>CM044005.1:4122596-4692561 GCA_024085815.1 Flaveria linearis | reverse complement strand
ATATGAAACTTGAATGCAAGATTTAATAATTACATTAAAAAAGGTGATGATGATAGAGGCTTCTAAATAGTGCTTATAATTATAAGTTAATGAAAAAGTAATTGAAATTACAAGTTATTGCTTTAAGATAAGTGATTTATCTTTAAAGTAAAAACAAGATGATAAGCATACTGAATTCAGTAAGTTATTAAAGATTTCAAGTTACTAGAAATAAGGTTTGATACCAACACATATTTACTAGTAATCTGGTGTAAGAGAAACAAAGTTAGGTTCCCATATGTAAGGATTTTATTATTTTTCTATCAAATGAAGTTTGATTGTTATATATAACTATTCATTTAAAGGGTCGTGACACCCCTTTGAATGGATACCTTTATTAATAGTCAACTTAATAGTAACAATGGGTCATTAGTGATCATCAATTAAAAGGTTATGAACCAATGATTCTTAAACCAACAGTTTAAAATAAAGGTACTCATGACATAAAATATTGGGAGGTTATGATTCAAGTTTCATTCTGAGCAAAATGTTCAGAATTTAGGCAGTAGGTTTTCTCAGCAATGAGTTTTTTTCTCATGGTGTTGGAGGTGTGGTCCCGGCTGAAATACAGATAGGTGGACCCGATCACAATCACATATCCTCATAAGCAGTGTCGCACATTTACCGTTAAAAAAAGAGGTTATGACCCTTGAACCATCACCTTTTCACAATCGTAACTCTTAACTGAACCAACCTAATTTTTAAATTATAATTGTGTCAAATAACATATGTGTTACATATAATTAAAAAAAAGTCAACTTTATAATATAAAACATTTAGGCGGCCTTTACGAATTTTAAACCACACCTCTATAGTTCTATCGTCACTTTGGCCTGCTTTTATTTTGGCTAAACCTTCGGTTCTAAAGTTTGACTGGTATGAATAAAGTATAACCTAAATCGATCTATTTACATATTGTGTCAAAAAATGTAATGGCTATTGTTACATTTTGAAACTTTGAGATCTATTGGTGATTTTTATTAGACTGAGTGATGAAAGAGTAAAATTAAAAATATTAAAAGATTAAAATACATACATACATATATATAGACAATTTTGTTAGTGACGCCGTTAAACTGTTGGCGTAATTTAATTAACTCTCACTTTTAATAAGTCTTAAGGTAGCAAATCTTATGTTAATAGTACAATTTCCTACCACACTAATATGTAGAATCATGTTAATTTCTTTTTTTGTCCAAGAAACCTGCTGGTGTAATTTTACCACTAAATTTAAAAAGATATTATGTGTTACCGAGTTGACATTAATCGCCTTTTTTTTGTCCAAGAAGCCTGTTGGTGATTTTTATGTGTGGTTATCAGTAGCCTGTTAAGTTGATAACGGAAAGAAAGAACACAGTGATTTGATCAAATCAAAGATAAAGACCGTTTTAGTTTAAACGGAATGGCGAATTACAAGGGTACGAAACAAAATCTACGAACTTTTATATTATATATATTAAACACAAAGGTCGGTGATGTGAGGGGAGGTACTGTAGCTAACGGTACCTCCATGTCTGCGTGGTGTACAACTCTTCCAACGGGCAGCGCGCGGCGGCGCATAGGCCGGAGGTAGCCGCGCCGGAGTGAACAGCCGAGCAAGCACGTGACTGGCACGCGACGGGCGAGGAAGAGGAAGACAAATTATGCGGCAAGGGCGTCGTTTTGGGGTCGGCTTTCCCTTCACACATAATACAAGGGTTTACAAGGGAACCAAACGGCGTCGCCTCCGGTGTCCATATAAACCGTCACCGTTGCTTTAGCAGAGCCGAGGGTGAAGGGCATGGTGTAATCGCTTCCCGGAGAGAGAGCGACGGAGGCACGGCGGTGGCGGTAGTGGCGGAAGAGGGCGGCGGAGGTGGTGATAGTGGAATTGAGGTGGTGGTAGCTGGGTGGAGGAAGGAGGAGGGGTGAGGGTTCTTAAGAAGTGAGTTTTCTCCGCCGGAGCTTTCTCTGCCACTGGCTTCTTCCGGCGGTTGCCTTTGGTGCCATTGATGATGATGCTGTTGTTGAAGGATTTAGGGGAATTGAGAGTAGTTTCAGGAAGAAGATGAGGTAGTTGCAGGATTGGGGGTTCAAATTTGTTTGATTCATTTTGCCTATCTCGGCGAGATTGAAGTAGTTGCAGGAAGAAGATGAGGTATGTTAGCCGGAGTATAATGAAAATTCTTCTCTCTAGCTCTATGAGTCTATATATATATATTATATTACATAGGTAGGTGGTGTATGCACGTGTGTGGCATTATTTTGTTATAAAAATGGTATAATCTTTACTGTATCGATTTGATGGATTTGATTTGGTTGTATAATTTGATTTTTCTCTTTTCTTATTATTTCTTTTGATTCATATGATTTAGTTCATATTTATATATATATATATATAGATATATATATATATATATTATATATATATATATATGTATATATAATTGTTTGGCATGTTATATAAAAACAATTTATTAAGAAACAAATATATGTTCTAAAGATTGTTTTGAAAACGGATCGGACCGGCGGTCGACCGGTTGAGCAGGTAAACGGATTTCAATTCGGTTGGATCAGCGGTCGAACCGGGACTCAGACGGTTGAACCCGGGGTCAAAACGGATGAACCGATGGTTGGACCGGTCGAACCGGTTTTTTATATATTTTTTTTATTTTTAATATTTTTTCAAACCGATTGAACCGGTTCAATAAGTGAACCCGTAAGACGTCCGGTTCATTGTCTAGGTCGGTTATAAAAACATTGATTCTAAACGGCCGATGACATAGCAAATATCGATGCAAATTAGGTACTAATGAACCACACAGAATATATGTAATGATATTAAGTGACGGTAGTTTTTACGATAATGGATGCTTTAAGATTTTACGTGGTAGTGATAGGTTACGACATGTTTTATATGTGCATTTTGATATTTCGAGTCAGACGGGATCCCGCCGCAATACGCGGAGATGAAAATCTAGTTTAACCTAAACACCTAATGCCAAAAGGCCCACACATGTAAATTAAATCCTAAAGAGTAGTAAACACAATCCCATGAATAAATAAAACATGGCCCATGTTCTAGACCCACTGAATAAGTGTTGCGAATCGATCAGACATGTGATTAATCAAATAAAATACTAAAAATAGGGTCGTCCCGAGAATCATTAAAAAATTTAGGCCCTAGACGAATACAAAAAGCATAACCCTTATATATAAAATGAATAATTTATATATAATTTTGGGCCTTGTACGATTAGAAAAAACAATACCCTAGTTCAATCCATCGATTGCTCTTGCCGCCTGTGTTTCGATTGTTCTTTTACCGTATCTTCCTAAATCACAAGTTGTTTTGTTTGAGTTTTAAAATGGGTTTATAAATCTAGTAATAGATAAATGGTAGTGTGCTAAAATAAATAAAACTATAATGAGCTCTAATTTTGTTAGGCTTAAAATAATTAAAATGTTATGAGTTTGTGCAGCCTAATGAGTTTAAGCATTTAATAATGTATATAGGGGACTTTTTAAAAATATACATAACATAAACATTTTTAGATATTACGGGTCGGTTAATGTTTACTGACCGTTCAATTGACCATATCCGTTGACCCATCAAGATTAACCCAACATTACTAAGGTAACAAACTCGTGGAAGCTTGATGCTGCTGTCATACTGTGATATCTACTCATATCAAGTTTGACATCATGCAAATCCTTGAGGATCTTACTCAGGATGGTAACTTGTTTATATCTAATGATTTTGGTATGAACTTCTATTTGTCAAGTTTATTTAATTATGAACAATAACCTGTGATGATTTATGAAAGCAACTCTGAATTTAGTTCTAGTATACGAATTAGTCGAATCATTGTAACTGTGAACTCTAGTTTGAAGTGATTGAAGCTTCATGTTATATATGCAGGTTTTGTTGTTACCTAGAGAATTAGATGTGCATCCATCAGGATTATAAAATGCTAAAAGATGGCACAACGATGGAAGAAATTAATAAAGTTTCTAAAATAAGTTTTCATGTCAACATGTTATCTAAGGTTAAAATTAACTTTTTAATGATATTCTAAACATTGTTTTTCACATTCTATGACTGTAATATTTATGCTTGATCATTCAATTACTCACAAAACAAGAGCTCCCATGTTAAGTTTTCAACATCTCTGCAAATGTTTACGGTACAAATTTAGAGTTTATGCAGTCTTCCTGAAAGTATTCATAAGAATTAAAGAACATTGAAAATATTTTTTTTTGTTTATTGAGAAACTAAATTATTAGATTTCTTTTATTTCTTCCAATATATAATTTGGTTTTGGGTTATGTCGTTAAAATTGAATTTGAGCAGCTGATGAATTTAGACTCAAGAGAGTGAAGAATAAATTTTTAAGCAACAAATCATGATTAACTTGATTAGATGATTAACTTGACTTGAGCATATGAAAACAAATTTTCCAAATGCTCGGATTGCATTCTAATTAGTATGTATAATTCTATGATTATGCATAGTAAGTTCACATCTTATATATGTTAATTAGTCGGTTAAATAATTAATTATACACATTTGTCAATTCAGTATATTTGTTAGGTGTTGAATTTAACAAATAAAATATTAAAATACAGTGACGGATCCGGGAATCTATTTGGAGTCACTATTTTTTAAATGTTTCAATTGCATATATGTGGACATAAAATTTTTTGGATTGATTCGGGTGGGGTCAAGTAGGTCATATAATAAAAGTACGATTCAATAATAAAAAAATATCATCATTAAAATGTAAAAACACATAATGTTTTTTATGAGATTTTAAGTTGAAGAAATCTTTAGCTCTACTTATTCTCTTTGTCTAAACATCCAACCATAAATCATCATTGCCTTTGATATTAAGTTCAAGACTCCAAAGTATACATTAGGTGCAAGTGTATCTTAGGCTTTATCATTACTGGGTATTTAGTGGGCAGAAGTGCACTTGATTTAATTTAATTATAATATGGGTTTTACGGACATTGGGTATTTAGTTGAAGTGTATTTATTTAATTATTTAATTAATTAACTCTTGGGTTTTTTTCAAAGTTTGAGTTTATATGTTTTATAACTAATGGAGTCATCATCCAAAAAATATTGTTGTCACTCGAAAAACTTATACATCTTTTATATATATACAAGAAAATTCACTGTATTCCAATGACTCCAATGAATACATAATAGGTCAGCCCTGTTAAAATGTAAACCTATTATAACACACTAATAATAGTATGAGTGAAAATATGGTTCTATGTCCTTAGTGATAGGGGTTAACTATTTATGACAAAAATGCTTATCACATATATACTTTGGTTGTTTAATTAAGGAAGAGGGAAATTTTAATTAAAAAACTAAAACCAGAAAAAACTTGAAAAAAGTCAAAAATTCCGAGCATGCTGACACGGTCGTGTTAAACTGTAAAGAGAATTCTATGCGGCTGTGATAAGGTTATGTCAAAAAAATAAAGTTAGTTTTTTTAATTATGAAACTTTATGTAAACTAATAAATTGTGAAGAAAAAAGCAAATTGTATAAAATATTGTCAACACAAGGGCAAATTCTTGCTTTAATTCGACTTATGATCATTAGCTCATTAGCGATTATAATTCAAAGATCATTCATTTAAATACTTTGCATCGATACTAGACGTCATACTATTAAGATGTCCACTCCGTTTAAAGTCTAACCAAAGACAGTTTATTGATTTAAAGTTAACTCACTACTTAAGCTCCCACCGTTCGAACGTAGTGTGCGGGTCATGGTGATAAAAGTATAAGTTATAATTAAACATTATGTTGTTCGGAATGTTTACTATATTTTGTGATTCTATAACGAGATTGAATTTATAAACAAACTCAAACTGTTATTTGTTTCTTATATTAAAAACTAAAACTTTATTTAGTTTTTAAAACTTGAAGAACCTTATTGGAATAACTAATAAAGTGACCATTTTATTAATAAACATATATAGAATTTATTAACAGATCTTATTATGCATGAAAACATGTATTCATCAAGTGCATACTAGTCATAAAAAATGGAGCTTTAAAGAGCTTGAGACATTATCAGAACACCAGAGCTTGGGCGAAGTGAGATATAATGAACCGGCGCATGAACATAATTTGGGGATAGGGTGAATCTATAACGTTGTAAGATCATCGAGAGGGTTATTTTAGCTTCATTTATTGCGAAATTGGCTCCTACACAGATTCGTGGTCCATAACCAAAAGGGATGAATGCTCCAAGATTATTGTTACCTGCATTGGCAATCCCTTCTGAGAATCTTTCTGGCTTGAAGAGATGAGCATTTTCTCCCCATATCTGAGGGTCAAGATGAAGTGCTAATGTTGGTATATGTATATTTAAGTTTTTTTGGAAGAACTAGATTTCCAACTCTCGTAGGTTTGTGAATATTATGGGAGTGTATAGTCGTAGCGTCTCATTGATTATCATGCCCATCTGTATCATATGAAAAAATTGAAATAAAACTAGAAAAAAAGATATGAAAAATGAAATTCTTAGCTTTGATAAATAATATTACTTTCTTGAGTCTTCCTAATCCTTCTACGGATGGATTTTGATTACCAACTACTTCTTGAACCTCCTCTTTAATAAAAAAGAGAACTGAAATTACATGCTATTGCTTCGAGACAAGTGATCATCTTTGAAGCAATTACATGCTATTGCTTCGAGACAAATTACATGCTATTGCACATTGAACATAAACCACCTGTTGCGTTCTTGCTAAGATACATTGCAACGTACTGCTGAAATATCTAACAAGTTTAATCATGACTGTTAGGTACCGATGGGGTTGATGTATGTGTTCATACAAAATACGTTTGAAGGGAACCGCCAACACAGACTTCAACCTTATTATTATTCTTCTTTTCCTCCTCTTAACAATTATAATTGCGTTAAATAACCTATGTGTTAAATATAGTTAAGAAGTCGACTTTATTAATAAAACGATTGAGGAGGTGTTTATGAACTTTAACACACTTCTGTAGTTCTATTTTCTTAATTTGGCTAAACCTTTGCTTCTAAAGTTTGACCTGTTATAGATGAAGTATAACCCAAATCGATTTGTTTACACGTTGGGTCAAAATATCACATCTACCTCAAACATAGAATAGTTCATAAGTACACAGGTAACACAACAGTTGAAAGACAAAACATAATATCATCATAAAGGTATACACATGTTACTAAAGGAGAACAAATGGACAATTAAACGTTTAACGTCCTGAAAGTATGACATGACACTAGTAAAGATGAAATATGACCTGTGTTGGCTATTGATTTAACCTCCACAGCAAGATCCACAGGCCGGAAGTGAGTCTGCAGAACGATCAAATTATACCATCAGCATCAATAAATGTTAATAACGACTGTGGAAAATGAGATAAGAAACTTACTATGGTCTATGCCTCTAACATTGTCCAGCCCACGTGGTGGCCCTCGTGGACCACCACCATATGGGCCGCCTCCAGGGCCCCCACCATCCCATTTCTTGCTGCCACCAGAGCTTTTCTTGTAGCTATCAGATTTCTCCATCTACATATGGAACGATGATGAGTATGAACCAATACATTTATGAACAGGTTATATTTAAAAAAAGCTTAGGACTTGATATATATTACCGAAAACATAGTCATGAAGAACACTTGAAAGAAATTGATAATCGCCCAAAAGAAATCAGTGATGGTTTTCAATCGCCATATGGACCGCTTGGGTTTCACAACACCTGAGAATGGACACAAACCACCACCATAAGTTTGAGGAATTTGATATGTATGCAGAGTATCAGGAATGAGGAATGATATTCAGATATTCCAACTTCATGACTCTGATTATACACTGTATTCTATATTAGTTGAAGTTTCTGTTAACTTTGAATTGAAATAAGGGATACACAGATAATCAATCATCACTTGATCAACGATAAACAGACCTTAAATTCTCTGTTTTTCTGATACTAATCACAGAATATATAAGCATTAATAACCTAATTGATCAGTCAGATGCAACCAAAAAGCCCCAATTCTTTCTTATACAGAAACTGCAGCATCATACAACAACAATTTCCATCTCAAATTCACCTACACATTCATCTACAACAGCCTACCCATATAACTTGATTTCAAACCTACACCAGTAATTACTAATTACTCGATTTATAAATCGGATGCACCAAAATTAGACTCAATTCTGTCTTATATATAAACTCAGCAAGAAATTCAATTTCAATTTCAATTTCAACTGAACTATTTAATCATCTATAACCACCGATCTAATAAACATTCAATAGAATAGGAAGAAAAGAAGATAGAAATTAAACCTCGTTCGACGTAAGCCATAGAAGATCAGCGTAGACTTCGAGAGTCTTCTACCTTCAACTCCAACAGACAGTTGTTAAATACAAGTTTTTTTTTTCTTTTTTGTGGGGTGACGTGGAGAATTATTATTGGTCAGAATGACGTGAAAATTGTGGTTTATTGAATTATTATTTTCCTTTAAGCCCAGGTCCAGTGGGGTAGCCGGAAGGTACCAAGCATAAGGCCCAGACACAATCGAGAGTAGAGGTGCACAAACCGGTTTTTTTTGAACCGGGTTCGGGTTGGAACCGGTTTCGGGTTGGAACCGGGTTCGGTTGGAACCGGGTTCGGGTTGGAACCGGGTTCGGGTTGGAACCGGTTCGGGTTTGGTCAACGCAATCGGGCCCGGTTTTTGACCAAGAACCGGTTCGAGTCAGAACCGGGTTTCAAACCCCGAAAACCCAACCCGGTTGGAACCGGTTTGGGTTGGAACCGAACCGGGTCAGGTCTAAGAACCGGTTTGGAAAACACGGTTTTTTTTAAATACTATTTAAATTATATACAAATTAATTACAAATTTTGATTAATTAAAAATATTAGAGTAGATTAATTAAACACAATAATAAAGTAAACAATAAAATTCATAATATGAATAAAAAATCATAAGCGAATTTTCTAAAGAAAACAATAAAAATTACATTAATTCATAAAAGTAAACAACTAATTCATTACGAAAATAAACAATAAAAATTACATTAAAATTAAACCAAAGAAAACAAAATATCCATATTACGAATACAAGTTTTTCTAATTTAATCGTATTCGGCGGATGTGTTGTTCGAGGCGTTATCAAATGACATTGAAAAAATTTTGTTTTCTAATTTATATGTTTTGATTACATAGTCTAAAATTTGAAATAGATTATCACCGGTATGCGAAAATCCAAATAATTCAAACGCAATCGTACGTTTCATCATTTGCCACGAACTTGGATCTATCCAATGGACGGTGACGCAAAGGTACGATTCCGGAAAACCGTGTGGGGCGGACCAAACGTCGGTAGTTAAGTTCACACCGGTTTGTAAATTTTCAAATAAAACCTTTAAATCATTTTTTGCTTGTTTCCAAAGATTTAAACAATCACGTCTAAGAGTGGTGCGACTTACGTGAGTGTAGCGTGGTTGAAGAGTTTCTTGAATCAATTTGTTAACCGAGGGTTGTCGAAGTGATCGAACGGTAATCCTTCTTGAATTACAAACTTTGACATTCTATCTCGAACCATATCTACGTTGAAGTTCCATAAACCACCATCGTTTCCGATTTATGTTTGCCCTTGACTCGATGTACTTTTCAAAGACTTGCACCATTTGGTCATATGATTTCTCAAAGTCGAGTTTGAATCCGACTTGAAAAACGAACCACAAGCCTTGCATCGAGCTTTATGTTGACCATTCGACATTTCGCATAAGTCGAAATTACACCAAATCTCTTGGTTTCTCGTTATTGAAAGAATTCTAACAACGGTAGCGACACTTGAGGATCCACCGGTTGGAACGGAAGATTCAGAAGCCATAATTCAAGAGATTGAGAGAATAGAAAGTTGAGAGTGAGGAGCGTTTTTGCGTTTTTAAGCACGTTTTTGAAGTTTTGAGTGTTGTGACTAAACCATTACACCCACTACCTATTTATACTATCATATAAGAGCAAAATGGTCATAAAAAGTAGAAAAAACGGTCAAAAAAACGGTCACAAACGGTCATATAGCCGTTACAAAAAAAAAAAAATTCTAACGGTCCGAACCGGTTCCGAACCGGGTTTTTTGAACCGGTTCCCAAACCGGGTTGGATCAAAACCGGTTCCAAACCGGTTTGGGTGAGAAAAATCAAAACCGGTCCCGAACCGGTGGGTTTTTCGGGTTGGAACCAGTTTGGGGTAATACCGGTTCCAAACCGGTTCGGTTCCGGGTCGGGTTGTCGGGTCGGGTCCTGAAACCGGTTCGGATGTGCATATCTAATCGAAAGAGTTGATTCTTTTTATTTTTAAACCTTTACCGTCACTCGTGAAAAAATTTTCAAACTTGAGCTCGATTCGTTTATTATTTAAGGTTTTATAATATATGTTTGACACTAATTTAGTTTTCTATCTACGTTTAATTTGATTTTAGAATGCTTATAACTTTTGATTAGTAAAATTGTTTATATGTTATAAGTTTGTTAAAACCAATTCAACTAATCTTAAAGTAGAGAGACGGGTACGATGACTATTTTAGTGTTTAAAAACGTTGAACAAGATTCAATATTTTTTTATCAGTTTTAATTTTAAATTGTTTCGTTTATTAAGTAACACGTGAGATTGAAAATGTTTTAAGTTATGATATTTTGATGAAATCTATCAAAAATTGATTTAATCTTCATTACGGAGAGAAAACATTATGTTGTATGCAAACAAAATCTCTTAGATATTTATCGAACGTTATAGCACACATTAAGAGTCTTAGTTTTACATCTCTTATAACAAATTTAAAATTTATCGATTTAAGATAAAATAATATAATGAAATGTAAGATATTTATGTAGGTATATATGTAACCAAACATTTCCGCTAAACTTTAACTAGGTCTCGAGTAGCCGAGTCCAAGCTTTACCATACCATTTAAGTTTCAAGACTTCGATTACAAATGGGACCAGTGTATGACAACCAGAACATCCTAGGACGGAGTAGGACATTTTTAGGAAAGGACCGGGCGGGGTCACTGACAGTTACGTGTTTTGTTCTTACATACCATAGCTAATTTATGTTATCACATCTTTCCAATTAAACCACACATGATTCACTCCATTGATTATCACAAGCTAATCAGTCTCTTGCTTTGGCCCACACATGCTACGTTTTCTCTGTAGTCACCTCTCACACTTACTTGATCGATTTGCACATGTACTGTCTTGCTTGACTAGCCTTCATACAGATGGCGTCTTCTTTCGATCTTCTCCTTGATCCACTCAATAGATCTAATCGCAAACATCACCTGCTTCTTTGGTGGTCTCGATCTTTGACTACCTGCTCTGTCTTTAGTTGCTGCTAGCTAACTCCTTTTCTTGCTCAATCGCTCTTCCTTTCCGCCATACAGGCTATTATCTTCTCCTCGCTTCGATACTAATTGTTGAAAATTTAACCAGGTTAAATAACACAAACTATAGATGGATACAAATCCTCCCGTATATCCTGTCATATTCACCTCCAACCAACTTCCATAGTTATCCCTTAATTCTTGGCATGATTGCAGTTTCCTCTTTGTATATATATGTCGATTATTGTTTTGTTTTAGTATTCTCTTGTAACTTTCTTGATCATCTAATACCATATCGATTTCTTTATGGTATCAGAGCGGTCTTAGAAGGGATACTCGAAATCAACCACGAAACACAAGGCTATAATCCATGGCCGGCGATGATGGAAAGAAAATCAAGGAGGAAGGCATCAGCCATGAATCTCCTTATTACCTTCATCCCTCCGTGTGACAACCCGGAAAATTTCGTTACCTTTAATTAAACTATAGGGTTTAAACTGTAACATCTCGTATTTTTATTAATTAAAAGTTATTTTTATAAACAATTAAGTTAAATACGTTGATGTTAATTTCAACAATTATAATAATAATAATATATAATAATAATAGTAATAATAATAATAATAATAATAATAATAATAATAATAATAATAATAATAATATTGCTATTAATAATTTGTAAGAATTATTAAGAAAATAAACATTTATAAAAAAATTAGATTTAAAAGTGCAGGGGGTATTTATGTAATTAATGAAACTTAAATTAAAGTTTATAACATAAAATAACCAATTCTAAACCACAGGGACCAAATGTGTAATTTTAAAACCCAACCCCCATCCCCGTCGACTTCCCCTCCGGCCAACATTCCGGCGAGTCTCCGGCGAACCAAAATACCCAAAAATAATCGGTTTCAACCAAATCAAACCACCCCGACAACTTCGAATGGGAGAATCGAACCTGAGCCCCACAACAATTTAAAATTTTGGATCGTTCAGTGCGATTTGGAATCAAACCACTTTCGGCCGAACAACCTGGCCACGATCGCGCACCAAACCTCAATAATAATTAAAGTAATTGCGCACTGATGAACTTTTAATCGGTTATAAACTTCCATTAAGTTCAATTTGGTATGAAAAACACACGAACACCGCATTCGATCACCACCACCAACCGCAACCTGCTACATTGTCGATACCCACCTTATGAGTTTTATATCATGAAATTAACATAGGGCTTTTCATCATTGGATCCCTTAGAAGCTTTCTGTACAACCGATTTGATTATCATTATCGTTTGGATAACAATCGAACTTCACATCAGTCGCGACCTGTTCTTCGTGGGTTCATCATCAGTCCGTATTCTTTATGGTAAATTGAACACATGAACATGCACGGAATTACATGGGGAATCAAAGCCCCATGTTTATTTCAGTAATCATTGTTGATCTGATGCTCAATTTGGTCGATCTGTGATCTAGGGTTCATCGATTTGGGGATTTACTTGAGTTTGTGTTTAAAAGATTTTAGAACCGGTTTATACCACGGCTGTATGCCTTTGGTCCACCGGTTCCATGCACCCTTGCCATTCATGAGGTCCCGGGTTCGACCCCGGGCACCTCAATTATTTTTTTAATGCATTTTTCAGCCCTTAAAAATATATAAAAATTCCTAAAAATTATAAAAATAATTTTTATAAACTTCCTTTATTTTAAAAATTATTAAATGAATTCCTGGAAATTTATTTAATAAATTAAAACTTGTAAACGTTACTTATTTGATAAGATAAATACAAATTAGATTTTATAAATTTAATTATAAAATCTTACTAAATTAAATACAAACTTACATATTTAAATAATATCTAAAATTTATTTAGAACATAATGATATGTTAAAATCATTATTAAATTAATCAAATTTTATGAAATGCAAATCTTTAGTTATTAAAGAATTAACAAAAATAATTAAATGATTTAATTATATGTTTATAACAAATCCAGAAAACCAAACCCTAGATCAATTGAACTCCAGGTTCAAGATCTAACTTATTTAGGTTATGGATTTGTATCTATTTGCTTATGTGAATTATAATTTCTTAGGAGGAATTTACTAGCTTGTCAACACCACACAAGAACTGAGGTGAGTTCATACTTAACTATTTCCTTTTTAATCATTTAAATATTTTGGGGAGAATACATGTGGTAATTGAAATTTCAAATTATTTTTGTGTATTATGTTAAATAATAATTGATCACATTTATGATTACATATGGTTACAATGAAAACCCTTCTCTGTATACTGGACTATAAACAAGCAGGGATCTTTTGGATAGTACTATCAGGGTGCGACTTACCCCCACAAAGGTTTGGACATATGGTCCTTACCAAGATGCACAAAGATCTTATAAGTCATTCGGGATGACTGTTTTGTGTTGAGAAAGTAGATGTGCACTATGTGTAAAGTTTGCCATTATAGTTCCACTTACAATCCATATTAGGATAAATGTAAAAGAGGATTTGCTCCCTCTGATTTGAAATTATTATAACTAAATAATATGCACATAAAAAGGATAATAAACTATGATACATGCGCAATTCCTATGTGAAGGATTTGTTGGCTTGTACTTAGTTAGTATGTGGGATAGCGGGTTCACCTTATAAAAGGGTTCCGACAGGCTATTCATATACAAAGTGATACCAGTGGGTAGTTTATACTCACACTTTTACAGTAAATCCTACTTTGATGATAATTAATGGTTTATCATTTATGTTTTACTCACCTATGAACTGACCAACCCTGTGTTGACACTAGATTTTACATGTATTCTCAGGTATCTACTAGGAGCTTATGGACATGCACGTAGGATCATATAAGAGCTCAAGATACATGTTGCTTATTGTTTGAGATATGATTAGGCGTATCGTTAAGAAACAATCTATCTTTTATTTTCGCTACGTATAATATTTATTACTCTGAACATTAATGGAATGATTAGCTAAAATTCATCATATAGATAACTGCATCTCATGTGTGACTAATGTGTTCGATCCTGTTGTTCACTCCTCCGTGATAAATTCCAGACCCGGAATTTGAGGGGGTGACAGATTGGTATCAGAGCCATTGGTTATAATGAGTTAGGAATTGCATCTAGCCTATAGCCATACACAATAGTTGCACAAAGTAAGTTTCCTTAGTTAGAGATCGACTAGGATTAAGAAGTTATATGCTTCTACAACGAGAATGTCAAACGATTCTAGAGGGAGGAAACTAACAATGAACTACTGACCAGAGGAGCCACCGTATAGACGAACTAGAGAAAGCTTCAGCTAATGACCTTGTTGTAAGGCCCCGCTCACCGGGCACCTTACCGTTGGTTCTTCATCGCACATATAACGTACATAATGTATATAATTATAAATCAACGCAGCGGAAATGATAAATTATATACATTCTCATTCATTCATAAAAGTCATTACATCGTTGACTCGATTACAAAATGCAGCTTTCTCTACTTTGTCTCTCCTCATAGGATCATACAGCGACCTTTAGAGGAGATATTAAGTTCAAAAACATAAAAATTATATTTTTATACTAAAGAATATTCCTTAGGTAATTCCGTACATCGGAACCCTGACGGAATACTCTTGACACTCTCATGCAACATATTTCGTTGCATGAGCTACGCGCACGCTTCCAATGCGTGGCGAACTTATCAAAATCTAAAGAAGATTCCTTAAATAATCCCTTTAGGGGAATACTCAAGAAATCTCGTAATGGCATGCAACGTGATGAGTTGCGTGCGTTATGGGCCCACAACACATGACGTTGCAGCATAATCAAAAAGCGAATGCCATCCCAAAAGAGCTGAGTAGTCACCTCGTGCCATCCTCAGCAACACTACCTGCGAACTGGAAAACACATAAAAGTCAGCGTTGCTGAGTGAGTTCTAGTTTTATAGTAAAACATACTTTCATTCTCATTAACTGCTCTTTCATACATGTGTTCACACATCATACGTACACGTAGATAATATATTATTATCTCATCATTCATTACTTACTTTCATTCGTGTACACTTCATCATTCTCGTTTACTTTCATACATACATACTTCACGTACTTCGTACGTACTTTACTTTCATTCTTACATTCATTACTTACGTTCGAACATTCATTACATTCATTCATACTTTCTTTACTTTCGTTCGAACGTTCATTACATTCGGTGACATGTACAATACCCCACTTTCATCATAAATACTACTGGTGCTGGACCTGTGGTGGTTAGCCACGAACGTTGTGCACAAAGCTGATCCAGTCACCTGGGGTAAGTACATGCACAACTTATCTTTCACTTCACTACTAACATACGTTAGCCGAGTCTCTTGCAGTGCGCGACTGCTCACCTCAGTGACAATCTTATGATTGCCTGCTAACCGAGTCTCTTGCAACACGAAGTTGCTCACCTCATTGTCAATCTCAATGATTGACCCGATGTACATCCTTCGGGGTAGCTAACCCGTACACCGTTGAGCTAACACCTGCCAGGGGTGTGCACCTCCTTCATTTGCTTGCAAGCCTTTCTCACTTTCTTTCATTAATGCATGCATTCATTCATCATGTTCCTTCTTTTATTATCTTTCGCTTTACGTTTTTAATACATTCGTTTCTTTCGTTCATTCATTCACGTAAAGTTATTAAAGATAAGACACATATACATAAGGAACATACATACTTACATATCATCAGTATTCACCATCTATCATGGCAACATCATACTAACATACATACATCATACATACACTTCTACATTCACTCACATCAGCCCTGTCCGGGCGACTGAACTACCACCAGTCGCATGTCCTCCATGCGACTGGGTCATGCGATTGGGCTACTCATGCGAATGGGTACTCAAACGTGCGATTGAACTTCCTTCCGTACGACTAGACACTCTGCGACTGGGTTATATGCGACTAACTCTTAACCGTGCGACTGAGCTACTCTGCGATTGAGCTTATGCGACCGAAACCCTCAGTCGCATCACCTATCGTGCGATTGAGACTCAATCGGGCGTCTGAGTCTCAGTCGGGCGATTGAACATCAACTATTACTCATTCGGCCGAATGGCCCTTCAGTCGCATAACCCTAACTGGGCAGCGACTGGAGTTCTTCATGAACAGCAGTCGCGAACCCCCGCACCCAAACTCGTCTTAAACCCATTTCTAGCCCAAATCGACCCTCCCTAGCCTCAGGGATTCATACTAGGGCACCATACAAGCATATACAAGTCCTACTACTTACTAAAACACATTACTCATGATTTTTACCCAAATGGGTCAAACTTACACTATTTCAAAAATAGGGTTTGTATGTGATTCCAGCCCCAAAATCGTTAGAAAACATGTAAATGAGGGGTCCTAGAACTCACATTGTCAGGTAGGAGTTGGTGAGCTTCGATTTGGCTAGCTTCACGATCGATCTTGAACTCGGGCAGCACTTTCCCTCTCTTCTTCTCTGTTCTCTGTCGCTCACTGCTCTCTCCCCGACTGAAAATGGGGAGGAGAATGGAGCTGCTCCCCTTTTATACCCACATCTCAGTCGCATCTGGTCCAGGGGCGACTGGACCTTCAGTCGCATCAACACTGTGCGATTGGACCTCAATCGCACATGTTCCATGCGGCTCATACTCCATTCGGGCGGTTGAACTCCAATCGTGCGGCTGAGCTTCAATCGGCCGAATAGCCATGCGGATGACCTCCAGTCGCATAAATCACAGGCGACTGAGGCTCAGTCGCATAGCCTACCAAAAGGTCAAACTTTCGGGTGTTACAAGTCCACCCCCTTATTTTAGGTTTCGTCCCCGAAACCTGTTACTCTTCGAACAATCGTGGGTAATGCTGCTTCATTTCTTCTTCTGTTTCCCACGTCGACTCGGATCCCTTCCTGTGCCGCCACTGTACACGCACAAGGGGAACCACTTTATTTCTCAACCTCTTCTCTTTGCGATCTATGATCGCCACTGGTTGCTCTACGTAATTGAGCTTTTCGTCTACCTCGATATCATCCAGTGGAACGACCATGTCTTCGTCCGCCAAACACTTCCTCAGATGAGACACGTGGAAAGTCGGGTGGATTCCACTTAGTTCATCTGGCAAATCTAACCTATAGGCCACCTCTCCTACTCGAGCAACGATTCGGAAAGGGCCTATATATCGCGGACTCAACTTACCTCGCTTCCGGAATCGAATAATCCCTTTCCAAGGTGAGACTTTCAACATAACACGATCTCCCACCTGGAACTCAATCGGTCTGCGTCGTTTGTCGGCATACGATTTCTGTCGGTCTTTGGCCGCTTTCATATACGCTTTAATTCTTTCAAGCTTTTCAGTCGTAGCCTCTACCACTTCGACGCTTCCCAATTCTTTCTGACCAATTTCACCCCAACAGACGGGTGTTCTGCATCTTCTACCGTATAGCATTTCATAGGGTGGCATGCCGATACTGGCATGATAACTGTTGTTGTATGAGAACTCAGCTAACGGTAGATGGTCATCCCAACTTCCCCCGAAGTCAATAACACATGCTCGGAGCATGTCCTCTAAAGTCTGAATGGTTCTTTCGACTGACCATCAGTTTGAGGATGATAAGCCGTGCTAATATGCAACCTCGTCCCCATAGCATCGTGGAATTTCTTCCAGAATTTGGATGTAAACCGTGTGTCGCGATCAGATACAATCGACACCGGTACACCATGACGAGTCAAATCTCTTTGATGAAAAGATCAGCCAACTTCTCGGACGAATATGTCTCCCGCATCGGTAAGAAGTGAGCACTCTTCGTCAATCGGTCCACAATCACCCAGATCGTATCATACCCTTTCGGGGTACGTGGCAGCTTTGTGATAAAATCCATGGTGATGTGCTCCCACTTCCATTCCGGTATGTCCAACGGCTGAATCTTTCCATACGGTTTCTGGTGCTCTGCCTTTACTTGCAAACACGTGAGGCATTTGCTCACATACTCCACCACATCACGTTTCATACCCGGCCACCAGAAATCTTTCTTCATATCTTGGTACATTTTGGTAGCACCGGGATGAATGGAGTATCGAGACTTATGAGCTTCATCCAAAATCTTCATTCGTAGATCCCCAGACGAGGAATCCACATACGCCCAAACCGAGTTCTAACACCCGTTGCGTTTTCTCCCAACTCCGCGACCAGACCTCTCATGCGTTCAGAGTTAAGATGTTCGTCTTTAAAGCCTCATCTTGGAACTCTTTGACCTGTTTCATTACGTCGGAAGTCATGATTAGCTGGTACGCCTTCACCCGAATTGGCTCGGGCCTCTCCTTTCGGCTAAGGGCATCCGCCACCACGTTAGCTTTGCCCGGATGGTAATGGATCTCACAATCATAGTCCTTTATAAGCTCCAACCATCGCCGTTGCCTCATATTCAGATCTCTTTGCTCGAAGAAGTACTTCAAGCTTTTGTGGTCCGTAAAGATGGTGCACTTCGTCCCGTACAAATAGTGCCGCCAAATCTTCAACGCGAAAACCGCAGCTGCTAGCTCCAAGTCATGAGTAGGGTAATTAACCTCATGAACTTTCAACTGTCGGGATGCATAGGCTATCACTTTTCCTCTCTGCATTAGTACACACCCCAACCCCGAGTAGGAGGCATCCGAATAAACCACCAAATCTTCACTCCCTCGGGTAACGCCAATACTGGAGCTTGGGTCAATCTCGTCTTCAGTTCTTCAAACGCCTTCTCTTGAGCTTGACCCCATACAAATTTCACATCCTTCCGGGTCAACTTTGTCAGTGGAGAAGCAATTTTGGAAAAGTCTTGGATAAACCTTCGGTAGTAACCCGCCAAACCCAAGAAACTTCGGATCTCGGTCGGCGTCTTCGGAGATTTCCATTGCATAACTGCTTCCACTTTCGCCGGATCGACCATAATCCCGTCCGGATTTACTACATGACCCAAGAATTGAACTTCACGCAACCAGAATGCGCACTTGGAGAATTTAGCATACAACTTCTCCCTTCTCAACGTCTCCAGAACTTCGCGAATGTGACCGGCATGCTCAGTCTCACTCTTTGAATAAATCAAGATGTCATCAATGAATACAATCACTGATTTATCCAACATCGGCCGGCACACCCTATTCATCAGGTCCATAAAAGCAGCTGGCGCGTTGGTCAGACCAAATGACATAACGAGGAACTCATAATGACCGTAGCGCGTACGAAAAGCTGTTTTAGGGACATCCTGCTCCTTCACCTTCAGTTGATGGTAGCCTGATCGAAGATCTATGCGTGAAAACCAACTAGCACCCTGAAGTTGATCAAACAAGTCGTCGATCCTCGGCAAGGGGTATCTGTTCTTTACTGTCAGCTTATTCAGCTCGCGGTAGTCGATGCACATCCTCATACTACCGTCCTTCTTCTTTACAAACAGGACCGGAGCACCCCAAGGTGAGATACTCGGTCGAATAAACCCCTTATCCAACAGCTCTTGTAACTGCTCCATCAACTCTTTCATCTCCGTCGGGGCCAATCGGTATGGTGCCTTGGCAACAGGTTGGGCGCCTGGTACTAAATCAATCTGGAACTCGATCTCTCTGTCAGGTGGCAATCCCGATAAGTCTTCCGGGAACACGTCTGGGAAATCGCACACAACCGGAACATCAGACAGTTGTGGTGCTGGCTTCTCTACATCTTTCACATAACATAAATAGGCGTTACATCCACGCCTCATACATTTCCCCGCCACTGCCATTGAGATCACCTTCGGAATCGTAGTAACCCGATCCCCATAAACTATCACTGGACTACCGTCAGGCGCTGTCAAACTGATCATCTTCTTGCGACACACAATGTTCGCCTCGAAATCTGCCAACCAGTCCATTCCAAGCACCAAATCGAAACCACCTAACGTCATCGCAAAGGGTTTAACTGGGAATTTGTGACCCTCCAGTTCTACATCGCAACCCTCAATTACCTCTGAAATCCTGGTGGTTTTACCTATCGCAGTCTCTACATCAAACGGCACATCCACACGCCTACTACTAACGGGCAATTTGGCACAAAAAGCAGCAGAAATGAAACTCCTACTGGCACCCGAATCAAATAATACAGAGGCTAAAGTTTGGTTCACCAGAAACGTACCGGACACTACATCAGGGTCCGTCCTCGCCTCTTCCTGCGTCATCGTAAATGCCCTGGCGCTCGCTTTCGACCCTTCACCCCCTGTCTTCTTCACGCCGGAACCCTCAGATCTCGGCTTCTTACAGTCTTTATTCATATGACCACTTTCCCCACAGTTATAGCACCTTATCGCTTTACACTCTTTGGCCATATGTCCGGACTTTCCACACTTGAAACATACATTCAGCCCCCATCTGCACTCACCACCGTGCTCTCGCCCACACTTCCACACTTTCTCGATCCTGCACTTGTCACTACCACACGGCGTTCATCAACCCGTGCCTTCTTACTACTTGTCGAAGTACCACCCCGACCAAACCTCTTTCCCTGCCACTTCCTCTCATCACTTCCCTTCTTACTGCCCTCAGATTTCGCCAACGCGGCTCGTTCATCGTACAACCTCCCAGCTAAATCCACCGCCGACCTGAAAGTACTGGGTCGGGCGGAAATCAAATGCCAACGAATTTCAGCTGGCAACCCTGAATATACCGGTTAATCTTGCGAGACACCAGCGTCACTTGCTCTGGCACCAACCGTGCCATGTCGTTGAACTTAGTCGTGTATTGTTGGTGGGTCATCGTCCCGCTTCCAACTGCAGGAACTCTCTCTCAACTCTGTCCATCTCTCGACGAGGACTAAATCCTCGATCACCATTCTCTTCAACTCAGACCACTTCATTTTCCAATGGCCCTGCTACCCTCGGCCTGGACAATATTGTCCCACCAGCACAATGCCGTCCCCGTAAACGAGTGATAGCAAACTTTACTTCTTATCCTCCTGGCAGTCACTGATATCAAGGACCGCCTCCATCTCTTCACCCATTGGTGAGCATCAGCAGCCGTACCTGAACCATCAAAAGTCGGAGGCTTGCATCTCATAAATTCTCGTATCACAACCCGGGCTGTCCCCCTACCTGCTCTTCCTCCTCTTCCTCTTCGTCATCAGACAATACCGTTTCTGCCCCTGTCTGTTGCTGCCTACCGGAGGACCGTCTCCTCCCTCGTCTATCTTCCTCTCGTACTGCCTTTATCGCTTCGGTCATTACAGTCGGTAAGATCGTCTGCATAACCTGGTGTACTTCCTCAATCACTGCCTCTTTTACCGAGGCTCTCAACTTGGCGCTTTCGTCCGTCTCTTCCTGGTGAGGAATCTCGTTCTCCTCACGAACTACTTTCTCTTTCCTAAGTCTTCCTCGCGTGATACGCGGCTCATCACCACGTTCACCATCACGGGAAGCATCAGATGATCTATCACCGACCATCTTCTATCACACTGAAAGATTAAAACACCAACACGGTCATTCAAGGAAATAGCTCAGTTTATGTTAAGTACAGTAAGTCCCTAATTACAGTGGCCAGTTGTGATTAGCCACTTACTCTACTCTTCGTACCCCGAGCATCACCTATCCTGACTACATTAGTATCTCAGTCTAACAGTACACATAACTCACATCACATGCGCACATAATAACCAGTTAATCTTTAAGAAAATACCTGATGGCACGCGACTACTCAGATGGCATTCTCATTCTCCCTGTCCCATTCTCAGTTTAAGTCTAGGTTTATTATAAAAATTTACCCATTTCACTTAAACTTTTGCTCTGATACCAACTTGTAAGGCCCCGCTCACCGGGCACCTTACCGTTGGTTCTTCATCGCACATATAACGTACATAATGTATATAATTATAAATCAACGCAGCGGAAATGATAAATTATATACATTCTCATTCATTCATAAAAGTCATTACATCGTTGACTCGATTACAAAATGCAGCTTTCTCTACTTTGTCTCTCCTCATAGGATCATACAGCGACCTTTAGAGGAGATATTAAGTTCAAAAACATAAAAATTATATTTTTATACTAAAGAATATTCCTTAGGTAATTCCGTACATCGGAACCCTGACGGAATACTCTTGACACTCTCATGCAACATATTTCGTTGCATGAGCTACGCGCACGCTTCCAATGCGTGGCGAACTTATCAAAATCTAAAGAAGATTCCTTAAATAATCCCTTTTAGGGGAATACTCAAGAAATCTCGTAATGGCATGCAACGTGATGAGTTGCGTGCGTTATGGGCCCACAACACATGACGTTGCAGCATAATCAAAAAGCGAATGCCATCCCAAAAGAGCTGAGTAGTCGCCTCGTGCCATCCTCAGCAACACTACCTGCGAACTGGAAAACACATAAAAGTCAGCGTTGCTGAGTGAGTTCTAGTTTTATAGTAAAACATACTTTCATTCTCATTAACTGCTCTTTCATACATGTGTTCACACATCATACGTACACGTAGATAATATTATTATTATCTCATCATTCATTACTTACTTTCATTCGTGTACACTTCATCATTCTCGTTTACTTTCATACATACATACTTCACGTACTTTCGTACGTACTTTACTTTCATTCTTACATTCATTACTTACGTTCGAACATTCATTACATTCATTCATACTTTCTTTACTTTCGTTCGAACGTTCATTACATTCGGTGACATGTACAATACCCCACTTTCATCATAAATACTACTGGTGCTGGACCTGTGGTGGTTAGCCACGAACGTTGTGCACAAAGCTGATCCAGTCACCTGGGGTAAGTACATGCACCACTTATCTTTCACTTCACTACTAACATACGTTAGCCGAGTCTCTTGCAGTGCGCGACTGCTCACCTCAGTGACAATCTTATGATTGCCTGCTAACCGAGTCTCTTGCAACACGAAGTTGCTCACCTCATTGTCAATCTCAATGATTGACCCGATGTACATCCTTCGGGGTAGCTAACCCGTACACCGTTGAGCTAACACCTGCCAGGGGTGTGCACCTCCTTCATTTGCTTGCAAGCCTTTCTCACTTTCTTTCATTAATGCATGCATTCATTCATCATGTTCCTTCTTTCATTATCTTTCGCTTTACGTTTTTAATACATTCGTTTCTTTCGTTCATTCATTCACGTAAAGTTATTAAAGATAAGACACATATACATAAGGAACATACATACTTACATATCATCAGTATTCACCATCTATCATGGCAACATCATACTAACATACATACATCATACATACACTTCTACATTCACTCACATCAGCCCTGTCCGGGCGACTGAACTACCACCAGTCGCATGTCCTCCATGCGACTGGGTCATGCGATTGGGCTACTCATGCGAATGGGTACTCAAACGTGCGATTGAACTTCCTTCCGTACGACTAGACACTCTGCGACTGGGTTATATGCGACTAACTCTTAACCGTGCGACTGAGCTACTCTGCGATTGAGCTTATGCGACCGAAACCCTCAGTCGCATCACCTATCGTGCGATTGAGACTCAATCGGGCGTCTGAGTCTCAGTCGGGCGATTGAACATCAACTATTACTCATTCGGCCGAATGGCCCTTCAGTCGCATAACCCTAACTGGGCAGCGACTGGAGTTCTTCATGAACAGCAGTCGCGAACCCCCGCACCCAAACTCGTCTTAAACCCATTTCTAGACCAAATCGACCCTCCCTAGCCTCAGGGATTCATACTAGGGCACCATACAAGCATATACAAGTCCTACTACTTACTAAAACACATTACTCATGATTTTTACCCAAATGGGTCAAACTTACACTATTTCAAAAATAGGGTTTGTATGTGATTCCAGCCCCAAAATCGTTAGAAAACATGTAAATGAGGGGTCCTAGAACTCACATTGTCAGGTAGGAGTTGGTGAGCTTCGATTTGGCTAGCTTCACGATCGATCTTGAACTCGGGCAGCACTTTCCCTCTCTTCTTCTCTGTTCTCTGTCGCTCACTGCTCTCTCCCCGACTGAAAATGGGGAGGAGAATGGAGCTGCTCCCCTTTTATACCCACATCTCAGTCGCATCTGGTCCAGGGGCGACTGGACCTTCAGTCGCATCAACACTATGCGATTGGACCTCAATCGCACATGTTCCATGCGGCTCATACTCCATTCGGGCGGTTGAACTCCAATCGTGCGGCTGAGCTTCAATCGGCCGAATAGCCATGCGGATGACCTCCAGTCGCATAAATCACAGGCGACTGAGGCTCAGTCGCATAGCCTACCAAAAGGTCAAACTTTCGGGTGTTACACTTGTGCTCAAAGAAAGATCTCTATACTTTTGTGCTTACATATTGTTTGCATGTTACATAATGCTATGCCTTTTGTGCAACTTGATGCCTTAACATAGGAAATACCTTATGTATGCTTAAACTTAGATACTTGTCTCCCTAAACTTAACTTTGACTCTTTGACTCTCCCCGATAAATGAACTTCCTAAACTTATTCTCAATGACATGTGGGATCTACATTTATTGTCGTGGGTTCAATTCCTTAGACTTTATGTCTAATCTATGAAAATCTTATCGAGGTTTTGATTCTATGAACCAAATAAACTTGTGTGACACATAGACACCTGTATTCTGGATTTCCTGGCAAAAGGCCTTCGGGCTAAGGCAAGCATATCGTATAAATCTCATTGCGAGACCAGTTATGTTTACCTGGGAATTTCTGGGATGAGTGATAAAGTATGGTCAATACACAAGTCTCTAAGGCAAATGGGTCAAATTACCTTGACGTGTTCCATTTGGTAATCTAAGCTACGCTTGTCCTAACCTAAAGAGAGACTTGTTTCCCTAGTACTCGTGCCTTGCTGAATTTAATCGAAAAACCCAGTTTTCTTGAATTCCCGTCTATCTTACAGTAATTGTCCATACTTTGAATATTTGATATATAATGCATCTATTGAATATATCAAAGTGTGAATTCTCACCAAATAATTTCATGGTAGATGGACGCATCAGCGGGCAGAGGCAGAGGTAGAGGACGCGGTAGAGGAACTGTCCCAAGAGGGATGACTCCTGAAGAAATACAAGTTTTGGTCAATCAAGGTGTTACTTCAGCCCTAGCCATTCAGGCTGCTCAGAATGGTCATAACTATTCCTATAAGAAGTTCCTAGACTGCAAGCCTGATATCTTCACTGGGGCAGAAGGGGCCATTGGGCTCATAAGGTGGTTTGAGAAATGTGAGTCCATCTTTGCTATATCTGAATGTCTAGATGTGAATAGGACAAAGTATGACTCAGGAGCATTGAGTGGAGCTGCACTCTCGTTCTGGAAGACTGAAGTTTCAAGACTTACTCTCCCACTAGCCAATGCTATGGCTTGGGATGAATTCAAACAACTGATGAGGGAAGAGTATTGTCCGAGGGAAGAAGTACAAAAGTTTGAAACAGAGTGCTGGAACCACAAGATGGTGGGATCTGAGATTGAAACTTATACCACCGAGGATCATGAGAACGCAACTTTGTGCCCACATATGATGGAGCCTGCTCACAGAATAATTGAAGGCTATATTCATGGACTATCTCCAGTCATTCAATCTTTGGTCACTTCCTCCAACCCAACTTCAATCCAACAGGCCATTAGGATAGCTCACAAGCTGACTAATGAGGCTGTGGCTCAAGGGAAGTTGCCACCAAGGATCAAGGGTAAGGGTGCTGCTGCTGAAAGCTCAGGAAAGAGAAAGTTCGAAGATTCTAAAGAAAGTAAGAATCAAGGTGCAAACAAAAAGCAACATCCAGAAAAGAAAAGTGACAGTCAGGGCATTCCGCCTAGATGTCAGAGGTGTAACAAGCGTCACCATGGCAAATGTACCGCAGTCATTTGCTACAAATGCCACAGGAAGGGGCACACTGCTCTTGAATGTAGGACCAAGACTCAAGATCAAGGAAAGAAAGATAGTAATCAGAAGAGTGATGATAAGAAGGGAGTTACGTGTTTCAGATGTGGAGAAAAGGGTCATGTTGCCAGAGATTGCACTGGGGAAAAGAAAGATACAGCCAAGGGCAGAGCCTTCGTGATTGGCAAGGTGAGGCTCTAAAAGACCCTAACATTATTATGGGTAAATTTTTGGTAAATGATGTTTATGCTATAGTTTTATTTGACACGGGAGCTGATAGAAGCTTCGTATCCAATACTTTCTATAAGCACTTGAATGTGGAACCTGTACCCCTAGATGAGTCATATGTAGTAGAATTAGCAAATGGTAAATCCTTGACCGCATCACAAATTCTGAAAAACTGTACACTAGGTTTATCAGGTCATATCCTACCAATAGACCTCATGCCCATTACTTTAGGAAGCTTTGATGTGGTAGTTGGTATGGATTGGCTATCCAAAAACTCCGCAGAAATTGTATGTAAAGACAAAATGATTCGCATACCCCTACCAAATGATGAAGTCCTGTGTGTTGAGGGAGATAAGACTGGTGTTGTGATGGGAGTTATTTCCTACTTGAAGGCTCAAAAGTGTCTTCGAAAAGGACATATTGCTGTCCTAGCCTTAGTCACTGATAAAGATAAGAAGGAGAGGAAGATTGAAGATGTACCAGTCGTCAGGGAATTTCCTGAAGTGTTCCCTGATGAACTGCCTGGTTTGCCCCCTAGAAGAGAGGTCGAGTTCTCAATTGAGTTAACACCTGGAGCTACACCTATAGCTCGGGCACCATACCGTCTCGCACCTTCTGAACTAAAAGAACTATCTTACCAGCTTAGGGAACTCCTGGATAAAGGATTCATCAGACCTAGCTCGTCACCATGGGGAGCACCAGTGTTGTTTGTAAAGAAGAAAGACGGAACCTTCCGGATGTGCATTGATTATCGAGAACTGAACAAAGTGACAATCAAGAACCGTTATCCCTTGCCACATATTGACGACTTATTCGACCAACTTCAAGGTTCAAGGATTTATTCAAAGAAAGATCTTAGAAGCAGCTATCATCAGCTGAGAGTCAGGGATGAAGATATTATGAAGACGGCTTTCAGAACTCGATACGGACACTTTGAGTTCACAGTCATGCCGTTTAGGCTAACAAATGCACCTGCCGTATTCATGGACCTCATGAATCGTGTATGCAAGCCTTATCTAGACAAGTTTGTCATTGTCTTCATTGACGACATCTAGATCTATTCTAAAAATGAGCATGAGCATTAGATCCACTCAATAGATCTAATCGCAAACATCACCTGCTTCTTTGGTGGTCTCGATCTTTGACTACCTGCTCTGTCTTTAGTTGCTGCTAGCTAACTCCTTTTCTTACTCAATCGCTCTTCCTTTCCGCCATACAGGCTATTATCTTCTCCTCGCTTCGATACTAATTGTTGAAAATTTAACCAGGTTGAATAACACAAACTATAGATGGATACAAATCCTCCCGTATATTCTGTCATATTCACCTCCAACCAACTTCCATAGTTATCCCTTAATTCTTGGCATGATTGCAGTTTCCTCTTTGTATATATATGTCGATTATTGTTTTGTTTTAGTATTCTCTTGTAACTTTCTTGATCATCTAATACCATATCGATTTCTTTTTGGTATCAGAGCGGTCTTAGAAGGGATACTCGAAATCAACCACGAAACACAAGGCCATAATCCATTGCCGGCGATGATGGAAAGAAAACCAAGGAGGAAGGCACCAGCCATGAATCTCCTTATTACCTTCATCCCTTCATGTGACAACCCGGAAAATTTCATTACCTTTAATTAAACTATAGGGTTTAAACTGTAACATCTCGTATTTTTATTAATTAAAAGTTAATTTTATAAACAATTAAGTTTAAATACGTTGATGTTAATTTCAACAATTATAATAATAATAATAATAATAATAATAATATAATAAATAATATTGCTATTAATAATTTGTAAGAATTATTAAGAAAATAAACATTTATAAAAAAAATTAGATTTAAAAGTGCAGGGGGTATTTATGTAATTAATGAAACTTATATTAAAGTTTATAACATAAAATAACCAATTCTAAACCACAGGGATAATCATTAAGATATTTTATGAAAATTGGGTAATATGAGCTATACAACATGAAAACGACAATCGGGAATTTGGTATAATAACAATGATATGTTCCGAGTGTAATCGTTTGATTCGTAAATCAAAGCGAGTACGTTGACTAATCAAAGTGTTATGTCCAACACAACCTTATTGAAGACATGCGTACCTATAAGCAGATACTCATCCCGAGGGTTCCCAGGTAAGGTAGACAGATCCATCGGTTGGTTTGGATTTATACGAATACCTTGCCTAGTCAGAACACCCGAGATACAGGCATCCCACTCTTCCAGCATAGCATGTTTCAAGTTGTAAGACACAGACTTTGACGAATTTAAAAACCATGAATAACAATCGAGTTTTAGAGTTTGAAATCACTTGAATTAGGCACACAATGCCTTAGAATATGAGTTAAGATTCGTGTGTACATTGATAAGATTCAAAGTATTCGAAGAATCACATAAGGCAGATAATCACATAATCAAGTATAAACATGTAAGGCACATAAAATCCTATCTAAGCATATAAAATACATGAGAGGACTCATGTGTAAAGGTACTTAGTTATAGTCTAGGTCATTCCATTTCTAATAACCTAATTCCCTATAACCATGGCTCTGATACCAATCTGTCACACCCCGACCGACGGCGGAATCATCGGAGTGGACGAGGGAATGATTGATTGTTCATAACTCATGATTGTCTAATAGTGAAAATAATATTAAAATCAGATTACAGGATAACATGAATTTAACAGATACAAATACACAGTTAAAGTCACAAATAGTAATTATCTTTTGTTTTGACTAAGTCCGAGTCTTAAATGAGCATGTAGAAGTCCACTAACTTGCTTAACCTGAAATCATGTGAGAAAATAAAGTCAGCTAACGAATTAGCTGGTGAGTAATCACAGTTTTGAGTATACATATAGATTGATTGATTGATTGAGAATAATCCAATTCACAAGGTAACGTTAAGACTTATATTGCAATAGTAAAACATATAGATAAACCGACACAATAACAACCCCTTGACTTGACACTTGCATATAATAGACTCCACACATACACCATAGATTAACTCCTGCCTCTGACACAATCACCACTCGACTATTCATATGGGGTGGGTTATCCAAACCAGTAGATCTACCATTGATACCAGGATTGATTGATTGAATTAGGGTTTTACTGTTGTTTAGTTTATCATAGTATGTTCACATAATTGCAAGTAATAACATAACCTGTCTTGAATTGAATTTAGAATGAAATAACAATAGAATATCATGATTGAATATATTGTATCACATGATTTCCCCAAATAAGAAATGATATAAAAAGGGGATACGAATACTCACTTGATTGATGATATTAGAATCTGGATGTGATAGAATAAACACCAACGATTTCCTTACGATTAACCTAAGGAACGGTGTCTCGAATTAGAATAATAATGATTTGGGAATTTGGGATGTATTAGGGTTTCCATTGGGTCTTGAATGGTAGTTTAAATAAACTAATTTTTATTTAGTTTGAATGTTCATAACTAAATAAAATAAATTTATTGAATGTGATTACGTTTAGAATTTAATAGGAATAAATGTGTTAATACGCGTAATCGTTTGATTTAGTGTGAAAAACAAATAATTAATTTTATTAATTAATTATGTGATAATTAATTAAAATATTTAATTATTTAAATGATTAAAAGAAATAAAAATGATTTTGGAAATATTTATATAAAACTTTTATGTTTGACTGAGATAATCATGATTTAAATAATATTACATAAATATAATTTAATCCAATAATTATTTAGTGATTTCAACAGTTATTTATAGTCTAATTTTATAAAAATTTAACTAGATTTGTTATTTATTTAAAACAATTTATAAAATAAATAAATAAAATATCAAAATAAATTTCAGAAAATAATTAGGTTGTTTTAAAAATTTTAATGTTTGTAAAAACATTTTTATAATTTTTACAAATTTTTCATAATTTTTAAAGGCTTTAAAAATGGCCCAAAAAAAACAGTGAGGTTGCCCGGTTCGAACCCGGGACCTCCTGTTTGACATGGGAGCGCAGAACCAGTGGAACAAAGGCCTAAGCCGCGTTAGATTTTGGTTTTTAATTGTTTTAAACCGAATTCACAGAAACCCCAATTTTCCATTCGAGCCCTAGGTTCGAATCCGATCAAATTGAAGCTCAATTCGATCTTGAATGCGTCTGAAAGCATAGGGCTTTTGATCCCCTAATGAAATAGAGTGTAATGATGTAAACAATTACCCGTTTGATGTTGAATTGGATGCTAACCCGATGAAGAACAGGTCGCGGCACAGACGGTGCTCGATTGATACTCAAACAATGATAATAATCAAATTAGTTTCGTAGGTAGCTTCGTATGATGATTACAAACAAAAGCCCCTTATCAGTTTTTGTTAAAATAGATTGCAGAATGGGTTTTGTTTGAGTTGCAGGTCGACGACAAGAGGGTGATCAGAATCGATGTTTGTGTGTGTTTCAAATGAAATTGAGTGTTGCATTTATTTATAAACAGATAAAGGTTCGATTAGGTATAGTTAATTTGATTATAATAGTGGTTGAGTGGGTTCTTTTGAGCTGTAATCGCAATGGAATAAAGTGGATCGAGGAGTGGTTGTGTGAGCTGTATACCGAATGATTAAAGTATGTGGATGGATCCGAATCTGACCCACGATCACAATGGGACCGGTTTGGAGTAATTTAATCGAGTTTTGAGGTGGTTGGGGTTCGCCGGAGCCGTTGGCCGGCGGTGGCCGGACGGTTGCCGGGAAGTCGAGATAGAAGAGAGAGAAAGCAGTTTGATTTTTTTCAATTTACACAAATGGTCCCTGAGGTTTCCAATGTTTATCGTTTCATGTAAGAAGTCTTATTTAAAGTTTTAATAATTACACAAATACCCCCTGGACTTATAATACTAATTTGAATAATATATAAAATTTATTATTTGTTAATCTTTATAACTTTTGTAAAGCTTTTAAACTTTATAATTTGTTTATTTATTTTCACTTAATAATTTAAATTCATGATTACTAATAAAGATTTATAAGCTTATTAAAATTTTATTTATAACTTTATAAATCGTAATAAGACTTTCCATTTAGTTGTTTATTATAAATGGTTAATAAACTTTATAACCTTATGAAAAAAGAATTATTTACAATTCATAAATTATCATAAGTTGTCTAGATGTTTCATAATATAAATTGCACATTTGATGCATTTGATCCATTAAAATTATTAAAATAATTTAATAATAGTAGTTTAAAAATGGATTCGGGTTTGGGTTTTAATTTGGAAAATTTGCGGATGTTACAGTCTCCCCTGCTTTAGGAAATTTCGTCCCGAAATTTAATTCTAAAGGAAACTTATGATGAAAGATGAGTATACTACTGTGATTGACGTTTGTTTACCGGTGAAATACGAAAGTTATCGGCAAATGAAATCTTTAGGGTTTGACACATGAAACGTTGGGAAACGATGATGAGTTTCTAGGGTGTATTAGACTTACAGGTCACACTACTCTCATCATCTAGAATGAGGTTATGTAATAAGGTGGCGTCTTGAAGCCAATGAAATGTCCCGTAATGGTATGAAAGTTTGATGAAATTTAAGAATCCCAACGGAGGTTAGGTTTTGTCATATGTAAAGGTAAGACACTTGGACACATGCCAAGTTATGTCTTTTCTTTTATGCCAAACCCATGACTACAAATTACGAAATTTTATGAACCATTACATCCGCATTGCAATGAGGATAATAACGAGTCTTGTTGTTCAACACCACGATAGAATTTCAATGATTTTCAAGGTTAAGAATTCAAAAGCGATTCAAGAAGTGATACAAACAATAAGAAAGGTATTTGTAACCATGTTTTACAAGGTAACAAATTTCCAAAGGTAGATTTGCATACGTAATTCATCAACCCATAAGTACAGTTGAGAACATTCGTATGTCTAGAAGGACATAGTCACAAGTTGATAATGTCTTTATTTAGCAGAAAGATTGCTTAAGAATGCTACCATCACTCAATCATGCGTTGATGATATCTAAAAATTAAAGTTGATAAGTAAGGAATAAATGGTTTCATATAGCTAGATTAAATCAAATCATAAGGATAAAGGGAAAGAAATTGATTTAAGAATTTAAATATTCCAAGCTCGGAATCAAAATTAACCTAGAGCGATCGGGTCTTCAAGTTCAGAGATCATGCTTTGGCTGGTAGGTCGAAACACTAATCATTGTTTCACCCTTCAAGTTACCACATGTTTCTCGTCACTTGGTTACAACCTTGGTAAGTTGGAGATCAAGAAATGAGAATAGTCATCAAGGTATGGTTTTCACCCCTAACTTGATGGTGTACTCTCAAGGTATGACCACTAATCTTCCAATCAAAAAGTTCGATCTGAGGATCTACAGAAATAAGACGAGATAACTCACCATTAAGGTAAGGGAAATCACTCCTATCTTAACGATGAATTTTTACAAAAACAAAATATAATAAGATAGACTTCCTCGTCAAAATCCAGAATTCACTCCTACTTTGACGAGGTCGTTTCATTTGAGAAAATACAATCCATGAAATTATCATCAAGGTATGAAATTTACGTCTATCTTGATGATTGAATTTCATAATAACAAGAAAACAATTGAAGATTAACATTTGTCACCAAAGTACGGGTTTCAATCCTATTTTAGTGAGATCATGTCATTTGTGAAATGCAAGTTCCAAAGTAAATAATTGAAGTCAGTCCTCGAGATAAGGAAATCACCCTAATCCAGAGGATGAAATTTCATAAAACACATCATTGGAAACCATTTATTGAAACGAATAAAGAATCATCACCAAAGTAAGGAAATCACCCCTGTTTTGATGAGTTAGAATCATTTAGGACACTCGTATCTCCCACGGTGCATGCGGTTCAAAATTCAACTTAACAACGAAAGGAAAAATATCTCAATTAGAAATTTAGAAATTTTCAGATTACATCAATGTAATAAAAGGAAATCCCGATTACAAATCTTGAATTACATTATGAAGACGAAATCAAGAACAAGAATTATTCAACACCACATCATTGGTGGCTTGAGCTTGTTGGGTATTGATGTTGAAAGCACGTCCTTGAGCCGTAGGAACTGGGATGACAAGTTGAGGGCATCGATTGCGAAAATGGTTCGAATCACCACATTGATAGCATGCACGACCCTGGGTAATTGCAGGAGGATGTTGGTGAATTGGTGCATTGGTCGGAGCTTTAGCAGCACTCCTGCACACGTTGAATGTATGACCCAAACGACCACAGTTTGTGCATTGACGACACTGAATGTTAGCGGGATGGTGATAACTGCAGTTGTTACACTGCGGATAGGGTCCAGCGTATGACTTTTTCATTAGTGATTGGTTGTTTACTGCTGGTTGACGAGTTGGAGGGACTTGATTAATTAGTACAGCAGGGGTAATTACCGCAAAGTTTTGAGATTGAGCCTTCCTCTTCTTGTTCTTGGAAAGCTCAGCTTGGTCAGTTTTGACGGTTTCGTTAGGAAGTTTATCGGTATTTTTCTTCGATCCTTTCCTAGTTAAGGAACCAGCCTTCACATGGTTATCGGTTAACTGCGCAGCCAGTCTAATAGCATCTTCTAGTGTCGAAGGATTCCTTCCTAGCACCGTATCCTGAATCTGCACGGGTAGTCCACCAATGTATTTCTCGATGGCTCGGGAGGTAGGGATAGCAAGATGCGGTACCAAAAGGCTCAGTTCGTGGAATCGGTTAGTGTATGCGAGGTTCTCGCCACTGTCTTGGGTTAATTCCCAGAACTCAGCTTCCAGTTTCCGGACTTCGTTTCTTGGGCAGAACTCTTTAGTCATGAGCTCCTTAACTTCAGTCGATGTTAAGGCTAGAGCAGTTTCAGTTCCACGGGTTCGTTTCTCTCCGTTCCACCAAGTAAGTGCGCGTTTCTGAAGAACACTTGTGGCATACCGGACTTTCAGATTTTCAGGGCATTCACTGTTTAGGAATGTGTTTTCGATGCTTTCGAACCACTGTAGTAATCCGGTAGCACCTTCAGTTCCACTGAACTTAGTGGGGTTGCAAGAACTGAAATGTTTATAAGTACAAGTTCGGGGAGGGTTTGGTGCAGTTGGGTTTTGAACAACATTGTTGCCTTGGTTCAAATGGGTAAGTAGAGTTGGGATGACCGCAGTAACTTCACGTGCTACAATAGCAGAAATCTTACGGCCAGAGTTTCTAGACCGTGAACGGATTTGACGAGAAGCCATTCTGAAATATCATTAAGATATTTTATGAAAATTGGGTAATATGAGCTATACAACATGAAAACGATAATCGGGAATTTGGCATAATAACAATGATATGTTCCGAGTGTAATCGTTTGATTCGTAAATCAAAGCGAGTACGTTGACTAATCAAAGTGTTATGTCCAACACAACCTTATTGAAGACATGCGTACCTATAAGCAGATACTCATCCCGAGGGTTCCCGGTAAGGTAGACAGATCCATCGGTTGGTTTGGATTTATACGAATACCTTGCCTAGACAGAACACCCCGAGATACAGGCATCCCACTCTTCCAGCATAGCATGTTTCAAGTTGTAAGACACAGACTTTGACGAAATTAAAAACCATGAATAACAATCGAGTTTTGGAGTTTGAAATCACTTGAATTAGGCACACAATGCCTTAGAATATGAGTTAAGATTCGTGTGTACATTGATAAGATTCAAAGTATTCGAAGAATCACATAAGGCAGATAATCACTAATCAAGTATAAACATGTAAGGCACATAAAATCCTATCTAAGCATATAAAATACATGAGAGGACTCATGTGTAAAGGTACTTAGTTATAGTCTAGGTCATTCCATTTCTAATAACCTAATTCCCTATAACCATGGCTCTGATACCAATCTGTCACACCCCGACCGACGGCGGAATCATCGGAGCGGACGAGGGAATGATTGATTGTTCATAACTCATGATTGTCTAATAGTGAAAATAATATTAAAATCAGATTACAGGATAACATGAATTTAACAGATACAAATACACAGTTAAAGTCACAAATAGTAATTATCTTTTGTTTTGACTAAGTCCGAGTCTTAAATGAGCATGTAGAAGTCCACTAACTTTCTTAACTTGAAATCATGTGAGAAAATAAAGTCAGCTAACGAATTAGCTGGTGAGTAATCACAGTTTTGAGTATACATATAGATTGATTGATTGATTGAGAATAATCCAATTCACAAGGTAACGTTAAGACTTATATTGCAATAGTAAAGCATATAGATAAACCGACACAATAACAACCCCTTGACTTGACACTTGCATATAATAGACTCCACACATACACCATAGATTAACTCCTGCCTCTGGCACAATCACCACTCGACTATTCATATGGGGTGGGTTATCAAAACCAGTAGATCTACCATTGATACCAGGATTGATTGATTGAATTAGGGTTTTACTGTCGTTCAGTTTATCATAGTATGTTCACATAATTGCAAGTAATAACATAACCTGTCTTAAATTGAATTTAGAATGAAATAATAATAGAATATCATGATTGAATATATTGTATCACATGATTTCCCCAAATAAGAAATGATATAAAAAGGGGATATGAATACTCACTTGATTGATGAGATTAGAATCTGGATGTGATAGAATAAACACCAACGATTTCCTTACGATTAACCTAAGGAATGGTGTCTCGAATTAGAATAATAATGATTTGGGAATTTGGGATGTATTAAGGTTTCCATTGGGTCTTGAATGGTAGTTTAAATAAACTAATTTTTATTTAGTTTGAATGTTCATAACTAAATAAAATAAATTTATTGAATGTGATTACGTTTAGAATTTAATAGGAATAAATGTGTTAATACGCGTAATCGTTTGATTTAGTATGAAAAACAAATAATTAATTTTATTAATTAATTATGTGATAATTAATTAAAATATTTAATTATTTAAATGATTAAAGAAATAAAAATGATTTTGGAAAGATTTATATAAAACTTTTATGTTTGACTGAGATAATCATGATTTAAATAATATTACATAAATATTATTTAATCCAATAATTATTTAGTGATTTCAACCGTTATTTATAGTCTAATTTTATAAAAATTTAACTAGATTTGTTTTTTATTTAAAACAATTTATAAAATAAATAAATAAAATGTCAAAATAAATTTCAGAAAATAATTAGGTTGTTTTAAAAATTTTTAATGTTTGTAAAAACATTTTTATAATTTTTACAAATTTTTCATAATTTTTAAAGGCTTTAAAAATGGCCCAAAAAAAAAAACAGTGAGGTTGCCCGGTTCGAACCCGGGACCTCCTCTTTGACATGGGAGCGCAGAACCAGTGGAACAAAGGCCTAAGCCGCGTTAGATTTTGGTTTTTAATTGTTTTAAACTGAATTCACAGAAACCCCAATTTTCCATTCGAGCCCTAGGTTCGAATCCGATCAAATTGAAGCTCAATTTGATCTTGAATGCGTCTGAAAGCATATGGCTTTTGATCCCCTAATGAAATAGAGTGTAATGATGTAAACAATTACCCGTTGATGTTGAATTGGATGCTAACCCGATAAAGAACAGGTCGCGGCACAGACGGTGCTCGATTGATACTCAAACAATGATAATAATCAAATTAGTTTCGTAGGTAGCTTCGTATGATGATTACAAACAAAAGCCCCTTATCAGTTTTTGTTAAAATAGATTGCAGAATGGGTTTTGTTTGAGTTGCAGGTCGACGACAAGAGGGTGATCAGAATCGATGTTTGTGTGTGTTTCAAATGAAATTGAGTGTTACATTTATTTATAAACAGATAAAGGTTCGATTAGGTATAGTTAATTTGATTATAATAGTGGTTGAGTGGGTTCTTTTGAGCTGTAATCGCAGTGGAATAAAGTGGATCGAGGAGTGGTTGTGTGAGCTGTATACCGAATGATTAAAGTATGTGGATGGATCCGAATCTGACCCACGATCACAATGGGACCGTTTGGAGTAATTTAATCGAGTTTTGAGGTGGTTGGGGTTCGCCGGAGCCGTGGGCCGGCGGTGGCCGGACGGTTGCCGGGAAGTCGAGAGAGAAGAGAGAGAAAGCAGTTTGATTTTTTCAATTTACGCAAATGGTCCCTGAGGTTTCCATTGTTTATCATTTCATGTAAGAAGTCTTATTTAAAGTTTTAATAATTACACAAATACCCCCTGGACTTATAATACTAATTTGAATAATATATAAAATTTATTATTTGTTAATCTTTATAACTTTTGTAAAGATTTTAAACTTTATAATTTGTTTATTTATTTTCACTTAATAATTTAAATTCATGATTACTAATAAAGATTTATAAGCTTATTAAAATTTTATTTTATAACTTTATAAATCGTAATAAGACTTTCCATTTAGTTATTTATTATAAAATGGTTAATAAACTTTATAACCTTATGAAAAAAGAATTATTTACAATTCATAAATTATCATAAGTTGTCTAGATGTTTCATAATATAAATTGCACATTTGATGCATTTGATCCTTTAAAATTATTAAAATAATTTAATAATAGTAGTTTAAAAATGGATTCGGGTTTGGGTTTTAATTTGGAAAATTTGCGGATGTTACAACCTTCTCTTGGGACCGCTTACCATTTGGTGGCAGAAGATGAACAACAGAGAAACATTGCAGGAACCAAGCGACCCGTTGGTGATGTAGCAGCCTTTCAGGCTTACGTTCCTGCAAGGCGTAACCAGAAGCAACCGCATAACAAGTTCAAATCAAAAGAAGGCAAGCTGAATGTCGGAGAACAAATGGAACATTGTAACTTTTGTGGAAAAGATGGCCATAACAAAGATGGATGCTTCAAGCGAATCGGGTATCCAGATTAGTGGCTAGGAAAAGGTAAACAAGAAAAACCAAAATCGAGAGTTGCTTGTGTTGAGGGGGAGGTCAGTCCCATACCAGGAATGACTAATGCTCAATATCAACAGTTCATAAAGCTGTTCGGCAACAAAGAAGACGAAATGGAAGAAGAAAGCACTCATATAGGCAACATGGCAGGTAACATAGGTAAAGAAGGTAAATGGGTTATCGACTCAGGTGCCACTGAACATGTAACATATAATGATTCTCTGTTGGAAAATAAAATGAAACAAAATATGAACCACCGGTCATAATACCCAATGGTGAAACCATCACTATTGAGGGAAGAGGGGACTGCACTCTCCCGAACGATGTGGTGGTTAAGAAGGTCCTTCATGTCCCGGATTTTAAGTGCAACTTGCTATCCGTTAGTAGACTGTGCAAGGACCTCAATTGTGCTGTAACCTTTTTTCCTGACTTTTGCATCATGCAGGACTTATGTTCGAGGACGTTGATTGGAATGGGTGAATGCAAGGGTGGTTTATACAAGATGGGGTCGATAGGAGGCAAGAGGCAGGCAATGATGACAACCATTAGCACGTGGCATAAAAGATTAGGTCACCTATCGAACTTGAAACTCGCTCATGTTGATTTTTTGAAAAATGTTTCTTTAAATTCAAAAGCCTTTTGTGATGCATGTGTTAAGGCCAAGTTTGCTAGACTACCTTTTCCGGTTAGCACGAATAAAACCGATGCTTGTTTCGATTTATTACATTGTGATATATGGGGCAAATATCGCACACCTTCATTTACACGTGCGAGTTACTTTCTAACTATAGTAGATGATTTTAGTCGGGCTGTTTGGGTATTTCTCCTTAAACATAAACATCAAGCAAGCACATGCCTTATGGATTTTCATAAAATGATACAAACACAATTTGGAAAGAATGTAAAGAGGGTGAGATGTGATAATGGGGGAGAGTTTACATCAAATCAAATGCTCGATTTTTATGCGAAAGAGGGAATCGTTTTACAAACAACATGCCCACATACACCCCAACAAAATGGTGTGGTGGAACGGAAGCATCGACACTTGTTAGAAACGGCGCGGGCATTAAGGATCGAAGCTAATTTACCGACACGGTTCTGGGGGGAGTGCATACTAACTGCAACACACGTTATAAATCGAATGCCATGAGAAGTAATCAGAAACAAGACGCCATATGAGGTGTTATATAACCAAAAACCTGAATATGAACATATGAGGGTACTAGTCTAGCATATTACAAAAGTATGGAAACTAATGGAGACAAATTTGAAATTAAGGAAGGCTGGAGTTTTTGTGGGTTATCCACATGGCACAAAGGGATATAAAATATATGATTCTAAACATAATAAAATAATTACATCCAGGCATGTTAAATTTTTTGAGCACATATTCCCTTTTGCAAATGATGAACGTGAAAAGAAAGAAATGTTTATAATTCCTCAAAGTTGGAAAAGTGAATCAACTGGCAATCAAAGTGGGCCATTGCATGATATGGAAAATGAGCACCCAAATAGAGGAGAAGACTCTGTTGGGATCGGGCCTATTGGACAGCAAAGTGAATCAGGTGACCCACGAGCAGAAGCCCAACATGTTGATGAGCAAGCCCATGGGTCGCAAAACACAACAGTGGAAAATAATGGGCAAGAAAAGAGCCCTCATGACAATGACGATATTGGGCCACTTGATGAGCAGACTGGGCCTCACAATGTGTCTAGCCAAAATGAAGAGAGTAATCCGAATAGTGGAGGTACCGAAAATGAACCCGTTAATGGTGAGCACTTAAAGGAAAAGCGAAGCAGAACACAGCCGAAATACTTTAAAGATTATAATGTCAAGCTTCCCCCATCTTTAAACCACCATCAAACCAGTTCCGATCAACAACTCTCTACGGTACATCCTTTAGCGCATTACATTTCTTATGAAAAATTTACTAACGAGCATAAAGTTTTTTTGGCGGCCATCACTTCAAGTAATGAGCCTAAAAATTTTCATCAAGCAGTGCAAGATCCCAGGTGGAGAGAAGCCATGCAAAATGAGATTCGAGCTCTTGAAGAAAATGAGACGTGGACCCTAGAAGAACTACCATAAGGGAAGCAAGCTATTGACTCGAAGTGGATCTACAAAATTAAGTACAAGCCAAATGGAGACGTGGAAAGATACAAGGCTCGTCTTGTTACAAAAGGGTACACGCAAATAAAAGGAATAGACTTCCATGAAACCTTTGCACCTATTGCAAAACTAGTCACAGTTCGGACCCTACTAACCATAGCTGTGAAACGAGGGTGGCACATACATCCTTGACGTGAACAACGCTTTCCTACATGGAGATTTGCATGAGGATGTCTACATGAGAATACCACAAGGTTTTGGCGAACGAGGCAAAAATTTGGTTTGCAAGCTAAGAAAATCACTCTATGGGCTTAAACAAGCATCGCGGAATTGGTACCAAAAATTTACCAACTCCTTGTCTGATATTGGTTTCAAACAAGTGAGTGCTGATCACTCATTGTTCATGTTCAAAGAAAGGAACGTTCAGGTTGCTGCGTTAATCTATGTAAACGACGTTATCATTGTGGGAAATCGCTTAAACAAGATATAACATACTAAAGACTTCCTAGACAGAAAGTTCAGCATAAAGGACCTTGGACAATTGAAGTTTTTCCTTGGCATAGAAGTGGCGAGAACAAAGGAGGGCATGGTTCTGAGTCAAAGGAAATACACACTCGACATCCTTGAGGAAACCGGGATGATGGGCTGTCGACCAAGTCCCTTTCCCATGGAACAAAACTTGAAACTTGGAAGGTGTGATGAAGAACCGAAAGTGGATTCCAACCAATATCAAAGGCTTATAGGAAAGCTTCTCTACTTGCAAGCCACACGACCTGACATCACTTATGCTGTGAACGTATTGAGCCAATTCGTTAGTGATCCAAGACAAAGTCACATGGAGGCAACCAACAGGGTTCTCAGATACCTCAAGGCAACACCTGGACAAGGAATTTTAATTCCTAAGGCGGGAGGAACGAACCTCACGGCCTACTGTGACTCAGACTGGCTAGGGTGTCCAATCACATGAAGGCCGAGAACTGGTTACCTATTACTTCTGGGAGGCTCCCCAATCTCATGGAAGTCTAAAAAGCAGTCCGTTGTTTCTCGATCGTCTACAGAAGCTAAATACCGGGCGATGGCGAATGCAGTTAGTGAAATTCTATGGATGAGGTGGCTACTACGCCTACTTGACATTGCACCCGTCGGCCCAACACCCCTCTTTTGTGACAATCAAGCGGCACGTCACATAGCCACTAATCCTGGTTTCCATGAACGTACCAAACACGTTGAGATGGATTGTCATTTTGTTAGAGAACGTGTTGACTCAAAAGAAATACAACCCATGTAGATCAACACTAAATCACAGATTGCGGATGTTCTTACCAAACCACTCGGGGCACAACAATTCAAAACATTACTAGACAAGTTGGGCGTTCAAAATCTTCATGCTCCGACTTGAGGGGGAGTATAGATGGATACAAATCCTCCCGTATATTCTGCCATATTCACCTCCAACCAACTTCCATAGTTATCCCTTAATTCTTGGCACGATTGCAGTTTCCTCTTTGTATATATATGTCGATTATTGTTTTGTTTTAGTATTCTCTTGTAACTTTCTTGATCATCTAATACCATATCGATTTCTTTACAAACAAACAACCAGTTTGTGTTGCATTTCTAGATTGACTCTTTCTGTATTATTATTGATCGAAAACCACACATAAAACTCAGTTACAAAACTCCTCTTTATACTAACATCAACTTGTATCCCAAGCGAAATCAAACTCTTAACAACAAGGAATATATATAAACATAAAAAAGTAAACAAAGACTTATCCTGATTCAAATAATAAACTGAATAACTCAGACTATCTTTATCTTCAAACTTTTGATTCATCTCGACTTCAAACATATCGATCAACTAATATATCCAAAAACTTCAACCAACTTTTTCCAGATTGTTTCACAATGAACTCAATCAATACTAACTCTGCATTTTCATCTTTTTGTAATTAATGTTATGCTAATCTATGTGCAATATAATAGAATTTACTTGGCTTTCCTTTGAACATAAGATTTACTACCAAACACCATAATTATAAATTGTCACACACATACAGTAAATAAGTCCAGTTTTATGCATGCATTACATATAGTTTTCAGCAAACACGGTTTAAGATTAACTTACAAGGGCAAATAGTCTTGAGCAAACACACGACACAGTTCTTTTGATAATGTTCTTAATTTCTTGCTTAATTTGTAACATTATTCATAATCACCGAAGCGTTGACATGTCATCGGTCACTTTAAGAAGGAAAGCACCTCATATGGCATGAATATATTGGCTGCAGACTTAGGTCAAGCTCATTGGTCCCATCAGCTCCTTCACTACCACCACCACCACCTTGGTTGTAATCCCCTCTACATCACATATAAAAAGAAAATAAACATAATTACCACATTCCTGATTTTAGTATCAATCAACTTGAAACTATAATCAAGATTTTCTCATTATAAGAAGATGATTACCCCATATTAAGAGCAGGTGGGGGCGGCATGAGGAAGGTTGCATCAGGGTCGACATAGTTATGCATTTCCCATTGAGTGTTTTGTGGTATTGTCTTGTCTTTCTCCTTCTCCTTGATCTATATTATATATATTCATGAGGATTTGATATCACTTGAATTGCATTATGTGAAAGTTATAAAAATTCTGAAAGCTTAAAAATGGGTACGGAATGGAAGATGAACACATCCAAGAATGTGAATTAATCTAACAAGTTCTCAAATGAATATTATAAAGAAGAGCAAGACTGCAACTTACTTTCTTTGTCAAAGTAGTGTTCTGCTCTTGTATGGCCTTTCCCTGTGGTTCATTAAGAATTAGAATTCGGATGAAGTTGTTAAAAATAGTAATTTGAAAATGGTTATTTGTTTTATTGCAAGGGTATATGATTGTGGTATATTTGTTGAAATTTATATCTACAAATTTGTTATGCTTTCTTTATCAAAATGTATCTTTGTAGGTTTCCTTAAACTTTTATTTCCATGGAGGATATATTTCAAAATATATTCTTTTTTTACTATAAAGATGATGCAAGCTAATCACTACTATAAAACTAGGTATTTGTGACCAAAATTTACGACCGCTAACAATGATTGCAAAAATAACGACCGAATTTGAATTATGAACTTTTTGGCATCTATTATATTTGATGGATTTTATTTTGGAACTTCAATTAGTATATAATGTATGATTTAAAAATTGTGAATTCTCGATGAACGATTCAATTTAAAAAAATATACTGTATGTACTGTTTTTTTAGAATATAAAACATTTTGGTCGCAACGCGGTTGCAAAACCAGTCGCAAGCCCATCACAAAGTTTTTAACACAATATATAGTTGCAAATAGCCTTTGCGACATTTTTGTGAACAAAAAGTAGGTAGCAAATGGACAGTTTTTTAGTTGTGATGGGTTTCACAATTTCAAAATATTAAGGAATTGAGGACATTTTCACATGCTTATGTATATATCTATATTAAAGAAGTGTAAAAGAAAACATATCGAAGAACTACCATGAGGGGTAGAATGTATGCTATAGTGACGTACGATTATTTTGTATGCGTTATATATGTACCCCAAGTCTAAAAAATTAAAGAATTTCAAAGAATTTAGGGTTAAGCATGAGCGGGGACACTATTCTTTATATGAACACCATTGTGTGTTTCGATCTTGTTCCTAAATTAAAGTATACATTATCATTGTAGAAGAAAAAAAGTAAGGAAAAAAACACACCTTTTTCTGAAGCTCGGAGATTGATTCATGCAGGAGTTGGTTCTACAAAACAAAACTTAAAGTGAATCCATGTTGTAAAAATTTATACGGTAACAAAAACAAAATAATACGTGCTTACTTTTCTTGTGCGAATGTTCTTGAGACCAGTATCAAGTTGTTGCTCCAGATTTTGGATTTCCTTCAAGCTCAATGACTCTATATCTTCACCCATATAGTGCCTAAACCGTTAAAAAAACATTCAATCCATCAGTTTCTTCCCTAAGTTGATAAAAACTTGAGTGTCTAATTAACAAAATATATGACTTACCTGTGATTCCTTTGTAAAAGCTCAGCCCTAGATTTAAGTTTGTTGTACTCTAGGGTCCAACTTCTCTGTGAATATATACAGATTTAGTGTCATCAGGTGAAATAGAAACAATCAAATAGCTATATATAAAACCCATTAATTGAGACAGTAACTAAACCAAAAGCATCTGTCATTAGTGAAATTCAATTCATGTGTACAACAAATGAGTGAAATTCATGAATATGTACCGGAGTAGCATCTGCAGCAACTAGCTGTCTCTCAGTGTATGAATATCGTTCGTATCGCTCCAAGATGCTGTCCATGCTGTGACAAGTCAAAACCAGAACGTACGTTAAATGAACTTACAAGTCCATTTTGAAGCATCATTAGTCTAAAAACTAATATTTACAAATTTATATGTAATCCCTCGTTGAATATTTCGCATGCACTTAAGGTGGGATATATATAAAGGTTGAAGATGTGACTGTAGCATATTATTTCATGCTTGGAGGACAACATTAGCAGTATGGTAAGTTACTTTGAGAGTTTTTTTTGCTGAAATTAGTGATTTACGTTGACAAATTTGAATACAACATTATGCATAGATCCTTCATCAATTAGCTATTCTTATTGATTTTAGATTTTATGAACAAAGGCAAGAGCAATCCTGCATTTGAAGATCAGCAACTACAATATTCCTAGAAAACAAATATATTAACCCGGGTTGAATATCCAAATTTATTTGAGCAATTACTTGGGACCAGAAATAATGGGAATTAGATATTCTTTAGATATACATAGCTAATTCAGAATATTTAAACCAAAAATTTGAGAAAAAAACTTGGACAATAAGTCATGGGTCAAAAAGAGTTGGATTCATTTTTTTTCAGCTACAGGGATCGACCCTCTTTGTAGTCATGCTAAGAGTGTGAACTTTTGACACGATATAAACCTAAAATGAAATTCATAGGTTTGCATTGAGTATAAACAATCTTGAGTCAGTTTGTGGTTGAATTCGTAAATCTGTTTAGCTAAATGAGTTATGTTTCTATCAACCTGGCGGTTAATTGTGGATTTACTCGTTTAACCAACTTATTTTTATGTTATTTTTGAAACATAATATTTTGTCATAAATTAAATTGTTGGACGTATTATATTTCGAAACTTGAAATTTAAAAGAGAAAGGTACATAAGATTTTGTTACAAAAAATTTAATTATTTTATATAAAATATTATTGTTGTTGTTAAATAGTAATTATATAGTATAACTTGTTGAAAATATAAAACTTAAAAACATTTGGGTTGAACGTGTCATGTGCATGGTTCGTGTAAACTTGTGAGTTTTCATGCCGACTTTGGGTTCATATGTCTGTTATGTTTTCAGGTTCGGATCGTGTCAAATTTTTTTTTGTCAGGAATCTATCAAAAGCAAGCAAGCTAGCACAATGGTTGAACAATTTTGACAAGAATCTATATATCAAAAAGCAAGCAAGAAGGCTACTAGGTGAATCAAATTAATCAGACAAGCATGTAGCTTAATTATTTAAGTTCGCATGCAAGCACGTGAATCAACTCCGTGTGAAGATGTACAGATCATGATTGTGATTATTATAATGATGATAGTAATTAATGGGCTCATGAAGAAGGATGAAGGAATAAGCAAGGTTACCGGCTGAATGTTATGCGAGGCAAATTATGTCTCGAGGTACAAATCTAAATTAATGGGGATAATGAAGACGTTAATCTTGATAGATTGTAAAATGGACTATGTGGGAAAACCATCGATTATCAGTAAAATTGTTACCCACGTTCAACTTTTCGACAAATTTCATCGCGCTTGGCACATATTACTATCGGATATTTTCTGTTTTGTAGTGACTAGTAGCCAACTCCATGACTGAGGAGACACACTGACACAATAAGGTTCCAAAAAAAAAAAGTTACCGTACGTGTCTTTGTATGAAATATTCATGACAATTTAGATTAAACCATGTGGTATATAATTAAATTGCAAACCTTTTTGTTGGGCATCTAACAGGATTATAATATATTATAACTGCTTTTAGATTAAAACACAAAGATTAGGGTACGAATGTGCAAAACAAACTCAAAAGGAAGATGGTATCCCCCTGAGAAAAATAATAGTCATGTCATTGCAAAAGATTAGGCACATACATAATATTAAAGAGAATCGGCATATCATGAAGAAAATATATATGGAGAAGAAATGTCAAATGTAGGAACACAAATTCGATTATAGTATAGTTACAAAGATATAGCAACAATGCTATATTTCTGCTAATAATAAAAATATTTGAAAGAATGATGAAAATAGTAGAAGAGGAGAGTACAAGGTCACACAAAGTAGGGATAATGTATGTGGCAACTACCCATGTATTAAGTTTCTAACATTAGCAATTGATGAACCAACATTACTGTGATGGGAAACTGGATCTCAAAGGATGAATACCTTGTTAAAACAAATTAAGTTTAGTTTAAGGAGGAGTGTTAATATTAAACTAAACTTGTTTAGTTTATTAAGTATATAAGGGTTAGAAGGATCATTGTTATAAGTTAGCTAGGTAGTTAAAGTTAGTTAATGTTGGTTATTTAACCCGTTGTACCTATAAATATGATGGTTTGTATGAATTTGAAGCATAGTATACAAGAATTTCAAGTGTGTGTATTCCATCTTTTCATATTGTGGGTGTTTGGAGTTGCTTATTTGAAACTCCTTTTGACTTATAAGAAGGAGATAAGTCAAAAGGAGATGAAAAAGTGTTTGGATTAAGATGAAAATGTGAGAGGAAGAAGGAGATAAAAAAGTGTTGGATTAAGATGAAAATGTGAGAGGGAGACCCTGAGAAGTTAAAACTTTTTAACTTATTGAAAACTCCGAGAAGTTGAAAAGACGATTCAACCGGATTCTCAAACACCCACATTATCTTCTCTTCAATTGTGATTTGCTCTCTAATTACTAAGTGTTTCTTATCTGACATGTTATTGTTTCTCACTCAAAACGGTGTAACATGTACATACTTGATGCTCAGAAAGTAGTTTCAATAGATATGTAGCCGATATGTAGAAATATTAATACTTACGGTGTAACTATCACATAGATTTGGACGCGATAGGATTTTTAATAAATATATGCACTATCCTTGCAATGTTTTTATCTTAACTAGTTAAAAACTGTGTTTGGACTTAAGGTAAGGCCGAGATAAATTGAAATATGATGCAATGACATTTGCTAAGAAATCTTCATAAATTTTTAAAGATGACACTAGAAGAGACTGAGAAGGCTTATCGCTATGGTAGACTACACCAATACTAGAAACTTGATGGTTATAGTCGAAAAACACTTCACTTTTCTTCATATACGTGCAACGATGATAGTTCACATAAACACGAAGAGGGAAATATATCAACACACAGCATATATATTATTTACTTTTGATGGTATTTAATTAGTTGTTTTTTGTAACATTTAGAATCATGAAACCAACTAAAAATATCAAATTGAGGAAAGCCAATAATAATGATCACAAGCACAATAAAGGAACAAGCACTACTAAATTTCCGGTACTTGATCAAGATAGAAGACTCTATTCGAAAAGGAGTTAACTTGCAAAGGAGAAGAAATGTCCCCTATGAATGTTAACTGGCTTAATTTAGCCCAATAAAAAGCATACGATCACTCGTAACGAGAGACTTGCGTGCGCTAGATCTAGAAATATAATCGCTTCTAAATAGATATATTACTTTATAGGTAAAATTTAGGGTCAAAAGGGCTACATTTGTAGCCAAAAACAGTAAGATGATCAGCCAGAAGATTTGTTGATTTGTAATATATCATATGTACGTAACAGCAATGAAATTTATAGAAAACTCTACACATAATAAAAGTATATACAGTCATACAGACACATATAAAAATATATGTAAGTATTTAGCTTGCGTCTTTTAACACCATTATTTTTCCCTTTTGATTGAAACACATCAGATCTGCTATTTTATCATACAGATGACTCTAAACAAGCAGAAAATACAGCTACTCGTACGTGATAAGTTAGTACGGATTCTTTCCAAAATTTTCATAGCGATTCATATAATAAATATTTCGTGAAAAAAATAAGAAAAAAATTAGCAAAAAAGAGAAAAAAAACTGACACATAACCGATTCTAATTGTGATTATTTATTTTGGAAAGAAAGATCTTTATCTTAATCAGCATATTGATTTTAGAGTATATATATACAAGACAAATTAAAATTTAATAAAAAGTTGAAAACCAAGAGAAAACTTGAGGATTGTACACTTGTACGTACATATTGTCCACTGTTGAATCTGTTTATCCATTAGATAACTGCTGGATCAAACCATTTGATAGCAGATAATACTTGCATAGTTCTTATGTAACAGTACATATCTTGAAAACATAATATTCTCCATAGATCTGACCTTATTGGTCATTAGATTTGTTCATGATCCACAAAAGGGTAATATTGGAACTTTATTTGTTTTTGTTTTAGGTTTATATCTTCTTTTAATACCCTCATCTCACCGCCCCTAGATCTTGTTTAGATCCTGCTATATATTCAGTCGGATTTTACTGGATACGTTTGTTTGTTTGTTGTTTGTATGTTGAGTGTTTTGTTTTCAGAAATAAAACTAGAGAATTGAACTGATGTAGATTTAGAGCCCTAGATGAAATAATTAAGAATATATATATAGAGAGAAAATAGATGGATGAAAGAGGAAAATTAAGAAAGGGTAGTATACCAAGAGTCAGTAGAAAACTCAAAGAGCTTTCCTTTGTTGGAGAAGACAATTAAAGCAACTTCAGCATCACAAAGAACAGAAATCTCATGGGCTTTCTTCAATAAGCCTCCTCTCCTCTTTGAGAAAGTTACCTGCCTGTTGATCTTGTTCTCTATCCTCCTAAGTTGTACCTTACCTCTACCCATACTCCCTCTGATCTAGCTATCTTCAGAAAACCAAACAAACCAAATCCAGATACTCTTGGCTAGAAAAGGAAATTAAGCTGTTATTTGTTGATGTTGTTGTTGTTGTTGTTGGTGTTTACTTTCTTTCTAGAAGGGGTGGGTGAGTTACCTTTTGTGCTTCACTGAACCCTTGCTTTTTTATCTAAGGAGCCTCAAACACCCTTGGCTTATATGTTTCAGCAAAAGGGGGAAGAAGTTATATATTAATATATGAAAATATATATTATACACCTGAACCTAGATGCCAAAGGAGTTATGTCCCTCCCTGCTTTGTTGGCAGTATATATCAGCAAACTACATCATATACAATTTCAATTTGCTTAATTGATCCTTGCAACTATTATTGTACTGTGGGGAGAAGGTCTAAGAAAAGATATTTTATCCTTTCTTAAGTGGTTTTGTGTTAAGACTAATGATCATAATGCAAGAGTTAGCGGACTTACATTTGAATTAACTGAATAAAAAGGAAGTGGGATAGAAAATGCCTAACTTGAAATGGAACTCGCGTTATGTTTGGAGTTACAAGCCCATGAGATACAGATAAAAACGTCTGTCAAAACTTGTGAACAAATTTCTAATCCTGGAGCTTTGGTTTTGTATTTTAAAATTTACCCTCCCATTTTCGTGATTTCATTGGATTCCGTTTAACTATAGAAACAAATAAATTGTGGGTAACGTAATCGTACACTTTTATTTAGTTATTTGATTTTATTTTGTCCGGAGAGGACCAGCTTTTTATAGCAACCTAAGGTGGTTGTTTTGTGACTTTAAGATTATAGGTTTCTAGGCATGTGATGCAACTTTTTGTAAGAAGTGCAGTGTAAAGTTGCACATTCGTGGTCGTAACAAGCACTTCAAGTAGTGGAAACAACAAAAGATGTGCTCCAAGTTCTTGGGCGTCAAAGCGATCTAGCCCTTCCCTGAATTAAACAAGAGCTAAGTCAAACACCGGTATATTATTTTATCTAATTTTGTCCTGTAAATTTCAAGTATTCCAAATTTCCCAATTTAGATTTTCTAACGGTTAGTTTAAGCATTTATAGATACCTCAAATTAATTTAAAGAAATTGCTACCATTTATCTTTTGTGTTTTCTGCTAAGGAGGCTTGACCCAATTAACAAAGATTCATTTGGAGTATGTTTATTTTGGGTTCATTTTACATAGTTGTATTGTTGATGTCACTTTTGTTCATCTTTTTGTTTTTCCATGGGTGGGTTTGTATGCGTTTTCATTTCTCCTTTTGTTTTCCATTCTATTAAGGAAAGTTTGGTAGTGACGTATGGTACATGTTCATTCTTCCTATATCCAAAGTGTTTCAAAACTTCAATCAAAATGCGAAATTAATCTATAAAAAGGGTTAATAGGGTGTTATAATTTTTTTATTTGTATTGGGATTTTAGTCGCAAAGTTTTGACACCTAATCAGAGATGATTATTTGGATTCCAGTTGGAAATAGAAGATTCGAACATAACTGAATTCAGTTTTTAATTAGTTCAGTTTTCATATGTTCTTTGTTATATATTTATGTTTCTATTTGCGTCTATCATGATCGAATTCATTTACTAAAATTATATTAGTCAAAGTAGACAAAAATAAATGAACATTACGGGATCCCATAATCTATTGTAATTTTTGTTTTTCGCAAGCGGGTTAACCTGTTCAAAATCTCAAGCGTATTTTTTTGCTTTACATCTTTTTGATAAAATATAGAAGAAATTTCATCTAGTTTTATGTGATACAATTTGTATTATAAATTTATGTAATCATTGTCTTCAAATAATTCTAAGAATTGTTAATTAATAATATTGTTGAATAAGAGAAAAATAGTAAGTATTAGCTAATGTTAAGTCCGTAATAACCATCTTTACAAGAGAAAATTTTATGTAGTCATTGTCTTCAAATAATATACCGTAACAAAAATTACAAGATAATAAAATGATGATAAAATGTTAAGTCCGAAATAACCATCTTTAACATTGAACTCTTTTGTACTCTTTTATTTTATTATTCTTCTACCTACATTTGAATTTTGATTTGGGTTTTAATGCTTGATCCTTGCAGATCATTTATGATTTATGTTTTTTAACAACAATTCCTATTATTAGAAAATATTTATTAAATCTACATATCGCATGATTTGAACCCACTACCATTTGGTTGCGGAGCACACCTTTTAATCCTCATAAGCATGAGTAATAATGGTACGATGTCTTAAAAGTTAAGTTTTTTTTTATATATTATTGGACATTAATTAACCCATCTAATTGTATATAGATGTAACATATTAATTACAAGATAATGAGATGACGATAATACATACAAAAAGCTACTCTAATATTCAAGATAGAGATAAATTAACGACTAAGAAATAAACTTAAAGATAGATGACAAATCAAATGTTAATAACTACGTTGATAACGCGCTACTATAAACCAGACAATGTTTCCTATAATCATTATTCATATTAAAGAAAATAATGATAGTAGTGATGATGCAAAAGCCTCGGACTCTAAGAAGACAAATATTATCGAGTACAAAAATAGGATGTAAGAACACCGTTACAAGAAATGGAGCAGAAATTGATAAATGCATAATTGTACGTCTTGCTAAAACCTGTGTGGTAAGTCGGACTCATAGAGGAAACATAAAGCACAAAAGTTTTTGTGATCCTATTGTCAGATATCATAAAATTAACACTAAAAAAATATGAAGAACGAAAGAAATTCTCGCTTTTTCCTTCAACAAACTATAGTTACTTAGATGATCACGTTGCATGCATGTTACATGTATGTGAAAGAAGCTAAGCATAAGAGATGAAGAAACAAACGAATATAAAAGAATAACATGTTGGTTTAGGCCCCACACAACACTCAAAACACAAACTCACGTAAATATGTAAAAGCAATTTGCAGAAGAAAAAATCACTATTATTCCATAACCAAAACATGCCTTTTATAGGTAATTACATGCAACGTAAAGTGGGATCAACAAACACAAATTACCCTAAATCATCCTAATTATTTGGCTGACTCAATCCACTAATTTGACTCAGCAACACCACTGTCAGAAAACACAGATCTAGTTTATTCAACTTAAACTAAAATCAAATACACTCAAGAACTAACAAGAACAAGTTTATAATCAAATGAACAATTCATCTGAAGATCTGAATAGGCACAAGACTATGATGAGAACATTAACAACAACGATTTGATCTGAACTAGAACTCAAATGAACTCAGAAAACCACATGGATTAACGCTGTGATGTAACCCTAAATTCAAGATGATGAGAGAAGTCGTGCACAAGAGAAGAAAACTCAAGAATAAAATGAATTGAATATTCATTCTCTATCTTTTCCTCTCTTCTCAATGTTCAATCAAAACTAACTGAGATGAGATCCAATGGCATATTTGTTCTCCATGGATTAACCGGCTACACTTCAATCTTTAAGCCCATATCTACTAGCCCAGCAACAAATCCACACAGCTACAAGCCCAATAAGTCCAAAGACACTCATGAACATATAGAAGATAAAACACACAAAAAAAACTAATTAGAATCAATTAACAAGGGTTTGATATTAAATTGAGAAACAAATAATAAAATATAAACTATATATTTCAACACCCCCCTCAATTTAATAAACAAAGACATCAAACATATTAAGCAGTTTAAACAAGTCTCATATTGATATATTAACAAGCCTTTTGTAAACATATTTTTTTTTTTAAAAAAAAACAAGTCAGCTCATTTGAAACAAAAAGTTAATAATTTTATGAGTAACCACAATTCATAAAAAAATGAATAGCATGAAACTGCACAAGAACTATTCAAAAAAGACTTTTAAAAAAATATACAGACTTCTCTAAACATTATTGATTCAACCATGCTCACTTCTTTAAAGATATAACTTTTCCGATCTAGATGCATATAAACAACAATTGAAAAGAAATCATACTTTGGATCAACAAGCAAGAAAATGTATATAAAACACAAAGTATGACATCATTTCCTTTTTAGTCCCAAATTTTGGATCCACAACCAAAAAGACATTCATAAACATTAAACATTTATGACCTCAAAAGGTTAAAAGAAACCAGAAACATATTATGACTAAGAAGAATTATTCAATTCTATAACCATATCAAATTAATATTTGACCAAACGACAAAGAATCCCATATGATTAAACATATACCAACTTTAGGTAACATCACACAAAAAAGAAACCAGAAAAGCATATAAGAACAGATTCTGATTTAGACAAAGAAAGAATCATACGATTCTATAAGACTATCAGAAACATATCTGATAAGAAGATAAAACCTACACGGTTTTAAGAAACTACGATTCTATAAGACTATCAGAAACATATCTGATAAGAAGATAAAACCTACACGGTTTTAAGAAACTCAGAACCACGTCTGAAGATAAGATTTGTGAGGAACTTAAAGACTAATTTGACTTGATCAAAAAACTTTTACAACCTTACAAAAATATGTTTTAATAAAACTTGTAAAGAACATAAAGACTAATTCTGAACCAAGCAAAAACTTTTACAACCTCACAACAATACTGAATCACAAGATTCAAGAGACAATCTGATAATACTATAATAACATGCATGATACCAGATTGCAAAGACACAGCCAGACAAAAATTCTGATTTAACATGAAATCAAATGATTTGAATCAGAAAAACATATCTCACACAAGAGAACATAAAAGGCTGTCAGAAAATATTCAAGAATAATCTTGATAATAGAAATAGTTAAAATACATGAACCACACAGTTCAACTAACCAAAGAACAAACTTTCAGTCTAAACAACATTCTAACTGAAAATGAAATATCCTATCATCATGATAATAGAACATTTGATCAATCAATGAGCTTCAAGAACATAACAAGCTAAAGAGAACACAAGCTAATGCAAAAACACAAAAGATAAAATTTGATTTTTTTTATCAACACAGTTTGAATGTCATATATATGAGAATTCTAAACAAAGACACTTTCCCTTAAGATCATATCAACACATCAACATTTCAAACAAGTGAAAATTTAAATCAACATTTTAATTCACCATAAGAGAACAAATCATAAAAGAATTACAAACCTTGCTTTTGTCAATTCATCAGAATATTAACAATTTTCCAACTTTACAAGAAAAAACATCATTTCCGCGTTGAACAAGAAACAACTCTATAATGATCATGAACCTATTTGTGCATGAATTTAAAGAATCAAATTTGACTTATCCATTAACCATGTATCAAAAACATTAGATAACCTCTCCATATTGTTTAGAAAGATGCATTTGTTAGATTGGATTTTTCATTAAAATTTTAAAAAACACATCATACCACAAAATATGCAGAATAAGATTGTGAAGATCAAAAGAGAATTTTTAACCCCGCTCAAAGTGTTCCGGAAACACAGAAACAACAACAAGCAAAATACATAGTTTTAACAACCATCGTTTTTGTATAAAAAAACGTTGGAAATCCTGTTACAAAAACCTTACTTGTTATTAGTAAGTTTAAAAAACCTGTAGTACAATTTAAACCACACGATATACATCTCATGTAGTAGAATAAATGTATTTCCTACATGTATACATCTTTATAAAGGCACATGAAAGCACAAAATGATGCATTAAAACCAACAAATGTATTGAACTTGTTAATCATTATATTAGAATTAAAAACCATGAACAACAAGTCTGAACAAGCAGTTGTTGAAACTAAAAACCACAAGATACAACTGTATTCACTTGCTTCACAACATTTAACGAAAGATTACACAGAAGTGACCTCATGATTTTGAAAAAAACAAAGACAAAAAACTCATTTAATCAACAACCCAGAGACAACTCATTAGAAAACCATGATGTAATCCTAAATCCTCTTCAGAATTACAATAGACGAGTTACTTGTATCTATCATAACCAACTAGGAATTCAAAATCTAAAAGTCATGTTACAATCAAGTATTGATCAAATAACCTGTAAAACCTCTGAAAACTCCCAAAGATCAGTAACACACGATCTCAATCCTGTGAACGCGGAATATAAACAAGATTGGAGTAGAAGAAGAATGAATTGAATCACAAAAGATGATATTTGATTGATAATCCGAAACCTATAAAAGGTCTTGTGCGATTTCGCACAGATACAATGATAATGAATGCAAAACTTAATTACAAAACGAAAACTAGCTATTTATACTAAAACATAGAGTTCTCGCGCGAGATCCCTTTCGCGTGGATCAAGCTTTCGCGCGGCTGCAGTCTTTCGCATGGAGCCTTTCTCGCGTGGTCTGCGACTCGCGTATGACCTGCTTCTCGCGTGGATGCTTCTTTTCGCACAGATCTGTTTTGCCGAGCCTTGTTTATCTCCTACAATCTCCCCCTAGGCTCGGTGAAACATGATCAATCAAAGTCAACGTTAGCCTTCGAGTAAGATCCAGCATAAGCATACCATTTATTCCTCAGGATCCGGTCAATCATCCATACGTACTGGCAAGATAGAAAGTAAACAGACTCATCAGCTGAGATAGGGCAGTGTAACAGCTTGGATAAGTCGTCTTTGCCAAACTTCATTAAGTCTACTGGATCAATGATTCGATAAGACTTGTCAATACATTTGATCACAGCGTGACCGGAATCCTTTCACATCTCCAGGATAGAAGTTGCTTCAAAGAGTTTGGAGGAACTGGAGCATGCACAGGGACTTTTCTGATAAATCTAGGATGTTGATAGACTCGTATCTTCATTGGAGCTTTAGTATTTTCATCAATTCGTGTTGAGTCATCTATCAACTTCGATTTTGCAGTCTTAAAGTCTTTGAAGTTTGTGCGCATCTCCCTTCTAATCATAGATCTTATGAGCTCAGCTTCACTGTGATTACTCTCATTGAAGAATGGAGCTTTTCCCATAGAGTATAAATCAGCAGCACGTAATGTATGAAAGTCTTGTGTGCTCTTTAAATAATCAATCTCTCCATTTCTTCTCTTTATCACATACATTCTTTTCTCACCATCATAAGCCCAGCTGATAACGTGAGACATTTCACCATACTTTTGTTTTGGCTTAGATATAAACAGAAAGTGAGCTTCAGTAGGTGGTGGTGGTGCTTTGAACTGTAATCCTCCTCTAGTGTATAGTGCAATATGACCAGTAGTATCAGTCTTTGTAGTATCAGTAGGAGTTTCACCACTCACAGTCTCTGTAGGAATTTCTCCTTCTTCAAGATTAATGTCCTTGAATAATTCTTGAAGATTGTTGCCAAAAATATCTGTGTACTCAGTCTGTTCCTCCAGATCTTCAAAAATATCGAGTTCTTCTTCAATAGTTTCAGATGAAGTTTGTTGAAAAGAATATAATTCCTTTTCATACACACTTTCTGTGGCTGGGTCTATTGGATCATATCCTTCTGGATTACTAACACTTGGTCTATCAACATTGTCAGTGTTAGTCTCTCCAGTAGGACTTGAAGAAAAACCTGTAACATTTCCACCATCTCCACCATCATCTCCACCATCATCTCCACCGTCATTTCCATCATCATCTCCACCATCATTATCATCATCATCTCCACCATCATTATCATCATCATCTTCATTCTCATCATCATCATCCTCTTCATCATCAGAATCAGCATAATCAACCAACTCTTCATCCTCCTGTTCATGAATAATAGGCAGAGTAACCATGTGTTCTGGCTCAACAAAAGCAGTAGAAGTGTAAGCCTCGGTGATAGGTACTTCAGATGAAACTAGAACATCTTCAGTAGAGCTACCACTTTGCTGTACAGTAGATGTTTGGGCTTCGTTGACCGTTTCCTTTTCATGAACTGTCTCAGTAGGAGGTGGGCTTGGAGATCGTCTGCTAGATTCACCAACCACAGTAGTAGATCTTATGTTCTGTGGTTGATGAAAGTAGGTCTGAGAGATAAATTCTCTAAGCTCATTTAGTTGTCTCTCCAACCCAGATGAGTAGTCAAATATGTTTTTCATTTGTTGCTCAAGAGATGCTAATCTGGTATCTTTGATAGCTGAATCAAGATGAATCATGGTTATCTGATTAGACTTTTCTTCATTACTTTTCTTCAACTCAGCAATCAATTTCATATTTTCAAATTTTCCTTCTCCAGGTTCTTAATTCTTTCTTCTAATGTGATAGAACCTGGAGTGCTTGTTGATTCTTCTCTCCTCTGAAACTCAGGAGGAGTATTCAACAGTGTGTCGACATCAAACTCCAAATTCTCCTGATGAGGAGGTGTAGAGAAACCAGAAACAGGAACATTAGATGCTCCAGAAACAGGAACAGTTTCTGTTTCAGGACTAACAGTAGTCGTATCAACATGAGATTCTTTCCTCGTGATCACATTTGCAGGTGATCTCTGAACTTCAGAAGAAGTTGTCTGATCAGCCTCTGTAATAACCACTTGTGTTCGTGGTTTCCTGGGAATAATACCACCACGACCTCTCTTTCTCGATGGGAAGTCTTTTCTTTTAGCCATTCTTTTGCGTCTCGATGATGTACTTGGAGACTCTTCCGGGACATAATCATTGTCCCTCTCTTCCTCACTTGGTCTTGATGATGTTGGAGTAGAAGGAGTAGGATCAGTCTGAATCACATAAGGAACATTCCCTATCTGATCACTAACAGTATCGGAACTAGAAGCAGAATGAACAACTTCTTCCATTCCTCCTTCATGTGTAGGGTCATCTTCGAAAAGCTTTTCAATCTCTTCCTCAATATTTTCTCTAGTAAAGGAAGTAGAAGCACCAGTCTGTGCATCATCAGCATGATCACCTTCAGCAACCTCATCATCATGTTCATCAATCTCAGAAAATCTTCCAATCTTGGCAAAACTTTCACCAGAGCATTTGTTGCCTCTGGCTCCAGTTAGATGTGAGAAAATCTCCTTCTTCACAGTCTGTACAACATACTTAGGAGATCTCTGAGTAGCAAGCTCAGGATAAGCATCATTTATCACCAACTGGATAAATCTCGGGTACATAATGAACTTCCTTCCAGGATTTGCTGTAGCATTCTTTACCATCTCCTGAAATATAACCCCAGATATGCTAAAGGGAATGTCATCAACCAATGAAACTAGTAGAGATCCAAACACAGCACTCAGGCTATCCATTCCGGCCTTCAAATTACTCAGACAGTGAATTACCACATGAAATAAATATTTCCAATATGGTGGTAACCACTTCTTCTCCAAACTTGGATATCTATACTCATAACCCATCCGAGATAGACAATCCATGACAGTATCATCATCTAATCTTGTTGGTGCTCCCTCTTGGTCATTAAACAGAAGAACTCTGTTTAATATGGCTTGAGACACAATCACCCTTTTATCCTTCACAGTTGCTGTAATGATCTGGTTTCCAGTTTCGTCTTTTTCTAGAGCAGCAGTGCTCCAGAAAGAGTCTATCAGTTCGGCATAGATGGCTGGATCAGCAGAAATAGAATAAACAATACGAGAGTTCTTCAAGCCTTCGATCATAGAATGAAATAGTTCCTTTCCTTCCGGAACCTCGTCCAGATAAGCAACACAATTATGATTCTTGTTAAAGATCATTTGTGCCATCTGCATTGTCCAATAAGATCAAGTTAGAACACTCTTGAAAATAACTTACTTATGACAAAATAGTTTCTTCACTTAGAGCATGTGAACCACAATCTTTTACTTAGAAAATTTTATCACTTGAAAAACCTTAATCATTTCAAATTTATTACATTTAAGGTTTATTATCAAAAGTTATTGTGTACAGATACAATTGAGACATAAATGGTTCAACACTTAGAAAATATTCAACTTTCTGTTATGCGAAAAGTTCAGACATGCGAAATTGAACTGTTTGCGACAACATAGTCTCATGCGAAATTGACAATTTTGCGAAAAATGATTTCACGCGAAAATCCTTTATCACTCGAAACTAGGTTTCACGCGATAAACCCTTTCACGCGAAATCTCAGTTTATGCAAAAGGACTTTGTGAAAACTTAGTTCAAGCGAAAACGTGAGTGTTATCATGCGAAAACAATACTCATGCGAGAACCCAATTCACGCGAGAAGTCGTTTTCGCGACTGTTCAGCTTCTCGTGCGATTCGCACAACCCCAACTTCAAATTAACCTTTCAACATCGATTTTAATCCATGAATGCATATCATGGCTGTCGCCTAGATCTATTAGGTTAATTTCATTCATCAATTTCATCATTTAAGTCGATGTATTTAGATTTTAAGTTCAAGTTGTTAAGTTCCCCTTAACATTGTTCTTCTACAGTAACCAAATCGAACAATTTTACCTTGAAAATCACACTAAACACGTACTGAGTATGATGAGAATCAAACTAACAGAAGATGAGTAAGATAATGCAATGTTTGGAGTATGCGAGAGGAGATTTCGGGTATGTGAGCGAAAAGGGTTTTCGGATATGTTTTAAGCGAAAAGTAACTTTGTCTAGAACATTGTGCCTTTTATATCACAGACAAGTCACGCGAAAACTAATTTCGCAAAACCTTCTGTTTCGCGTGACTCACTATTTCGCGTGCGAAATAATGAATTTCAAATTCTCAACTTGTTTTAAACTTTTCAATCCTTTTATTTTCAATGAATTTTGTCAACATAAAATGTTATTTACCAAGTGACCAATTATTTTAATGAATCTTCAATTATCAAACATTTTCTTGTTATGTAATTGTCCTAAAACTGAAACACTATAAAACACTATAAAAGTGAAAATAAAAACAAACACTTACAAACAAACAAAATAACAAAAGAATAAATACAATTAAAGAATCAAGATCGGATTTGCTTGTTTTGTATAAATTTTCATAATGAGATCATATAGTTCTTTTGTCAAGTTAAGACTCTGTCCAGCTTTATTTAAAATAACTGGTTAAGTTGATTGTCAATATATTTTGTCCTTTTAAACTTATACTTCAGATTTTACTCAGACACATAATGAGTGATATATATATCATGTTTTGTGTTAATTTGATATAAGTCAGTGGATCCCACAATCAGAACGTCTGTAGAATTATTATTATCCTTCAAGACACTATTGAGATTTTTCAAGTCACCCCAATTTGATTTAAACCATGCATTGATGATCAGTGATACCATTTATTGTAATCCTAAATATAACTATTTGAGCATAACTAGCCTGAGAAATAATTCTTAACCCGGAATATTAACAAGTTTAAGGACTTACTGACAGCCATTCGGACTTACGTCTGCCCTCTCAAGATGTTTAGGACTTACAAGCCATTCGGACTTACATGCCCCATCTTTCGATTTTGCCTTCCAAAGTTAAAAACTATTCTCAAAATCAGAAAATATATACCATATAATATGTATGTCATATAGACATATCTTTTAATCTGTTGTGCTCCTTGGCATCTTTTATCCTATATGGCCTTTTCCTTTTGGCATCTTTTTGCTCAATTATTTTCTTTTTGTAATTTTCTCTTTTTGTATTTTTTTTTATCTTTTATATATATATATAGAGTTATGATAATCACTGAATCAATCATATACAGGCTTGAGTATGACAAGATTATATCTCTCAGTCTGTGTTAGAACATTTTTGGCACAAAATCCTGATATGTTCCCCACTAAATCATATTTCTTTAATTCAAGTGTAATCACTCAATTATGATCTTTTCATTTCTGAAAGCAAAGCCTATCAACATATCAAACATAATCCAAGTGTATTCGTATTTAAGCCTTTGAAAGTTCTTATACTCGTTTTGAACTTTGTAATATCATTTCTCATTTAGGCACGAAAATTTCTTCTTTTGATTTTGGCAATCCTTTGATCTTAACTCCCCCTAAGACCAAAAATATTTTTTCAGAACTTGCTTTTCTAATTTTCTCCCCCTAAAATTGTGATTGTTCTTTTAAGAAAAAGAAACAATTGCAATTTTATTCATTATTAAAAACTAAAAAATCTTTTTGTGAAGATTCATTAAACCAATTTATCCAAAGTTAATCATTCCCAATGATTGCACTAGGAAATCAAATCGAGAATGATCAAACGCCTTAGTAAATAAGTCAGCGATATTTTCAGTTGACGGCACTTGTTTTAGGTGAATAAGTTTACGATCAAAACAATCACGGATAAAATGTATGCGGATGTCTATGTGTTTAGTTTTTGAGTGTTGGATGGGATTTTTCACGATGTTTAAAACTGCCGTGTTATCACACCAAATTGGTGTGTCATAAATGTTGAGACCATAATCGAGAAGTTGTTGCTGAATCCAGACAAGCTGGGAACAACAACTCGAAGCAGCCACATATTCAGCTTCGGCAGTGGATGTAGAGACAGTGTTCTGCTTTTTACACTGCCAAGAAATGAGTCGGTTGCCCAAGAATTGACATCCTCCTGTGGTCGATTTCCTGTCTAAATTACAACCACCATAATCACTGTCAGTATAAGCAAATAAATTGAAATCGGAATTTCGAGGATACCAAAGACCAAGTTTGGGTTGACCCTTGAGATACTTGAAAATCCTCTTGACAGCTTTCATGTGTGATTCCTTTGGATCACTTTGATAGCGGGCACACTGACAAACAGGGAACATAACATCCGGCCTGCTTGCAGTAAGATACATAAGGGAACCAATCATTGATCTGTAAAGATGCTGATCAACTGATTCTCCTAATGGATCTGGAGTAAGAGTAGGACGAGAAGCCATTGGAGTTGGAGCTACTTTGGAGTCTTGAAACTTGTATTTCTCAAGAATTGTCTGAACATACTTTTCTTGATGAATGAGAATACCAGTCTCAGATTGAGTAACCTGAATACCCAAGAAAAATGAAATTTCTCCAAGTGAACTCATCTCAAACTTCTTCTTCATCACTGCTTCGAACTCCGTGCACATACTATCATTTGTGGAACCAAAAATAATATCATCGACGTAGAGTTGAACCAAAATGATATCATCCCCTGATTTTCGTATGAATAAGGTTTGATCAATTGCACCTCTTGAATAACCATTTGCAAGCAAATGTTCAGTCAGAGTTGCATACCAAGCACGAGGGGCTTGATGTAAACCATATAAAGCCTTATCCAACTTGTAAACATAATCAGGATGATCTGGGTCTTCAAATCCAGGAGGCTGACAAACATAGGTTTCCTCCTTCATTTCTCCGTACAAAAAAGCAGTCTTAACATCCATCTGGTACACCTTGATGTTCATGAATGAGGCAAAGGCTAAGAAAATGCGTATTGCTTCTAGTCTTGCAACTGGAGCATACACTTCTTCATAATCTAAGCCTTCAACTTGATAAAATCCCTGCACCACAAGGCGTGCTTTATTTCTAACTATAACACCCTTTTCATCCGTTTTATTCCTAAAAATCCACTTTGTTCCAATCGGAAGCTTATCTTTTGGTAGTTCAACAAGATGCCAAACATTTAGCTTCTTGAATTGCATCAACTCATCCTGCATTGCTTCTATCCAGCTGTTTTCTTTAAGTGCCATTTCCACATTCTTGGGCACTATTTGTGATAGAAAGCAAGCATACAGACATGTGTTGATTGCTCCTGATCGACTTCTGGTAACTACACCTTCGTGTAACGGGCCAATGATTGCTTCAGTTGGATGAGGTTTATGTATTCTCAATTGAGGAATCTCATCTGCAACCATTCCATCTTCCAAATTTGTAATATGTTCAACATTATCAAGAACTTCTTCAGTATGTTGAGATAGAGGCACATAAGTTTCATCAATTGTGTCATCTGAAATAGGAGTTTCAGAAGCAGTTGACACATTTGGAGACTCATCAAATGGAACCTGAATGATCTCTATCGGTGTGTGTATAGTGTCTGAAGAAGATGAAGATAACGGAGAACTCAACGATTCTTCCAGCTCCTGAGTAGGAATTTGTTCTGAAGAAATATCTAAAGACTCAGAACAGGCAGAGACAGGCACAGAAGCTGTCGGAATATCTTTGGATGATGAAGCAGTAGCAGAATCATCAGATATCAAAGAAGGAAGTTCCTCAATTATTTGGTTATCCAAGGTGATTGATTGAGAATTAGAATCTGCAGATGAAGATTTAGAAATATTAAAATTTATGAACAAGATTCATAATCATAAACCCATGAAGGAGCTGAACCTGCATCAGTTATGTTAAGTTCGTGCCAATCAATGTTAAATGACTCGATTATTTGTCTAGTTCTTTTATTATAAACACGATATGCAACCTTATTTGCAGCATATCCCACAAAGTAACATTCATCAGCCTTTTCAGAAAATTTTGAAGATGATTCGGTTGTATGTAACAAAGTGCAACAACAACCAAAGGCTTTAAATATTTAACTTTGGGTTTGTGATTATAAAAGATTTCATAAGGAGTCTTATTTAATCTTTTGTTGATTAACACACGATTCTGAACATAACAAGCAGTATTTACTGCTTCTGCCCAAAAGAATAAAGGTAATTTGGCGGCAGAGATCATTGTTCTAGCAGCTTCAATTAATGTCCTATTTCTTCTTTCAGCAACCCCATTCTGTTGTGGAGTGCCAGCAGCACTGAATTGTCTGGCAATTCCCTTGGATTCACAAAACTCATTCAGAGTTTGATTGCAAAACTCTGTCCCATTGTCACTTCTGATGCATTTTACCTTTTTCTCTGTCTGATTCTCCACCAAAGTAATGAATTTGATCAATAGATGTGGAGTCTCATCCTTAGATGCTAAGAAAAACACCCAAGTAAATCTTGAAAAGTCATCAGTAACAACCAAACAATAAGATCTTCGACCCAAACTTAGAACACTTACTGGACCAAAAGATCCATGTGTAAGAGTTGTAAGATTGATTCGACTGAGTTGTGTGCAACTGGTTTGTGAGGAAGTTTATGTTGTTTACCTTTTGAACATGACAAACAATGTTCAGTTAAATGATATTCCTTTTCAGGTAAACCAATTACATGATTTCCACGTACAAGTTTATTCATGTTTTTAAGATTGACATGTCCTAATCGACGATGCCATAACATGGAATCATTCTCCGAGGCTTTGGATAATAAGCAAGAAGCTGTTACCAAAGAATTAGAACAATGCATATCAAGAAGATATGTGTCATTGTCTCTCGGAGTCCTCATCAAAATCCATTCTTCTGGAACAACAAAACCTGTTGAATATTGTTTGTCACAGATTTGAGACACACTTAGCAGGTTATGTTTTAATTCCTCAACAAAATTAACATTTTCAAAACTCAGGACGCCATTTGTAACTGTACCCCGTTTTGTAATTCGTCCTCCTCTATCTCCTGCAAATATCACTCTTCCTCCGTTGTATGATTGCACATCTTGTAGTAGTGATAAATTACCAGTCATATGTCTTGAACAACCGCTATCAACATGCCATAGACTTTCAGTGGCCTTTTGCGGTTGTTCCTGCATTAGTAACAAATTACTTAGATTATGGTACCCAAGTCAAACATGACTTGAGCACATTCTGAGTTGCAGTAAGACAAAATGATTTGAGATTATTATATTTTGTTTGCACATCATTCTTTTCATTTATGCTTTTAGGCTTGACATTTTCTTTTATATCATTGGTCAAATTCTTATCCCGTTTGACATTAAACTCATTAGCAACCTTTGATTTCATATTATTTGATAATTTTCCACGAGTGAAAATAATTTTCTATTATGAGAAATAGAATTATGAAATCTTTGTTTACTTAATGATTTTTGTCTAAAAGGACAATTATTTGCCAAGTGATTTGTGTTTCCACACTGAAAGCATCTCTTCAGTTGTGTGTGGAAAACAAACTGTGGATGACAATTATGAAAATTGTCATAAAAACCAAAGTCAGATTGACTAGGTTTAACTTTCTCCACAGTCTCTCGAATCTTTGTTTCGTTTGACAATTGCAAATTCATCTTTTGCAGATTCGAGGAAATTGAAGTATTATGACCACTTTGATTCGGAGATTTGGCAATTTTGACTTGTGAAATTGTTGGTGTTGAAATATGAACAGTCTTTGTCTTTGCTGGAGTAGGACCAGACTTTGAATGTGCTGGAGAAGGACCAGGCTTAGATATACAGATTGGTGCTGGAGAAGGACCAGGCTTTTGAATTGTGAGATTGCATGCAGAAGAATTATTCATTTGCATATCTGGGCTACAAACATCTTGATTCACAAGGTTAGCATTATAATGAAGTTTATTTTTAAAGAATCGAGAATTCGTTTCTTTAAAAATATGTTCTTCATTTTCAATTACACCCTTAGAAATGAATCGACTCTTAAAATCATTTTCAATTCTTTCCTTTTGATTAACCCTTTGATTTGCATTCAAATGATTTTTACTATTAGATTGCAACTCATTCAAATCAATCTTCTTTTCATTTCCAGACAAATTTTGAGTACAAGCAGATTGTGAAACTTTTACATTCTTATTATTTAAACATTCATTCTCATTCTCATCCTCACTCTCACTTTCCCAATCTTCAACCAACCCATCCACCTTCATTTTATCTGCAAAAAGATTTTCAGGTGATTGTTTAGTTTTGGGTGCTATGATAGGATCAACTGATAAGTTTATTTTAACAGAAGGTTTTAGGTTTTGAGATGGAGAAAATCCAATCCCATAGACCATCTCAGAATCACAAATGTTCTCAGATGAAGGTAAACATGAATAATCATGATTAATTGGAGGAGCAATGTTAGAAAACCCAACACCACATTTTCCTCCTTTGATTTTCTGAGTCATTTGTGACTTGATTATGCCTTCAACCATCGTTGATGAAAGTTCAAATTTCTCAACAGTCAATTTAACCGTGGCTAATTCACTGTTGAGTCTGTTAATTTCTAGAGCGAGTTCATTATTTCTATTTGTCAAGTCATTATTAGTACATTCTTTATCATGAAGATTTAATTTCAAATTATAAATTGTTTTGTTTAAACCTTCAAGTTTTTCTTTAAAAATCCTTTCATTTGACTTGTGTTTACTAGCTTGATACTGAAGTTTTTCAACTTCCAATATCAGGCTTTCATTGTGAACTCTGTATCTTTGAACTTTCTTAACACATGCATTTTGACATAAGTCATCATATACCTTGGGTTCTGAAGTTTCTCCTTCTGCTTCTTTGACCTTCTTCACCATGAATGCTTTCAATTTACCATCTGATTCTTCCACTGGAGCACTAACAACAGTCTTTGGATTAATACATGGACTTTTGACTGTGAGCTCAACAGTGTCATCTTCAAACACAATCTTTTCTTCATCAACCTTCTCAACCTGTTCTTTCTTCTCAGCTTTCTCTTTCTCCTCTTCAATTCTCTCCTTCTCTTCTTCTTCTGTAGCAAACAAGCCCTCCAACAAGTCATCAGATACGAATTCAGCAAACAAGTTTTCTTCCTCTTCTGGTTCTGGCACAATCTTTGCAATGAGTGCATGAGACAAAGTCAGATCAAGGGCCTCCATTTGATCAGACCAATCGTATTCAGCATTTGTTTGAGAAACTAATGCTTTGTTGCCACTAGAAGTACCAGCTTTATCTTTCTTCTGCTCTATCTCCACAGTCACCATCTTCTTTGGGGCTTCATTTTGAGCTGTTTTTGGTTCAGTACACTCTCTGGCAAAATGACCTGGTTTATTACAGTTGTAACACCTCAGGTTGGATTTGTCGAAACCAATTTTGCTAGAATTATTCACACCAAACATTTTCCTTCCAGTTCTTCTAGCAAAATTCTTCGCCCTGTAAACTACCATAGCCATCTGATATTTGATGTCGTTTTCTTCAACATCATCCGGATTAACTTGTTGAAGATCATCAACAAGAATATTTGGAGCAGAAAGTCTTCCGGCCATAAAAGCTTCATAACTTGTCATGAAAGTAGTGAAAAGAGCAAGATGCTCCTCAGCAATTTGGACAGTCTGTTTGGATGGATTAGTGGTAGCAACATAAGCATGTTGACCACTATGAGAATCTTGAGGTTGAGAGACTTGTTGGTGAATGATGGGGGAATAATGTTGAGCTGCTGGAACATGAACTTGATGAGTTACTGCTGGTTGCATATATGAAGAAGCTGCACTTCCTGATTGTTGTTGCTGACACATTTGTGTATAGCTGACATAGTAATTTGGATTACTAGCCATCTTTGCGTAGAGAGCAGTTCCTTCAGCACCTAGAGAACTGAGATGATTAGCAGCTCGCTGCTTATCATCCATAGCATAAGACTTGATAGTTGAGATGAGATCGGTTAACTGAAGAGTATACAAGTCTTTGGTTCTCTTTATCAAAGTACAGTTGTTATTCCAACTGTAAGGAAGTGAATTGAGTAACTTCTTGTTCACAGTAATTGGTTCCATAGTAATACCAACACTCTTCATTTTTGTGACCAGTCTAACAAACCTGGCCATTTGAGCTTCCAATTCCTCACCAACAATGTGATTGAACATGTTGAATTCTTGATTCAACATATCCTTCTTGCTCTCTCTCATGTCTTTGTTGCCCATTATCTGAGATTCCAGAGCATCCCATAGCACTTTAGCACCCCTGAACTCTTGAAACTTTTGTGAGATCTCAGTAGTAAGAGCCATAGTAATTGCAGCATACGCCTTATCATCCAATTCCAGTCTCTTGATGTCGTCTTCATCCCACAAATGTTCAGGTTTCTGAACCATTTCTCCTTTGTCATTTTTGTACAACGGAATGTAAGGACCATATTGAATGGATCTCCACATTTTAGGTTCCGTGTAAATGACATATCTTTCAAATCGAAACGCCCAATCGGTATAATCATCTTCACATAAAAGCCTCGGTGGCTTGTTACCAGTTCCAATCTCAGTATCTAGATGAAGTGAAGCAGTAAGATGCTTCAAATTCGGTGTAGTTGAAGCCATGATGAGCAGAAAGTTTAAAATCAGAATTCTCGCGCGAAATACAAACTTGTGCGAAAACAGATTTCGCGTGGAAAGCGTTTTCGCGCGAGGTAGCTCTTCGTGCGAAATTCCAAAGATACCTTTTTATGCGAATCGCACAAAAAGTGAAATACCTAACTGAGCGAAAACACCCTGTTTTCGCGTGCGAGAACTTGCAGATCAAGCGAAAAGTCAACTTTGTGCAGAAACAGATTACCAACTGTTTGTTCACGCGAATATCACCTTCAGCTCACTGATTAAGTTTGATTAAACTCATTTTAATCCAATTTTAATGAATTTTAAGTCAATTTTAATCAAAATTAAGCTTAAAGTCCACTAATTATGTTCAATTAGGTCCAGATTAGTCCAAATCTTACACAATCGAGCAGCAATCGAGCAGCATAACTTTTCCATCTCAGAATCTAAGGTAATCGATGATGAATTCTTCAAAAATCAGGTAGAACTCAATCCAATTCTTCTCCAAATCGTGGTTCAAGAGCCTAATGCTTTGATACCAATTGTAAAACCTCTGAAAACTCCCAAAGATCAGTAACACACGATCTCAATCCTGTGAACGCGGAATATAAACAAGATTGGAGTAGAAGAAGAATGAATTGAATCACAAAAGATGATATTTGATTGATAATCCGAAACCTATAAAAGGTCTTGTGCGATTTCGCACAGATACAATGATAATGAATGCAAAACTTAATTACAAAACGAAAACTAGCTATTTATACTAAAACATAGAGTTCTCGCGCGAGATCCCTTTCGCGTGGATCAAGCTTTCGCGCGGCTGCAGTCTTTCGCATGGAGCCTTTCTCGCGTGGTCTGCGACTCGCGTATGACCTGCTTCTCGCGTGGATGCTTCTTTTCGCACAGATCTGTTTTGCCGAGCCTTGTTTCAACACTCGCATAACACAGTTATATATTTCTACCAATTTATTTAACTTGTAAAACCAAATGATTTGTGCTTCCTAGCATGCTGTATCAATCGAACTTACCAAGGCTCATTTTATAGAACTAAATAATGTAATGAAACAACTATTCAATGAGCATGTTGTAAAAAAGAATACTAAAGTATTGCGCCAAAAATTTCCCACATAATATTGTGGACACGGGAGAAATGAGCTGACTCCTCTTTTGTATAAATGCGTACATACTTTTGTAACATGTCAAAATATAGCCAATTTTAAGTAAGATTTCCATTACTTTTCCTACAAACCTCATTTATCATTAGGACTATCACCAACAAACTGTTTAATTATATGTATACCTTTTGCAACAGTTGAGATTTGTATATTTGATTTAATGTTTTCACACCTTCCAAAGCTTTTAGAGTCCAATATAAGAACTACTTATCTTCGGTTATCACATCAAAACCAAATCTTAAACAGTCAAATATGCCACAAAAAGATGCACACATAACACGTACAAGCTTTATTGCCCCAGTATACACACGCGTCTTCTATGTGGTCATAATATCATGATACAAAGAACCTAAATGCGTAAAGATACAAAGACTTACCGATCTTACAACAGCCTCACGGATCAAGAAGACTAAACAAGAAACTTGAACACTTGTGGTTTCAAAAGTTTAGTAAGATGCAGCTACCATGCACTTTTCACTTCAGGCTATCAGTTCTTTCAACTCCAGATGAAAGGTACCAGCGGAAGACAAACAGATCACCAAGACTTGGGGTTTTGAACTATGAAGACTCAAGATTGATTATGCTAGAAAGCCATAAGGCCTATTAACCGATGAAATCCGAACTGATGAAGCTGATCACTGATGAAATCCTAGATGATGAACTAGGTCTTGATACCGGTGAAGATGAAGATTTAGGCAGCAGCTACAAAAATGAAAGAGGCTCATCCCCACTTCTTGCTACACGTAGCTATATAATTTGTCTAGAAGGCCAGCAATAAGAATTCTAAGAGTTGTAGGCAAGGCAACAAAAAACTCAAGACTAGCCAAGAAACCTTTACGGTTAATCTTCAAAAATTGTAGAATGATTCTAAGAGCCTAAAATAGTGAACCCCAGAGTTATGAAACCCTATATTGATGAACGCTCAACTTACGCAGAAACCAAACCGCTTGAACCGAGACCGGAGAGAATATGTCCCATAACGTACTCAGAGGTTAGAACCATGCCACCAAGAGCCTGATTTGGTTGTAAGGCATCAATCAAACCTGATACAGAACTAGCTGGCAATGATCATGAAGTAACTTGAGTCCTCTGTAAAGCTTCACGACAAATATAGTATCGTTGCATGACTATTTTCTTCAAACCAGAATCCTATCATGACGAAAAAGACTAAGATGCCGGAACATGATTGCTGACGGCAGAAGACAGCGTTGCGAACTATAAATAATTTCGATATATCCCATCATCGCTAGAAGGTCGATTGTTAAGAACCAGCTACATACAGGAATCTCACAACACCGATCGAATTTAGCCACTTTTTTAGAATTAGGGTTTTAATCAGAAACCCTAGAATGTCGACTGCTTCGACTTTGAACAAGACCTTCAAACAATTTCAAGCTCACCGATTGTAACAAGTTCATATCTAAGAACTCAGCGGAAGAAAAAACTTTAACACCAATCATATGTCTTCGGATTAGCCATTAAACCCCGGGAATCAAGAGCCTAACGCTCTGATACCATGTCAGAAAACACAGATCTAGTTTATTCAACTCAAACTAAAATCAAATACACTCAAGAACTAACAAGAACAAGTTTATAATCAAATGAACAATTCATCTGAAGATCTGAAGAGGCACAAGACTATGATGAGAACATTAACAACAACGACTTGATCTGAACTAGAACTCAAATGAACTCAGAAAACCACATGGATTAACGCTGTGATGTAACCCTAAATTCAAGATGATGAGAGAAGTCGTGCACAAGAGAAGAAAACTCAAGAATAAAATGAATTGAATATTCATTCTCTATCTTTTCCTCTCTTCTCAATGTTCAATCAAAACTAACTGAGATGAGATCCAATGGCATATTTGTTCTCCATGGATTAACCGGCTACACTTCAATCTTTAAGCCCATATCTACTAGCCCAGCAACAAATCCACACAGCTACAAGCCCAATAAGTCCAAAGACACTCATGAACATATAAAAGATAAAACACACAAAAAAAACTAATTAGAATCAATTAACAAGGGTTTGATATTAAATTGAGAAACAAATAATAAAATATAAACTATATATTTCAACAACCACCTAAAAACATATAAAACACATGCTACATAAAGACTTCTGACATTCACACGGTCAACCGAGACCAATTATTTACCCGTGCCCCATATGATCCGTTAACGAACCCGATTAACCCAACACAACCCAAAACAAGAGAACAAAACATAATGAATCATCAACGTCTGATCAATGTTTACCACATGCTTAATTTGCTATACTTCGTTTTAAGCTACATGTTCATATGGAACGTCCAACTGAGTTGGCATGTTATAGCCAATAGGCAGGCTTATTGTCTATATATTATAATGATTATTAATTGAATAATCTCTAGTTCGAATGTTAGGATAGTAATTAACATTTTATAATTATCTCAAAAACTAACAATTCAGTTACACTCTATATTTAAAGAGGTGAATTATTTTGATCAATACATCAAAACCTCGAAAATGACCGATACTTAACTTTTAATAAAGGTTTTAGAAATGAGAGAAGACTATGCGGTATGTTGTATTCTTTATTCTATGTGCCACGTTTGTATCACATCATACCACCCTCCGTTCCACTATACACTTTACATGACTCAACCACATAAATGAACCACTCGATCAATGTTTTACTTCATTATTAAATAAAAATAATAATTTTATGTTTCTAAGAGTATTAGATTATAAATAAAAACTAAATCAATACTACATAATAGATCACCAACTTTAATTAATAAAAGTATACTTTAATAAAAATTTAGTATTATATTTCCAACTTTTTATTTAAAATACATATAATATCACTATCTATTCATCTTATTCACATATCTTTCAGATTTTTTTAAAGAAAACCCTAAATTGAACACAATGCAAGAATATATCTTCAAGAAAACCCTCCCATGCATAGAGTAACCATAAAACCTTATAGTTGACGAACCAAAAAACTCTTGTAGTTGAAGCACAACAAAACTCTCTGATAGATCCCTGGTCATATTACGTTTCATATAATATCAATGAGGTTTGGGGTTTTAATGACGTTTAGAGTCATTATCTCAATCAACACGAATGCGATCCGGCTCATGAATATTGTCGCTAGAAGTAATTCACCGAACAAATTTTGATGTTAGTTACCGGTACACGAGAAAGATTCTTTAATTTACTAACCATAGTGGTTTATTTGTAGCCCTATTCAGTCTCTTTCTTTTTCTTTTTTGTGTTCTATTTAGTTTCATGAGTTTCTTGATTTCTATCTAAAGTCTTTTATATTTTTGTATCTTCGTCAATGGGTTTGTCTAATAAAGTTATTTTATTTCCATTTTTTTTTAGAAATAACTAAACTCAAACAGGCAAGGTTTGATACCAGGATAAGATAAAATATTATTAGGAGATGATTCATAAGAAAACTAATAATTATAAAAAAAATAAAACCACAGATGTAGTTTATAATTTTTTTATTCTTTTTAAATTTTTAAAAAAAAGTATTTAACTACCTATTACATATATGGTGAACATAAAACGTTATTTTGATGTAAGATATAACTAAAATTACGTATGAATAATTACTTTGATTAATCGATAAAACATTTTTATTATTTCTAAAAGTTTTGTTTTAAAAAAGTATTGCTTTGATAAAAATTTCATTTATATATAAAGACTCCAGGTTTGTTTTGTAAATGTTTTTATATAAAACTTAATCTTATAAAAAGAATGATTTTAAAATAATTTCATTATTTAAAAAAGTTTGTTGTTTTAGAAAAAAAATTGTAGTTTTAGAAAATTTCGTTTTTGAAAAAGTGTACTTTTTAATCATAATACTTAGTTTTTATTTAATAAAAAATATCTTTTTAATATTATTAATTCAGTAAGAACTTAGATTTATAATATATAGAGAGAGAAAGATAAAGATTTGAAAATTAGTTATTTGATTTAAAATATCTTTTTTATAATAATAGTTTTTCTATTTAATTTAATTTTATTTATTTAACACGTGTAACACATGAGTTTACTAAATCTAATAGGGTTATAATTGTAAATATAAAATTTTCCTTTTTGGTTTTTAATGATTTTTTTAATAGTAAACACATATTTTCTAATCTATAACTACTTTAAGTACTTTCCGTACTTGTATTCTATAAGATTTAAACTAGATGTTTTTTTAAATCACTTATAGTCCCATACTTTTTTTTTGTTAAACGAGACTCATCTCAACAAATATTCTACGTTTTGTAATCGTTTTTCTTATTAATACAGATCACTAGCTTTTCTGGAACAAATTCCTGTTACTCTAAAAGTGTCATCTACTTCAAATACTTGTCTACATATTATTGTCCATCGGGTGATAGTTATACCTGCATCCATGATATTGACAAGCAAAAATCAAGAATAAAGTGATGATGTTGTGCTGTCGAGTTCTTATTGGCTGCAGAGTTACTATTAGTTTAGTTAGGACTAAAACCCTACGATCGTTATTTCTTTATTTAAATAAAAAAAATTCTTTTTTGCTTTGAGCTTTCTTGTCAGTGATTGGTGATGAGGGGTGTCATGTTTAGTTATTGTCTACATCTTTTTTGGTGTTTCAAAAATTATTATTGTACTTGAAGTGTTGGACATTGATGGATACTGCTACGTGTCACTTTTCTATAGGGACCCTCATATGAACTAAAAGTCTATACATTAGCAATACTTACTATTCTTTTTCCGGAAAAATGATATGTATCCGTAGAAACGTCGAATATTGTCGTTTTAATCTATCGTTCTGTAAAGAAAACGATTACTTGAGTTAACATGATGTCCTCTTTCAATCTTTTCAGATTTAATAATCATAAAAGGAAGATTAAGCTCAAAAGGTTAATAAAATTTGTTATTTTTTCATTAAAATAGAATGCTACAGGAACGCCTTTTAATTATTTTTTTATAAAACGATATTATTTGTATTTGCTTTAACCTCACATTGTACTATACTTTAAAAACCATAGAGCAAAGTGTTTAAGCATGATGTACAAGTGAATAATGCAAGTAAATATCTCAAACGCCTCTTTGTTCTCTCTCTATCAAAACACCTACTCTCTGTTTCTCCCAATACATCTTCATCATCTTCATCTTGATTTGACCTCATTAGAACGACTCATGGATCTGAATTGACTGTTAGACCGCTTAGACGAGTGATTCAGTCCGATACGGCGGCGATTCTGTATTCCTCCGGTACCACTGGTAGATTCAAAGGTGTGGAGTTAACTCACCGGAATTTCATCGCGATAGCCGCCGCTTCACACCATAACAAATTCGATCGAGGTCAAAACTCGCCTCAGCCTGAACCTCATCCGATTTCGCTATTTCCTCTTCCGTTGTTTCACGTTTTCGGATTTTTTATGCTGATTAGGGCTACGTCACACGGGGAGACGCTGGTGCTCATGGAGAGATTTGATTTCACCAATATGTTGAAGGTGGTGGAGAGGTATAGGGTTACGTATATGCCCGTGTCGCCGCCGTTGGTGGTGGCGATGGCGAAATCTGACGTATTAACGTTACAAGAACTGTAAATTGATACTTGATGCGAATAAGTTTCATCAGGCGATTGATTTGTATACGAAAGCAATTGAATTGAACGGTGAAAATGTTGTGTATTGGGCGAATCGTGCGTTTTCGCATACTAAGTTGGAGGAGTATGGTAGAGCGATACAGGATGCGTCAAAGGCTATTGTGATTGATCCTAAGTATTCAAAGGCATGTTGATTTGTTTTTGTTTTTTAAGTAGAAGCTTAAGAGTTGTGTAGTTTTGGGTTTTGGTGAGATTTTGGTGATTTCAGGGTTATTATCGGCGTGGTGCTGCGTATCTTGCAATGGGAAAGTTTAAAGAAGCACTCAAGGATTTCCAACAGGTTTGTGCTGCTTTTCAGTCATTTGATTGGCAAAGTAATCCAGATGTTCATTTTGATGTAAGTAGGTAGTTAATGTGGATTTTGCTGCCTGTGTAGTTTTGTTCATTTTGATTGGCAAAGTAATCCAGATGAAGTTTGGAATTCCTTTAAATATTTTGAATTCAGATAGATGGAGATGGGAAGGAATGCATAGGTGGAGATGGGAAATTGGTTTTGGATAAATTGGCCTCTCTCTGTATAGGATTAAGATTAAAGGGGTAGGAAGGAATGCGAGAGAGCATGTGTCCCATTTTTTTACTCCTTATCCCTCCTTGAATTTCAACTTTCTCCTCCTGTCACATGCCGCTCTGTTCTTCCTTTCTACCCCTTTTATCCTAAGAAAGTTTTTAATATAACGGTATAACTTCACCTCATATATATGTGTATATACGCATATATAGTTACATACGTACATATATGTGTGTATATATATATATATGTGTGTGTGTGTGTGTTTGTGTAAAAGATATTTTCCTTATGTTGTTTTATTTATGATGCACAGGTGGTATGATAGCTTCCAAACTGGCTGCCGTTTTCCCGGATAAAGTTGCGTCTTTGGCTTTACTTAATGTAACAGGTGGAGGCTACGAATGTCTTCCTAAGGTACAAAGATATCCTTAAGAGACCGTCTATTTTTGTGCCATGTTGTTAAATAAATATTGTTCAAAGTAATTTAGCTGAAAATCTTTTGTTTACTTACTTGCTCTTTGTATGTCATTTTCCTTTCTGCGGATAGCTCTTGAAGATGGAGATGAGAAAAACATCTAAAATTATCCGGATAAACTCAAAAAAACCGCTGCAATGCGCGGGTTGAATTCTAGTTCTTATTATATATACTAAATTATAATACAATAAGATATTTTATTATTATGTTTTACATTTATATTATTTCGTATTATTTTATCATTGTTTATAGTGTATTATATTAAATAGTTGGTATATTTTATCATTGTGTTTTACATATTAAAAGTGCCTAACAATGTTATTTCAATATTATATATTTTTAGAATTCATAATTTCAACCAACAAATAAATTTTTTAAGAGTTTAAAGGTGGTAAAATTGTCTTTTATGAGTTATGCCATTTTAATTATATTTCACGACAATTATGTGATAAGGTTTGTTCACCTTTAAAGCAACTTTTCCCGATTATTTTTAAATGGTTAAACTTTTTTTATATGTTAATATCTTAAAATAATAATTACATTATAAAACAAAATTTTTATTCTCTTTAGTTTTAGTATGGTATTATTGTATATTTTTAATTTAATTGTCTTTACAAGTAATGTAATACTATAACTATAAGTGATGCCCACATCTATCAATGGTTGAAAATTGATTTGAGGAAATCGATGCGAAAAAAGATTTTGGATTATGGAGGTTGAAATGAGGGCACTGTTGGTACATAACAAAATCATTAATGCTTTTAGTGGAGAAACATGCTTACATGAAACTTTAGAAGAAGAATATCATTATAGAAAAGGCTCATAGTGTCATGCACGATAGTCTTGAGATAAAGTATTCCGAAAGAAGTCAAAGAAAACCTGTGCCGTAGGAGTTTTACCTAACTTGAAGAGTCTATACATAGAGAAGTCACGTCCCTATATCTCATATAAATTTTATTGTTTGTGTTCAAATTTAGTATAACAAGAATTTACAACTATTTTACCAACCACCTCCTGTTAAACTGAAGAGTCATATTATTTTAAAGTAAAACCTCGTATGGATATATTCTTAATATTTGTCTTTAAAATGACACAAATTTTCATTTCACAATCAATATGTACTTGGCATGTTCTTTACATGTATTCAACTAGCATATGAGTCTAATAACTAATTAGACTTCTTTTGACCCTTACGCACTCTCTGAGGTCATTTATTTGCAATGCTCTTGCATACATGTTAGCTTGTATTAATTTAATTTATCAAAATCTTTATTGTCATTCTTTCCAAGACTATTCCATCTTTTCCTTTGTATCTAATACAAGTCTCCTCCATAATTAAGTGTTATTTGATAAGCGCTAATTTCCATGATCTACTTGGAGTTAAGAAAGTTATTCTTTTTCATTAAAGGGTTTTTCTTTACTGAGTTCTCCTCATAGGTGGTCTAGCTAGATCAAAATCATGTAATTTACACCAATAATACACATGTATTAGTGGGATCGTGAGTGTTTATTCATCAATGAGAGAGTAGAAATCACAAAAGCTTTATAGTTACTCAAGCTAAGCACTTATGAAAGCTGACCTTATGCCATAATCCGACCAATGATTCATCAATTCTTGTCAAATCTACGCATTACCATACTCAAAACAGTTCTTAATTAAATCCGGTATAAACCTTTAAACCATGAGTTTTCGTAATCAAAGATAGGAAACTTAATACATCATTCTCAACAATCTTGATAATCTAGTTTTCTGTAAGTTTGTGTACTTTTCTTAAGACCAAATGAATTAGTGGCGGATCCAGAAAATTTTTTCACGGGGGTGGGGGGGGGGCGGAAAATTTTTAAAGGTCGGTTGACTAACACGGTAACGGGTTGGATTGGGTCGGCTTATTAAAAAAAACAAGCAAACTAAATTTCATAAAACCAACAAAATCACGTCAAATGTCATTATAAAAACAAAATAAAGGTACAATATACCTAAACTTGTTCTCTACGATGTTTCATTTTTTGAAATCTTTTCATAACAACATCTAGGGAGATATTGCTAAGTAAATCTTTCTCCATAAAACAAATACAACTATCGCTTAAATTTTCATCACCCATCCGATTATGCAAATCGGACTTCACGTACTTCATTTCCGAAAAACATCTTTTAACTATTGCGGTTGCAACGGGTAATACGAGAGATAGCTTTAATAAACGATATACCAATGTAAATGAAAGGTGTTTCTTTGTTTGAACCATTAAGTGTACAAGACTTGATAAACCATCCAAGTTGACAAATCGACTATCCGCTTTTAAATTGTCAATATAGATCTCTAGTTCAACCAGAAGTCTCCTTTTATCATTTTCATCAAAATCATTCGGGTAAAACTCGGATAATCTTAGTATTTTTGAAACGTCAAACCCACCAAAATTATCACAAGGACTCAAACTACTCAAACAAACAAGTAAGTTGGATGGTACCTCCTTAAAACGATTCCCAAACTCTTGTATTTGCATATCTAAAACCACATTGAAGCAATCGTACTCAAAATAATGGTGATATGTGATATTTTTCTTTTGTCTTGGCTTCCTTGGGTTAATGTACTCATCATTCATGTTTATCACTTCAAGTTCATATTTTTCACAAAAAGAGTTAACATTGTCAAATAACTCATTGAAACCTTCCATTCTAAATTTCTCAAGTTGACGTTTGGTAGAAGAAACCAATGAAAACACATTCAACAAATCTTGCTCTTTTCTTTGAAGACTTTGAGACAAGGTGTTTGTGATATCTAGAATATGCGTCATCAAGTGTAAGTAGAAGACAAAGTTATATTTTTTCATTTCCGATTGAAGTCCATCCGCTTTTTGACACTTGCAAGATTGTCACCCGTTTCTTTAACATATTCAAGGACTTCCATAACCGATGGATATAAAGTAATCAAACGAGAAATAGTTTTATAGTGAGAATTCTAATGTGTATCCCCGGGCCTTGAAAGTGACATTTCTTGATTTAACCCACTTCCGGTAATAAGGTTATCTTCCAAGTTCTTTTTTTGACTTTCGCGAAGCTTATCTTGTCGTTTGCAAGATGCACTAATGATATTTGTTAGACACCCTACCATTTCAAAAAGCTTTCAAACACCTGTATGTTTATGCACAACCTCAACAACAACAAGTTGTAGTTGATGAGCAAAACAATGTACATAGAATGCGGAAACGTTTTCTTTTAAAATTAATGATCTTAGTCCGTTAAACTCGCCCGACATACTACTTGCACCATCATAACCTTGGCCTCTAATATTAGCCAAACTTAATCCATGTCGAGCAAATAAATCATCAATAGCGAATTTAAGCGTCAATGCGGATGTCTCCATCACATGAACAAGTCCAATAAACCGTTCCTTAACTACCCCATACTTATTCATATATCGAATAACCACGGCCATTTGTTCCTTTTAGGAAATGTCACTTGATTCATCAACTAATAAAGAGAAAACATCACCATCAAGATCTTCAAAATTTTGTTTTAGTACCTCTTGAGCAAAACAATGTTTGATATCTTGTTGAATTTTTGGACATGTCATTCGATTATTCCCGGGTGCATTCCTTAAGATAACATTTCCAAGTTCTTCATTTATTTCACCCATTAATTCTAAAAGTTCTAAAAGGTTGCCTTTATTTAATGAATCATTCGATTCATCATGACCACTAAATGATTGTCCTTGATTCAATAATTTTTTGACAAGCCTCATAGAAGCACCTAATCTAAGTCGGTATTCATATCTTTGCTTTGAATCTTGCTTTTTAAAGACGGCTCGTATCGATTGATTTTCATTAAGCAAATCATCACACTTTTTCAAATATTTGTTGTGCAAACTATTAACTTCACCCACATGTTTAACAAGTCTTTCTTGTTTTTTTCCAACCACTAAAACCGTCAGAGACAAAAGCGTCTTTTGAATCTCCAAAATACCCTTTAAACAAGTAGCAACATAAGCAATACACATGATTATTCTTTATTCTATACTCTAACCATCTTGGATCATCATCATACCAACTTTCATTAAAACATCTTAGTTCTTTACCAATCTTTGTTGGTGGGAATACAATATCTTTTGGTTGACATGGCCCTCTAAGTAAGTATGCCTCCTAATTTCATCTCGTTGATTAGGGTTATACAATGAAAGTGGTTTGCGATCAGTAGGGTCCAAAGGAAGTGTACCCACGTCAACATATTTGGGAGTTTTAGATGAAGATTCTCCAACTTTACTATTGAAAAATCGTTCCATAACGTGACTAGTAATTCTTATGTTAACCCAAATCTTAGTATTTTATAGATTACAATACACAAATAGACAATATAAATATATAATCCCATATTCAAACCAATCAAACCCTAGTTTCTAACCAAAAATTAAGAAATCAAATAATTAAGAAATACAAAATTGTACCTGACCGAAATTGAAGATTTGTAGGTCGGATTTTACAGGGAGCAGCCGAGCAGGTCACCGCCTCGCCGGAGAGCAGCCGAGATTTCAGATTTCAGAGCAGCTGGAGAGCAGCCAAGATTTTAGAACGCGGAAACCGAGAGCACCCGGAGAGCAAGGTGCCAGAGCCGAGGAGTGGAGGACACCGGACTGCCGGAGCCGAGGAGTGGAGGACGCCGGTCGCCGGAGCGGCTGGTCGTAGGGGCACAAGCCGCAGAAGGTAGAACGCAGGGGGCAGGGGGTGAGGGCCGATGGGTCGGGACTTGTGGTTGTGATTTGTGAATGCTTTTTTTAAACTAATTGGATTGAGTGTGGGTTGGGTTTAATATTGGGCTAAATTTTAATTTTGGGCTTGAAAATGGGTTTAAATAGATTGGATTTAAAAGTTTAGTTTATATTTAAAAAATTGGGTTTCGAGGGGGGGGGATTGCAAAATTTTATAGAGGGCGGACGAGAAAACGAGCGTATATTAACGTATTTTTTTAGGGTGGGCGGCCGCCCCTCCTCCCATGGGGGTAGGTCCGCCCCTAAAATGAATACCTTTTAATGTGCAAACACCATCACTACAACTCGGAGTATAGTTCAGGATAGTGTACGTGAAGAATCCAAAACAAAGTTATATAAGGCAAGCATTGCATCTACTATAGAGAATTAGGTGTTTATAATGAAAGTAAATTGTGAAATTTACTAAAACATATCCAAAACCCCTCCCAAGTGCTTTTTAAACAAAAAGAAGGTGCATCGCTGTGACAACCCGATTTTTTTTTTCGGTTAATACTATCGCAAATTAATCCATTTTATTATTTAGTAAGATTAATAATAATAATAAAAATAATGATAACAATAATAATAATAATAATAATAATAATAATATTAAAAATAATAATTTATAAAAATATATTAAATCTGGATTTAAAGAAGTTAAGGGTTATTTTGTAATTATAGAAACCTGATTTAAAAGGATTTTGCATGAAATAATAAAAACTTGAAAGTATAGGGACCATTTGTGTAATTCTTAAAACCCAAACCACCCGCCCAACTATCCCCTCGATTTTCCGGTCGCCGGCCGGCGAAGATCCGGCGCGGCTCCGGCGAGCCCCAAACGTCCACAATACTCGTTTTTAACTCAATTAAATCGTCCCGACATCTTCTAGTGGATGATACGAACCTAACCCACGAAAAAATTTAACAAAATAAAGCCGAGTAGTGCGATTTCCACTCGACCGAAAGTTCGGCCGACCAACTTCACAATCGCGCACTAAATTCCCTATTATAATCAAAGTAAAACGCACCCATACAATCGAATATCTGTCTCCAATAAACTTCCACTTTCAATTTAGTATAAAACATGCTTAACCATCATCAACGAAACACATAAACCGCACGACCTGCAGCTTGGTCGAACACCATCATTCGGGCTTCAAGCTCCAAAATTAACAAGGGGCTTTGCATCTACATCACCATTAGAAGCTTCCTGCAAAGTTAATTTGATTAATAACAACGTTTGAACCATGAATCCACCTTACTGTAGTCGCGGCTTGTTCTTCATATTGATTCACTTCGAATCATGATCAATCAGGTAATTGAACATATTTATACACTCGATTTGACATGGGGAACAAAAGCCCCATGTCTATTGCAGTGATCATTCGAATTTCGGGCTTCAATTTGATTCGGATCGAAGTTAGGGTTTATATGATTTGGGGGTATTCGGCTGGGATGTGTTAAAAGGATTTGGGACCGAGCTATTGTGCGGCTGAGACCTTTGGTTCACTGGTTCGGTGTGTGTGTGGGCAGGGAGAGGACCCGGGTTCGACCCCGGGCAGCCTCTTTTTATTTGTTTTATTTTTTTTAAGCTTTTTAAAATACTTTAAAAATATGGAAAAATTCCTAAAAATTATAAAAATAAATTTTATAAGTTTCCCTTATTTTAAATCTTACAAAACAGTTTCCTGTAAATTTATTTTATTTAAAAACTTTAAAATTTTATAAAATATTATTTAAAAGTATTAAAAATACTTATTTTTGTAAAATAAATTCTAAATCGTGTATAACTATGCAATAATTATAAAAATCATAGAAATTATACATAAATTATTTATAAATATTATAAATAGTTATTTCTATAAAATAAACATTATATTTAAATATAGATTAATATATTTTATAAATTCACAAATTATTTACAAATGAAATTGTGGGTTATTTCTTGTAAAATATATTAATACCTTATTATTGATCAAAATACTATAAATGTGATTATCCTTATTTGTAAATATTCTTGGATAATTATAAATTATATAATTAAACCATATCATTTTTATATTTAATTCTAAAAATATTTAAATACATATATGAAACCCTTTTAGTGAAATCAAAATGTAAATAATTATTTGGTAAAACTTAATGCTTATTGATAATTATTTATTAATACAAATCTATAAAAATATTGTAACATATATACACATCTAATTGTGTGTGTGCCACGTGTTAAATCAAATCAACCCAAACCTTACCAAATATATTCGTATTATATTAAAGACTCCATTACAAACAATAATAGGTATTGAACGTGTTTGATCGTGGATTGCCCAATTCTTTGAAGTTCTTGTTCATATACATTACATCGATCCAAGGTGAGTTTACAGCCCCACTTTTACTTTATACTATTTTCGGGGGAGAGAAACATGCTGTTTTCATAAACGTTACATTACATTGGATTGTTGTGATACTGCATATACATGATACTATGTTCGTATACTTTGCCCTTCGGTTCGTTACTACGCAAGTAGAAACGTGGAAACAATTTCATTTTCATTGATCAGTATTAAAGTAATATCACCTGTTTACTAGTGTGATACCACTAAAGTCCTCACTCTCGAACCGTTAATGTATGTAGTATAGCGAGGCAATTCTGAGTAGATCTACTGGGTTTGACAAACCCCACCCGGGCTAGTCGCGCTAGCACAACGTTCGTCAAACGGGTGTTTAATTGACCTAAGTTCTGTTGCTGTGACCTGGTATTCACAGCCGAGGCGTTCAGTTTCGATTGTCAGCTTCGGTTCGAACTTCATACACTGAGTAACTGGTTTAGTAGACTAGCTACCTACTGATATTACTTTGTTTACTGTATCGGTTTACTTTATGTTCTGTTTATCAAAACCTGTGAACTCACCAACCTTGTGTTGACACTTTAGCATGTTTCTTTCAGGTTCACAAGACGCGCACGATTAGGAGCATTCACTCATGCATTTATTATCTCACGTGGCTTATTTAATATTTTTCAGTAACTTTCATTTATTCGGTTTGCGCGTGTTGCGCCATTTAAACAATTAAGATTTACTATGCTTCCGCAACTTCTGTTATGTTTACTTTAAAAACTTGGTCTTTGGTAATATTAAAGTTCAAAATGAATTATGTTTTACAATTAACGTGTCGTTTGGTGTAACTAGTGGCTGAGATCCTGAAAGTCACACGCCTAACGGTAATACCCCGTTTGTGGAAATTTGAGGGTGTGACAATCGCCATGATGATGATGATGAACTAAAACAACTGTTGAGCCCAATTAAGCACACAGATAGCACACCACCAAGGGTTCAGCTCTAAATCTACACTACAAGCGTCAAGTGTCAACATGAAAATGATATGGAAATAACAACAATAAACTATCACAGTTCACCAGCACTACAGATGCACACCTAAATATTAATTTTCTAAATCCGATCCTTGTGGCGTCCTTAGGTGGTGCCAAATTTGCTGATTAATTAGACTCAAATGGGACGCTAAAATCACTATATTTTAATTAAAAGGGGTTTCAAACCAATGTTTTGCTAAAAGCTCTTATGCGACGTTAAAAAGGCGTAAGTACATTTATTTTTTTTTTACTTTTGACAAATTTTAATTAGAAAAATCTTTAAATAAAATCACTACACTTATTTTAAAAGAAACTTTAATAAATTCATATTTGCTTAAGTTACATTTTAAATTAATAACCACTACCCGTAATCTAATATTTACTCAAGATAATAACCATGAAGATCTGACCAGGGAAAAGTCAAAAGGTAAGACCACAATTCCATGAATTTCTATTGTATACTATTTTAGATATCATGCATTTATAAAGATTGAAGAAGTACTTCAGCTTCTAGTATAATTAAACAAATAAATATGTATATTCCAGTATGATAAAAGAACATATCAAAGTAACTCAAACTACACAACAATACCAATTTATTACTGAATGCAAAACATGAATTTCTATTGTGTACTTACTAGCCTGTTTCAACACAATCTGTTATTTTTGATCTATACATATATAAGAGTAGTTAGGATGTTCTTTGATCACTTGATCATTAGTTAGAGCATCCACCCTGGTATAACGTCATTGGTATTTGGTGATCTACTTGGAACATCAATCGGTGGCTCATTACTGTAGCTAAAATGCAAAGATAAACAGAGGGAAATTAAACACATAGCAAATTAAAATAAATACACATTACATTCTTTAGTGGTTCTCAGATATGTACCCAATTTGCATGTTGTCATTGCAATCAAGATGTTGGAAATAACGTCCCTCGTGGTGAGCACAAGGTCGTCTATTATCAAAGTTGCGCTCGTTGGCTTCCCATGATAATTTATACGCTGTCGTGCTTTCTTCCAACTATCAAAACATATATAAAGAACATGGTACTTCCGACTTATTTTATAACTAAATGAATCATTCTAGTCACAAAAATCATTCTAGTCTATATGTAAATAATCAATTACCATTTATCTAAGTTTTAATAAAATGTTAAATTATATACATTTAGGGTTTCATTTCATACCATACTTCTTAGGGCTTTGTTAGCTTCCAACAGTGATTGTTCCTGTAACAAGACTGAAGTTAGTTTTCTCTCTTGTATTAGTATGATTTAGTTGAACATAAACTAGATTAGTTACTATATAATAATGTGATGAAATTTATGCAAATGGTAATTAGGAATCTGTATTTTAGACTGCATAGCTATACGTACTGCTAGCTGATGGAACCTAGGCAATATAACACTGCAGCAGATCTTAAGACTGAAAACAAACTTACCGTTGCAGAAACTCAGAAAGTACCACTGTCACTTCATGTAAGAGATACAATGAAGGGGCAAATCACAAGTATACTCATATTAATTATACAATCTCATTTTTGAGGACTTCAAAGAGGTCAATTTCTACCAAAGGAAATTTTATGGACTACATCTTCACTGCAGCTTATGTTTATGATCTGTCTCGATCTTCAAACGTACATAATATTAACTGCCACATGCAACTAGTGGTCTTTGGCTCAACTGTCATTAATAACTTAACCTAGGGTTTGGGACGACTTAACAATAATATGGGTGTTATTTAATTATTTCATTTAATGGTAATTTTTTGTAGCACCTAATTATTACCTAACCTTATAGATTTAAATCCATGCTATTTTGATGGAGGGCAAGCACCATATCACTGGACTACATGGTTAATTATAAGTGTTTAAGGTTTGTTATGAAGTTATACTATTTAAAATTGTATATACTATCAAAATTTTTATTTAAATGTTTTACATATTATCAAAACTTGTAAGCAGAAAGCATCAAGTGACAAAACATTATAAACCTAAACTATGTGTGTGTGCGCGCACACATATGCACGCGGTAAAATTTGATTTGAGGTTTTATAATCTTAAATTACAATATATTTTATAATCATAATATTGTTAGAAATAAAATCACACCATCTTTAACCATAACTTTATTTTTGTATCTTTAGATATAATTGAAAATAGAAGAGGCATAATTCATTTCCAATAATTAATCTACTCAAAACTTGAAGTCTACATCTTTTTTGAGACATTAATTTATTTCTAGACAGTATTTTATACTTTTAGATTATTTTATTATTGAAAAATCTATACAAATTTTTAAATAGTAACTCACACACAACCAAATTCTACATCTAATATATAACATTAACTTAAACCAATCGATATTAGATAGAGCTCGAACCTATAATTTTAATCGGAGCTTCATCATTCTTCAAATGTATTTTCATTAGACCCGATTGACACCCTAAACTAATTATTCCTAAAAGGATAATAATTTATTTATATATATACTGCATATACAAAAGTTATAAAAGTTAATAGCATTTATCACATATAGTTAATGATCTTCCAATAAATTTAATTACAAGCAAAATATTGGCTTTATGGTAAATTAAACATAAAGCTCCAATTTTCTGGATTGCAAATGTTCACATATCCACTATGAGGTTCATGCTAAACATCTTTTCTTCACTAATTTGCGTACATTAAATAAAGAATTCTTGAAAACTAATCTACTTATTCTAAACAATATTATTTCATGCTTACGCTTCCATATGTTCTTAAAGTGGCTTATTATTTTAGCGGTAATTTTCATTAATTATGTTGTAATACCTTTACTCAATTGTAATCATTGTAATTTAACATTACAATACATTTAATTACTTTTAATAAGTAGTGTTGTTTTTACATTTATATACTTCTCTTATCTCATATATCATATTTAACTAGTTTTATACCCGTCCAGTGGCCGGGTATTTTAACAGAATAATATAACTATTTTTCTCTGCATTCTAAACAAACCAATGTTAATAAAAGATCAAAATATAACTCGTTTAACTAATGAGTAATACTAAATGACTACATATCTTGCAAATGAAATCCCTAAAAAAATAGAATTGCATACCCAAGTGATATATCTGTTGAAAGAGGATGATAATTTTACGAAACATTTTCTGAGCTAAGACGCATAACAATCGGTGTTTAAGTATTAAATAAACCAAAACTATCCTATGTCGCATCTAGTATTTATTTTAACATATCATACTTGACGAGTGCTTTATAGAACTACAGTTGATTGTTTTTGTAAAGAAGATAAGCCAATACTGCTTCGAAGTAATACGGACCCTGAAAAATCTTATTTTACGTTTATTCCGGTTTAAGATTCATGAAGGCAAATCTCATGTCTATTAAACACTTGAGTATGAAGAGATGACCTAATGCCCAAGGAAATGACACATGTAACACATTACGGCAGATTCACTTGTGGTTAGCAATAAAATCAACCCTCATATGAAAAATAATGATAATATATAGCCAAAAAAAAGAATTTAAATAAGTCAAATTCACCCATGCTTCCATACCCTAATATAATTTATGCCATCCAAATTTAAACACTACAAAACCATATACCTAAACTTGACACCTTCAAGATTAAAAAGGTTATTATCTGGCAAATGGGTTGCTTAGTTTGGACACAATGTCAGGAGCATAAGGAATTAGGTCGGGTCAAAACGGGTTGAACAAAAAACTGATCATGATGCGTCGGGTCAAGGCAGGTTCGGGTCAAAACGGGTAAATATTACAATATTACCCTCTAATGTTAATTACTCAGCTGTTCAAATTGATTTCAAATAGAAAAAAAGCTTTGTTTAGAAAATAAATGACCTTGTTTTCACTTACCCAAACTGACATATCTTGATCTAAAAGCAATTTGCTTTTCAAAACCCAATTTTCTCCTAATATGCAATTGTACCATGATCAACTTCCTGAGTTTGTATCATGAGCAGATTTTCAGATGGTATCTCTATGACATGTTAAGGTTTGAAACAATTATGTAATTAAAATCAAAGTTTATTTTTTTTCTTTATTTAAGGGAGGGGTAGAAAAATCCCATATGGAACCCGGTTTGTAGTTCTTTTATTGTATCTCCCATTTGAAGAAGTAAGCGGCCAGTTAAGTTTATAATCTATATCATTCCAAGTGATGTTCTAGTATGTCATTCACCTTCACCGATGTATTATGATGCTTTTAGTTTGATACCTTTTGGACTATTAGCATACCAATAGAGCATTAATTTCTCATGTAACGCATAACAAAAACACCAAGGATCATGAATTTCAATGATGGCATATGCAATATAAGAAAAGAGTCAAAGACATTTGAATTTGGAGAATATCTTGTGAACAAAGGGTAATCTAGCTCATGTGGATACATGGGCAAAAAACATTTATACACCAATTGTCAATAATGAAAACCACTTTGTGTAGCTTGCATGAAAGTGAGTCTTAGAGATATACAAAAAAACAATAAAATAACTGAGAATGAAATACCTTGATATATATTTACATTTCCATTTTTATTAACGCTTGAGAGCTGGGTCCCAATGAGACAATAAGTATACATGATGATGAGTTCCCAATGAGACAATGAGTATAAATGATGCTGAGTGCTTTTCCATTGACTACAGTGGAATTCAGAACATCAATAGCCCTTGCATTTATAAAGAATTTAAAGTAAGGCATATACAACCTAGAACACAGTTATGGTATAAGCATACAAGATGCAATAATTTAAATGATATCACTACATGATTCTATATTAAAAAACCCCTCAAACTCCCAATTAAAAATGAACAAAAGATGCTTATATATCACTTTCATTACTAAACAGAGACTAAAACAAACTACAGAATAACCAAACAATGAATAGAAGAGCAATGAAAAGCACAATATCTATCACTCTATGCAATAAATCAAAAATAAGACATTAAATATATTTCAAATTTTATCATTATACACTAAATTCTTTTATGCAACTACAAACCAAAATAAAAAAGTAAAACAGCTACTTCTGTGAAATCAAATGCTTAACAGAGAAATTAAATTAGGATTGATTTCAATTTTGTAAAAGAAATTAAATAGCAAAATTGGTGTTTCTCATAATGTAATCACCTTGCATCAGGAAACCATCACTTCCACAAACACAAACATCGGTGATAAAAAACTAAAAATATAAATGAAAAGATAAAAAGATGTATTGAGAAACAGTAAACCTTGTGAGAAGAAATTGAGGGCTTGTCATGGCTTCTAGAAAGAGAAAATAAATGAGTAGGCTATCGACTCCAATCTCCCTCACATCTTCTTTCTAGATGCTAAACAAAGTCACAGGAGGCGATGGCAGTTGATAATGCATTACGTAGGATGGTCAAATTGTTGTCTTACTAGAATCACGAGTCATGAGTAGAAACAATAGTGGTGTGGTGGTGATTCCCCAGTGGCGACTCGCACAAAACGGAGGGAAACATTGCGCTTATCCTTCAAATACTGATCAACCGAAGCTTGATTCAATTTCAGAGCTGAATACAAAAATTGAGGCTATCTGAACCAAAATTCAATCAAATTACAAACCTACTTTGATGCAAAGAGAAGCTTGTACAAACCCTAAACTCATAGGAATCAAAGAGGAGAGAGCAAGGCGAAGATGGTCGGTCGACGGGATTCACGATGTTGAGAGCATTTTCTATAATCTCTCACACAACCATTATATATAAGAATAGTCTATGTATGAGGCGGTTACGATGAAAATAGCAGTGGGAGAAAAAAAACAAAACAAATGTTAGGAGCGTAGGATAGAAAACCGTCCGTAACTCCTCCTCCTTTTAAGGTAACCGTCGATAACCAATCTGGAACCGTCATAACCGTCGAGTTTAAATGGTCAGGATTTAATTTTAGCTCGATCCAACGGCTAATATGGGTTATACCAATGGTTACACTCACCGCTGGTAATATAATATGTAATTAGTGTAATAATAATAACTTATAATATGATTTTAACAATATATAAACTAACCAAAACATGAAAAGGAGACGAGAAGTAAATTGAACATAAAAATACTAATATGATAAAATAATGTTTTAAGAAAATAAATAGTTTCCTTTATATACAAACAAGATTAGTACCCCGTGTAATAACTTCCTTTATATACAAGCAAGATTAGTACCCCGTGTATTACACGAGTTAAATAAATAAAATATTAAATAATTAGTAACAAAAATTTATGAATTATAAAACCATGTTTGAAGATAAAATATGATTATAATTACGTATAAATAGTTATTTGAGTAAATTACCATTTGCGTCCCTGACGTTTTCTCATTTTAACCGTTTGCGTCCCTGTTGTTTCAAAATTGCCATCCGCCCCCTAACGTTTCATTTTTATTTCCATTTGAGTCCAACACACTAACGTCGTTAGATTTTTCCGTTAGTTTTTATAAAATGACAAAAATACCCTTGTAATTTCAGGGATGCAAAATGTAAATTTACTCTTAAATAAAAACCCTATCCCACCCCTCCCTTCTATCTTCTCTCTCTCTATCTCTTCTTTCTTCACTGACAGCGGTGGTGGTGGTGATGGGTCACAATGGTGGTGATGGGGTTCGCGATGGTGGTGATGGGGTTCGCAATGGTGGTGATGGGGTTCGCGATGGTGGTGATGGGGGGATGCGGTGGTGGTGGTGATGGGGGGCTACGGTGGTGGTGGTGATGGGGGCTGCGGTGGTGGTGGTGATGGGGGGCTGCGGTGGTGGTGGTGATGGGGGGCTGCGATGGTGGTGGTGATGGGGGGCTGCGGTGGTGGTGGTGATGGGGGGTTGCGGTCGCCGTCGACTCCGACCTCGATTTCGCCTTTCAACTTCAATTGCAAGAAGCCCTCAAAGCCTCCACCACATCACACCCTTCTTCTTCATCATCATCATCATCGATTCAACCACCACTTCTCCTAACAGAAGTCACCGACTCCCCTGCCGGAATCGCCTCCTTCATCGCCTATGAAATCGACAACGAGCCGACCGGCAGTTAGTCGAATGGGAAAACCGGTTAATGCAGGAGAATCTGAACCGTTTGATGCACGATCAGGTGTTTGCTCGTGAAATTGTCAACGTTCCTGAACACGAGTGGAGGAAAACGGTGATTACTTCGAGAGGCCGTACGGAGTGTCGCCGGCGTCGGGTGAGGAGGTGTTTAGGGTGTATTGCAAGGGTTTGGTGAGTGACGAGAGGGTTGGGGGGATTGGGGTGGCGATTTGTGATTCGTTTGATTGTTGTGTGTTGGAGATGGGGAAGGCGGTGGTGGTTGACGACGGTGGTGGTGGTGGTGGTGAGGTGGTGGAGGTGAAGGCTGTGGTTGAAGGGGTGAATGCTGCTGTTGCTCTGGGGTTGAAGAGGGTTCATGTGTTCTGTGACAGCAATGTGGTTTATCAACAGAGGGGTTGCGGCGGCGGTGGTGGTGATAGGGGCTGCGGCGGTGGTGGTGATAGGGGCGGCGGCGGTGCTGGTGATAAGGGCTGCGGTGGTGCTGGTGGTGATAACTGGGTGGTTGTTGTGGTGGTGATAGGGGTGGTTATGGTGGTGGTGGTTTGAAGAGATGATGTTGATGGATGGGACCCACAAGGATTTTATTGTTATTATTTAATTTAAAGGGTAGTTTCGTCTTTTTATTAATAATTTTAACAGAAACATTAACGGTGTTAATTATTTGAACTCAAATGGATATAAAAATGAAACGTATAGGCTCAAATGAGGATAACACGAAACGTTAGGGGGCGGATGGCAATTTTGAAACCGCAGGGACGCAAGTGGTTAAAATGAACAAACGTCAGGGATGCAAATGGTAATTTACTCTAGTTATTTTAAGTAAATAAATAAAAATGTATGTTTTTAAACTTTGTTTATATAAAAACAATCATGGCTTTTAAATATTTTATTTAAGAAAAATGAACTTTCTTTGAAAACACTCATTCTATTCTGTATTTTATAAAACTTTTATTTTTAAAAAATGTGTTTTTAATTAAAAATTAGGTTCTTATTTATTAAATTATATATTCTTAATTTGAAAATAGTATGAGTAATATTATTAGTATTCAATATTATTATTAATAATAATAAAGAGAAATAAGAAAATTAGTGTGATGAGACTTACAATTATTTCATATATTATCCTAATTGTTTATAATTATAGACAGGTATATAGATAGACAGATAGATAGATAATCTATAAATACATTTATTAAATTGATTATAGTTGGTAATAAACAAGAAAAATTATAGTATGATATTTTAGTATAAGATACGATTAAAGTTATATATAAGTAATAGATCAACAAATAAAAAAATTATATTATTTTTAACTCTATTATCTAAATAGTTTTATTTTAATCATTCATTTAAAAAAATTATAAAAAATTTATTTTATATAAAAATTTGTTTATTAAAAACTATTGTTTGTAATTATTTTGTTTCTTTTAATAAGACTGCTATTAGAAAATTTCATATTTTTATATTTTTTAAAGGACGGATTTAAAATATATTTAGTTTTAAAAGGTTTAGTGTTTTAGAAAGTTTTATATTATATAAATTTTATATAATTTATATTTTAATAAAAAGATATAATTTTTAATTTTCTTAATAAAATCTATTTGCAAAATAATAGTTTGATTTTAGAAAATCTAAATAAGAGAGAAAAATATAACAATTAATAAAAAGAGAGAGAAATTAGTTTGATTATTTAAATTATTATAATAACCTTTGGAGGAAAAAATTGTCACACCCTCAAAATCCACGTGCGGAGTTCTACCGCGAGGCGTGTGAACAAACCAGGATCACAGTCAATAGTTACTTGAAACGACTCTATATGCAACGTTTAACATAACAAACCAAAGTTCAAACTTTGTAATACATGCGGAAGCGTTTAAACAAATTAAACAAACCCAAAATATAAAGATAAACATAAATATATCATTGTTTAAGCGTTAGGATGCATGCTTGACCCGTGTAGTGCTCCTAACAGCAGTCCAGATTTAATGACCTGAGAATAGCATACTAAAAGTCAACACACGGTTGGTGAGTTCAAGAGTTTGCGTTTAAACATAACAGTTTAACAAAAGTGTCATCAACCCAATGGTTGATGTGTCTCAAGAATTTGCGTATAAACATAACAGTTTACCAATAGTGTGTATCAACCCAATGGTTGATCAGTTCAAGAGTTTGCAGTTAAACATCACAGTTTAACAATAGCGTATATTTAAGCATGTGCATTGTAATGACTAGCTAGCCCATTCCCAAACGATACTAAATAGTGATTTCGACATTGAAGCTGACTGTGTTATGTTTGCCTCCAGCCACGATGTCAGATCGTGACTAATGTTCATAGGACAAATTGCACCCGACTGACCTCGAGTCATACAGGTGGGGTCGTCACTCCCAGTAGTACTACCCAACTTTCCCCGCTATCCAATATTAACAATTCGAAAGTGTGAGGACTTTTATAATGATCAACAGCACTATCTTTAATATCATACACATCTTAAACATATAATGAAAACGTTTGTAACATTACCAGTATGCTATCTCCCCCAAAAGAGTTTTAATAAAATGAACTTACTCAAAAGAGACTTGGTAAAATAGTGGGGCCTGAACTCACCTTGATTTGTTGTAATGAAATGAACAAGAACTTCAAAGAATAAGGCAATGCACGATCAAACACGATCAACACCTATTATTAATTGTAATTAATTTTTGAAATGTGTTCAACGTGAATAAATATATTTGGTCGGATTCGGGTCGGTTTGGTTTGACGTACACGATTTGGCATACAAACAACACCATGTCTTAGTCATATTACCAATATTGATATTAATAATAACAATGGCGTGATCATAATTATAATGGTAATATTCGTATTTGTAAATAATTTATGAAATTTATTAAATATAATTCCTTCATTTATCATAATAAATCCATAATTAAAATAATATAATCTTTATTAATAACTTGATAATTTAAATCATCATTTACAATCCATTTTTATAAAAGTAACTATTTATAACACTTGTAATATTTATTCAGATAAATAAGTAAGGTTTTTAAACAATTATTATGATTTAAAATAATATGATATTCATTAATAATTCAATGATTTAAATTATTATTAAAAATCTATTTCTTTATAAAGTTACAATTTATTACATATGTTTTATTTATTTAAATAAATAAATGAATAAGGTTTTAAAGGAATAAATTTCCAGAAAATAATTATTTACTTTCTAAAATAATTAAAGTTTATAAAAATTATTTTTATAATTTTTCGGAATTTTTCTATATTTTTTTTATAAGGTCAAAAAGCCTAAAAAAAATACATGTCAGGGGCAGGGTTCGAACCCCTGACCTTCTGTTCGCAAATCACGCACAAACCAGCAGACCAAGGCACAAGGCCGCGGTAATATTCTGTTTTTAATTCTTTTAACCACAAACTGATTGAATAACCCCAAATCCAAGAACCCTAGTTCATCAATCGATCAATTTGATCCCCAATTTGATACTGTAATCGATTGAAACCATAGGGCTTTTATTCCCTATAAGGAATCGAGCATATAGGTATTCTAAATTACCTGTTTTGAAGTTCGAAGAAGGGTATTCGATTGGTTGCAGGTTCGCGACAGGGGGTTCGATCGATTGCTATCCAAACGTTAATAATAATCGAATTGATTGTACAGGCAGCTTCTAAGGAATCAAATGAGCAAAAGCCCTATGTTAATTTGTGTTTAGAACGTGTCTGAGTAGGAGTTCGAATGGGTTGCAGGTCCGCGGCGATGATAATGATCGATCTGTGTGTGTGTGTGTTTTCAGATGAAATTGAATGGTGCATTCGATTGGGAAGGGTTATGTGATCTTATATACACGATGAATTCGATTATGGTTGCATTTCTAGTGCGATTTGAAACTGTAAAGTAGCCGACAGGGAACACGGGTGTAGATCGATCGCACTATTAATCTGATCCTCAAATTATTGTGAGTGTTAGGTTCGAATATTGCACGCGGTTGTGTCGGGATAAATTATTTGATCAAAAACCGTGTAGTTTGGTGGTTTTTGGTTGGCCGGATTTTGGCCGGATGTTGGCCGGCGGTGGGATCGACGGGAAGGGGGGTTGGTTTGGGATTTTACAGAATGGTCCCTGTGGTTTTAAAATGTTTAAATTTTGTATTTAAGTTTTTAAAACAAGTTTTGGAAATTACAAAATCCCCCTGGACTTATAAATCCATTTAATAAATTATTATATATTTTTTTTTTTATAAATTATTATTATTAGTAATATTATTACTATTATTATTATTATTATTGTTTTCATTATTATCATTATTAATATTATTATCTTTAATAATATTATTATTATTATTATTGTTATTATTTTTATTATTATTAACACTATTATTAGATAATAATAAAAATATAAAAATAAATTGTAAATTCATATAAAATTTATATTAAATCACGAAAAATTTTCGGGTTGTCACATCATCCCCCTGTTAGAGGAATTTTCGTCCCGAAAATTAAGATGCATCCTTGAACAGGTTAGGATACTTGCGCATCATTTCGTCCTCTCGTTCCCAAGTGAACTCAGGACCACGCCGGGAGTTCCACCGAACTTTAACAATTGGAATCTTGCTATGCTTAAGCCGTTTAACTTCCCTATCCATGATTTCGATTGGTTCCTCGATAAACCTGAGTTTCTCATCTACTTGTAGTTCCTCTAAAGGCACAACAAGTGATTCATCGGCTAAACACTTCCTTAGGTTTGAGACGTGAAACACATTATGGACTCCACTCAGTGAATCAGGTAAGGCTAGTCGATAGGCTACTGGACCTATTCTTTCCAGTATCTCAAATGGTCCAACATACCTCGGATTCAGCTTTCCTCGCTTGCCAAACCGAACTACGCCTTTCCACGGTGAGACTTTTAATAACACTTTGTCACCAATTTGGAACTCTAGAGGTTTCCGTCTTTTGTCAGCATAACTTTTCTGTCTATCTTGCGCTGCTGCCATACGATTCCGTATCTGCACGATCTTCTCAGTGGTTTCATGAATTAGTTCTGGACCCGTTAGTTGACTATCACCAACTTCAGCCCAGCAAACTGGTGATCGACACTTTCTCCCATACAAAGCCTCGAAAGGTGCTGCCTTTATGCTAGTGTGATAGCTGTTATTATAGGAAAATTCCACCAAAGGCAGGTGAACTTCCCAGTTGTTCCCAAAGTCAATCACACAAGCACGTAGCATATCCTCCAAAGTCTGTATGGTACGCTCACTCTGACCGTCCGTTTGTGGATGATACGCGGTGCTCATATCCAACCGCGTCCCTAATGCTCGTTGTAAAGATTGCCAGAAGTGTGAGGTAAATCGAGCATCACGATCAGAGATAATGGAAATTGGCACCCCGTGCCGGGAGACTATTTCCCTTAGGTAGATACGAGTCAACTTTTCCATGCGGTCAGTCTCCCGAATCGGTAAGAAATGTGCGGATTTTGTCAGACGATCTACAATTACCCAAATGGTATCGCACCCGCTGGGAGTTCGAGGTAGTTTTGTGATAAAGTCCATGGATATCTGTTCCCACTTCCACACTGGTATTTCTGGCTGTTGGAGTAAACCAGATGGTCGCTGATACTCCACCTTAACTTTAGAACAGGTTAAGCATCTGCTTACGTATGAGGCAATGTCAGCTTTCATGTTCGGCCACCAGTAAAGGACTTTTAGATCGTGATACATCTTGTCTGAGCCCGGATGAATGGAGTACCGTGACTTGTGAGCTTCGTCCATTACTAGTTCGCGTAGGTCTCCACACAAAGGAACCCATATTCGATCCATGAAGTAGCGGATTCCGTCAGATTTGGTTTCCAGTTGCTTTTCCATGCCTCGTAGCGATTCAGCCTTCAAGTTTTCGTCTTTTAATGCCTTAAGTTGAGCATTACGTATTTGATCGGGTAATCCGGTGCGAATGGTGAGTTGTAATGCTCGAACTCGTCTTGGCTTGGGTGTCTCCTTCCGACTCAAGGCATCTGCTACTACATTAGCCTTGCCAGGATGATATTTGATCGCACAGTCGTAGTCGTTCAACAATTCAACCCAACGACGTTGTCTCATGTTCAGCTCTTTCTGTTCAAAGATGTGCTGGAGACTCTTGTGATCGGTGTAAATGGTGCATCTGGTACCGTACAAGTAATGTCTCCAAATCTTCAAGGCAAAAATCACTGCACCTAATTCCAGATCATGGGTGGTATAGTTCTTCTCGTGAACCTTCAGTTGTCTCGAGGCGTAAGCTATCACCTTGTCGCGTTGCATCAGGACACAACCCAATCCTTGAATGGATGCGTCACAATACACCACGAAATCGTCTGTCCCCTCTGGTAGTGCCAATATCGGTGCACTACAGAGTTTCTGTTTCAATAGCTGAAAAGCCGCCTCTTGACTTTCACCCCATTTGTATGTCGTTCCTTTGTGGGTCAAAGCGGTGAGAGGTTGTGCAATCTTAGAGAATCCCTCTATGAATCGTCGGTAATATCCTGCTAACCCAGGAATTGCCTTATCTCAGTCGGTGTCTTCGGGGTAGCCCAATTCTTTATCGCCACAATCTTGGCAGGATCAACATGTATTCCCTTCTCATTAACAACATGACCTAGGAATTGCACTTCACGTATCCAAAAGTCACACTTAGAGAATTTGGCGTACAGTTGCTCATTCTTCAACAATTCCAAGATCAATCGTAGATGCTCTTCATGGTCCTCCTTGGTCTTAGAGTATATCAGTATGTCATCAATAAACACAATAACAAACTGATCGAGATAGGGTTTGCACACGCGATTCATGAGGTCCATGAATACCGCAGGTGCATTAGTCAACCCAAAAGGCATGACCAAGAATTCGTAATGACCATAACGAGTACGGAATGCGGTTTTGGAGATGTCCTCCTCACGGACTCGGAGTTGATGATAACCAGATCTCAAGTCGATCTTCGAATAATAGCTTGATCCCTGAAGCTGATCAAACAAGTCGTCGATACGAGGTAAAGGATATCGGTTCTTGACTGTGACTTTGTTTAATTCTCTATAATCGATGCACATTCGGAAAGTGCCGTCCTTCTTCTTAACAAAGAGAACAGGGGCTCCCCAAGGTGATGAGCTAGGTCGGATAAAGCCCTTATCTAAAAGCTCCTGAAGTTGTGATGACAACTCCTGTAATTCGTTTGGTGCTAATCGATAAGGTGCTCTAGCAATTGGGGCTGCACCGGGAGTCAGTTCAATTTGAAATTCCACTTGGCGATGAGGTGGTAGTCCAGGGAGATCCTCTGGAAACACCTCTGGAAAATCTCTTACCACGGGAATGTCTTCTATTTTCTTTTCCTCGGACTGCTGGTCGGTGACGAGTGCCAGAATAGCCACACGCCCTTTTCGTAACAACTTTTGCGCCTTCATGTAAGAGATAATACCCATTACTGCACCACTCCTATCGCCTCGGACTGTAAGAATTTCATCACCAACAGGGATTCGTATGATCTTCTCATGGCATATGACTTCCGCTTGCTTATTAGAGAGCCAATCCATGCCTACCACAACGTCGAAACTTCCTAGTGTAACAGGCATAAGATCTATAGCGAGAGTATGACCAGCGAGTTCTATCTTACAATCTCTAAGAATGTGTGTTACATGGATTTGTTTACCGTCGGCCAATTCTACGGTATATTTGGATTCTAAGGCAGAAGGAATATTACTTAGAAAATTACAGAACTTTAAGGATATGAAACTCCTATCGGCCCCAGTATCAAACAGTATCGTAGCAAAACATCCATTGACAGAAAATCTACCAGTAATAGTTGTAGGATCATTTAGAGCCTCACCTGAGCCAATGACGAAGGCTCTCCCTTTGGCTCATTATTGTTACCACCGTTACCATTGTTGTTGTTGTTGTTGCCTTGATTGTTGTTGTTTTGGCCAGTGCCATTACCGTTCTTCCTCAGCTGCGGGCAGTTGTTCCTGTAGTGCCCTTCTTTCCCACACTCAAAGCAACCCTTTCGAGTCTCCTGAGTTTGCTGTGGCTTCCTAACCAACTCACCACGGCAATCCTTAGCCAAGTGTCCCATTTTACCACACCGCTGACACTTGTAATTGTCACATCTTCCAACATGATGATAGTTGCACCGTGGGCACCTCGGCTGCTTACCACCATAACTGCTCGATCCTTGATTGTTCGAGGCTGACTGGTTGAAGTTACGATTGTTGTCGAACCTCCTGTGTTGTTGTTGTGGTGTTTGTTGCTGATGTTGACCACCGTACGATGATGTTCTATTGTTGTTGTTGGTGTTGTTAGAGGTATCCCACTTTCTCTTGTTGTCAGACACGCTCGCCGCAGCGCCCCGTTTTGGTAATCGTCCTTCCTCCACAGCTTCATCAGTCAGTTTGTGGGCTAGGCGGATAGCTTGCTGGATAGTAGCCGGGTTTGAGGAAGTAACCATACTCCTAATCTCTGGCACCAATCCTCGGATGTAGTGTTCCACTCTCTTGTGCATCTCGTTTACCATTCCTGGACATAGAGTGGCCAGCTCATGAGTTCTTGTGGTATAAGTCTCAATTTCTGATCCTTGCATCTTCAGCTGCCAGAATTCCACTTCAAGTTTTTGTACTTCGCTTCGTGGACAGTATTCCTCAATCATCATATCTTTGAACTCGTTCCACGGGAGTTGATCTGCCATGGCTTGCCCTAGCATTTGCACTTGCGCATTCCACCAAGACAATGCAGCACCATCCAACGTTCCCGTAGCGTATTTCACCTGGTCAGCAGGCAGACAGTTACATTTTGAGAATACGGACTCCGTTTTCTCAAACCACCTTACTAACCCTACAGCTCCCTCGGTTCCACTGTAGGTGTGAGGCTTGCAGTCCATGAAGGACTTGTAGGTACACGTTGGTGGTCCTGATGGCTGTCTTGTTTGGGTAGCAGCTACCGCTGCCTGAACTTGTATGTTGATTAGAGCAGCTAATTCCGCAGGGTTCATGTTAATAGGACCAGCGCCTTGGTCACCAGCACCTTGGTTACCGGCACCACGTCCACGCACGCGCCCTCGTCCACGACCACGTCCACGTCTTTGGGCGTCCATTATTTCACTTTATATTCACAAATACAATAATGAGTAACGAATCAATCCTCTTTATCTCATTATAGTAAACAATAAGGAGATAATGAATTCATCACCACCACAATGTTTATAACAAATTGAGTTTGTTGTTTGGGTGGGGAAACAACTCTTTCCACATAGGTTCCAAAATAAAGAAACGCTACGTAGTCCGAATCGTTTAAAGGAAATAGAATAGAATCATTCAGCTGTGTCGTGCTGTAGTGTATAGACATTGCTTGTGAGTCGCCGGACTCGGTATTGTTCCATGTTCGGTAAAAAGGTATCCCATTTACCTTATGGACTTGTGTATTGACCATAGTTTATCACTCATCCCAGAAATCCCCAGGTAAGCATACTAGGTCTCGTAATGAGATATATGCGATATGCTAGCCTTAGCCCGAAGGCTTTTTGCCAGGAAATCCAGAATACAGGTGTCTATGTGTCACACAAGTTCATTTGGTTCATGAAATTTTAAAACCTCGATATGATTTTCATAGTTTAGACATAAAGTCTAAGGATTTGAACCTAAGATAATCAGTTAAGTTTAGGAAGTCTAGAAACAAGTAACTAACTAACTGTGTGCGGTTATAGTCTAGTGTATATGCAACCTAGTTCTCTATAACCAATGGCTCTGATACCAATCTGTCACACCCTCAAAATCCACGTGCGGAGTTCTACCGCGAGGCGTGTGAACAAACCAGGATCACAGTCAATAGTTACTTGGAACGACTCTATATGCAACGTTTAACATAACAAACCAAAGTTCAAACTTTGTAATACATGCGGAAGCGTTTAAACAAATTAAACAAACCCAAAATATAAAGATAAACATAAATATATCATTGTTTAAGCGTTAGGATGCATGCTTGACCCGTGTAGTGCTCCTAACAGCAGTCCAGATTTAATGACCTGAGAATAGCATACTAAAAGTCAACACACGGTTGGTGAGTTCAAGAGTTTGCGTTTAAACATAACAGTTTAACAAAAGTGTCATCAACCCAATGGTTGATGTGTCTCAAGAATTTGCGTATAAACATAACAGTTTACCAATAGTGTGTATCAACCCAATGGTTGATCAGTTCAAGAGTTTGCAATTAAACATCACAGTTTAACAATAGCGTATATTTAAGCATGTGCATTGTAATGACTAGCTAGCCCATTCCCAAACGATACTAAATAGTGATTTCGACATTGAAGCTGACTGTGTTATGTTTGCCTCCAGCCACGATGTCAGATCGTGACTAATGTTCATAGGACAAATTGCACCCGACTGACCTCGAGTCATACAGGTGGGGTCGTCACTCCCAGTAGTACTACCCAACTTTCCCCGCTATCCAATATTAACAATTCGAAAGTGTGAGGACTTTTATAATGATCAACAGCACTATCTTTAATATCATACACATCTTAAACATATAATGAAAACGTTTGTAACATTACCAGTATGCTATCTCCCCCAAAAGAGTTTTAATAAAATGAACTTACTCAAAAGAGACTTGGTAAAATAGTGGGGCCTGAACTCACCTTGATTTGTTGTAATGAAATGAACAAGAACTTCAAAGAATAAGGCAATGCACGATCAAACACGATCAACACCTATTATTAATTGTAATTAAATTTTGAAATGTGTTCAACGTGAATAAATATATTTGGTCGGATTCGGGTCGGTTTGGTTTGACGTACACGATTTGGCATACAAACAACACCATGTCTTAGTCATATTACCAATATTGATATTAATAATAACAATGGCGTGATCATAATTATAATGGTAATATTCGTATTTGTAAATAATTTATGAAATTTATTAAATATAATTCCTTCATTTATCATAATAAATCCATAATTAAAATAATATAATCTTTATTAATAACTTGATAATTTAAATCATCATTTACAATCCATTTTTATAAAAGTAACTATTTATAACACTTGTAATATTTATTCAGATAAATAAGTAAGGTTTTTAAACAATTATTATGATTTAAAATAATATGATATTCATTAATAATTCAATGATTTAAATTATTATTAAAAATCTATTTCTTTATAAAGTTACAATTTATTACATATGTTTTTATTTATTTAAATAAATAAATGAATAAGGTTTTAAAGGAATAAATTTCCAGAAAATAATTATTTACTTTCTAAAATAATTAAAGTTTATAAAAATTATTTTTATAATTTTTCGGAATTTTTCTATATTTTTTTATAAGGTCAAAAAGCCTAAAAAAAATACATGTCAGGGGCAGGGTTCGAACCCCTGACCTTCTGTTCGCAAATCACACGCACAAACCAGCAGACCAAGGCACAAGGCCGCGGTAATATTCTGTTTTTAATTCTTTTAACCACAAACTGATTGAATAACCCCAAATCCAAGAACCCTAGTTCATCAATCGATCAATTTGATCCCCAATTTGATACTGTAATCGATTGAAACCATAGGGCTTTTATTCCCTATAAGGAATCGAGCATATAGGTATTCTAAATTACCTGTTTTGAAGTTCGAAGAAGGGTATTCGATTGGTTGCAGGTTCGCGACAGGGGGTTCGATCGATTGCTATCCAAACGTTAATAATAATCGAATGATTGTACAGGCAGCTTCTAAGGAATCAAATGAGCAAAAGCCCTATGTTAATTTGTGTTTAGAACGTGTCTGAGTAGGAGTTCGAATGGGTTGCAGGTCCGCGGCGATGATAATGATCGATCTGTGTGTGTGTGTTTTTCAGATGAAATTGAATGGTGCATTCGATTGGGAAGGGTTATGTGATCTTATATACACGATGAATTCGATTATGGTTGCATTTCTAGTGCGATTTGAAACTGTAAAGTAGCCGACAGGGAACACGGGTGTAGATCGATCGCACTATTAATCTGATCCTCAAATTATTGTGAGTGTTAGGTTCGAATATTGCACGCGGTTGTGTCGGGATAAATTATTTGATCAAAAACCGTGTAGTTTGGTGGTTTTTGGTTGGCCGGATTTTGGCCGGATGTTGGCCGGCGGTGGGATCGACGGGGAAGGGGGGTTGGTTTGGGATTTTTACAGAATGGTCCCTGTGGTTTTAAAATGTTTAAATTTTGTATTTTAAGTTTTTAAAACAAGTTTTGGAAATTACAAAATCCCCCCTGGACTTATAAATCCATTTTAATAAATTATTATATATTTTTTTTTTTTATAAATTATTATTATTAGTAATATTATTACTATTATTATTATTATTATTATTGTTTTCATTATTATCATTATTAATATTATTATCTTTAATAATATTATTATTATTATTATTGTTATTATTTTTATTATTATTAACACTATTATTAGATAATAATAAAAATATAAAAATAAATTGTAAATTCATATAAAATTTATATTAAATCACGAAAAATTTTCGGGTTGTCACATAAATTGATGTGAAGATGTTTAGAAAAATAACATGTGATAAAAAAATGGGTTAAGAGAATGACAAGTGTCAAAAGAAATATTCTTTCATTAGATTATAATAGATAAATAGGCTTGAACCCTATGTACATATCTACATGTTGAATAAAATAAATTTTAAATAATTAGTAATGATAATTTAAAATATTTAAAATAATTATATCTCATTTAAAATCATGTTTTTATTTTTATTGTAAAATGTGAAAAACAAACTTAAAAAACATACATATCAAAATAAAACATAATTTAAATAATAAAAAAGAGTATTATAATTTAAAATAAAATAATAAACATACTAATCAATGTAAAATATAATTAAGTAAATAATTAGAATTTATTTTATGCATATTATTTTAAATAAGAGAGAAGTGAGAAAAAAAAATGATAAGCTCACAGAATTATAAAACAATACATAAACAAACATCTAGTTAAATATTAGAAATACAGATAGATGATATTGAGTTTTCTTGCTAAGTTATTTTGTTAAAATATATAGTGAAAGTATTGTATATGCATAAATTAAGAAAATGACTGTTCAAAGTTGGTCATTCCAACCAAATACCAACAAATAGTGAAAGCGTGTAGTACTACACACACTTATAGCAGATTACCTTCTTTTTAAGTCTGCAAGTTGATCAAGCATATGTTTGGTCTGCAGTTAACATAACATAAGTATAACATCAAATATTTGAAAAAATTTTAAGAAAATGCTCAAGAAACATAGGATACCTAGTTTTTTTCAAGTAAAATATGGTGTGCTACGTAGTATATGAATGATCGATTTACCTTGGTCAATCTGACTTGTCTGAGAGATAAGTCCATTTGGCGTTCAAGCTGGTCAAGTTCCTTTGATCCCAACTGCTCTAGTTCTTCCCCAAGATAATGTCTATACATATATAATATGTGCACACTTGTATTATTGTAAGATAATAAATTAAAGAATAAGTGAATATTATTAATAATTAGGTTACAATATATAAAGATCACAAATACCCTTAGAAACTTAAATGTGTCCGTGGGCTCACACTAATGAACGATAATCTAATAATACCATCTAACAATTATATATATACATGTATGTATATATAAGGCTTGGATGACCGCAATTATTACATATTAACAAATTCCGCGTCACTTCTAAATATTTAGGTGATATATAACTAACTGTATGCTGTGTGTTTGTGCTGTATGATATATAATATGTTGCCTTGCTATAATTATTGCTTTTGTTATCGAGTCGAGAGTCTCTTTGGAAGCGGTCTCTCTACCTACCAAGATAAAGGAAAGACTCGCCATCACCTACCCCCGGACCCTGCTCTTGAGTGGGATATACTGGGTTTGTTTGTTTGTAATCAAATTCAGCGTCACGGATCTTAATTCTTTGTTCATCAATATATAGTTTGTAAGGTATAAGTGATCTATGTTATACGCCACTAGATCCAACCAAATATACCTTTGAGATTGTTGAAGTACATCAATTTTTGCCTTGAGCTTTAAATACTCCTGATAGCTGCTCTGCAAGGTTCAAGACAATAGTTAGTCTTATTTATTCATTAGAAATTATAAGCTTCACAAGAGATCACGTAAAGTGGTCTTGTTGGATGGGAACTCTACTTTAAACCCTAAATCCTAAATGTTTTTTTTTTAGTCAATTCCCGTGGTTCCATAAAAGGTTTTGTTTTAAATGGCATCAATTAATTACAATTATAAAAATTTCTAGAAACGATACATTGTTACTTTAAAGTGCATGAATAAAAGTATAAAACTAAAGGTGAAGACCTGAGTCTATGCATAGATCACGGCTAAAGAAAGAAACACTACCTGTGCATCTTGATAATCTTGATGGTTAGATTCCATTGTTCCATAGCTGCATCTTTGGTACCTTTCTATTGTTTTGGACATGCTAGATAATAGAAGGTGTAATCAATTAAGATGATCTGTTTGATCATGGTTGAAATGCATTTTCGAAATTAACTGGTGAAATTCGTTTTCCCATTTAAACAATGAACTTTTTGAACCTTTTTTTAATGAATAAGCAGCTATCTTCTTTTTTGGTTGTGCTTATGTAGAGGTCAAAGAGAATCATTGGTGAAATCGTTCATCTTTAGAATTAGAAACTCATAAGCTTTATAATTTGCTTTTGTATATTAAGCATCCATAGCAGCATCACCCAAAAAGGAATAGTGTCCAATCACAAGATGATCTACACCCTTACATTTTAGTAGTTACTGCTCATTATGAGTTGACAAGTTATCAAAGAAACCTCCAATAACTAGTTACTACCAATGATAACCCGTCAGGGGTGTTCTCTCCTTGGAAACTCATGACCTTGGGTTTTTGCTCCCTTAAATCCATGAGGTTCATAGGTTCCAGATATCCGAATAGTTTTAGCTAACTACATAATCCGTACATTCTAAGTTGTATTGAATTATTGATGTTTATTATAATTTCACCTTGATCTTAATTAAATTCAGTTATACTATGTAAAATAACATTAATGACAACAGTTTTCGTTTCAACCTTCTTCAATGAACTAGTGAGACACGTCTAATATTTAACAACATTAGCACTTCTCTTCTTCATCTCCTTTCTTAAAACCTTCGCTCCTAAAAGCACTTATATCTGGTTCTTTATCTTCATTCATATAATTTAACCAAAACAATAGTGAATTTGTCCTATCTTCTACAAATGCTCCCACATCGCAATGCTTATATATAGAATTTGTCCTATTTAATTAAGTAATACTTTTTTTTTTTACTTTTTTAATTACTTTTACACTTTTCCTTATCATAACCACCAGTAAAAAAACATGATGAATAGATATAGAGAAGAAATAATGAGTCTATAAATATGATAAACGACAACCGAGTCCCTAAACTTAATCTTATTTTTAAGAAATAGAATAGACTGATAATTTAGATAATTTCTCTAAACTTTTTCTATAGAAATGAGGTAACAGTGCCATTGCTAGTGTCTGACCTTAGAGATATGATCCACACATAATGGATCACTTACCAAAAAAAACCTAGAGGGAGGCACTAAATCGGGATGTCATAGATATCATGTCTCTTTTGCTAAGACATTTTGTATTGTCACTGTTTCTTGGACATTTGTTTTACTTCCAATATCTAAGGACTTGACCCTCCATTACCCACCATCTTTGTGGATGCTGCTTGGACCTATGCCCCTTTAATTGTCAGAGATGATCGATGTGTATCTTTTACTAGTTTGGGCTTAGAGAGATTTGGTTTATTAACTTATATAAAAAGAAAATCACCAAGTAGCCGGCCTGTGACCATTTTTAACATGACATGAGATACGCGACTACTTTTGCTCATAAGAGTTTCTCACCATACTACTTTTGCTCGCATATAAGAGCTTCTCGCCATACATAAATAGTAATATAAATGCATGTGTGTAACTAAGTCGCGAATGAGCTTTTCACCCACTTTTCCTCATTAGACGAACCATGTAATATCTACAATTTTGCGCATTTACTATACGTGTCAGTTTTGATGCTCTTTTGTTGTCCCTAGTTTTCTAGTTTTTCATCTTCAATTTTCAGAAGTTTTTGTTCAAGCATAAATTAAAGTAAATAGTTAAATTCGATTTTACTCCCTGAGATTTAACATCGCGAGTTGTAACAAGCTAGTTTGAACTTTAGGGAATGGTCATTCATATTGGTAGAAGTGACATTGTCTTGTTAATCCATGTACTTAAAAGTAAAAACCAATTTATAGCCTGTTTGTGGAAATGAATATTTATTAGACCAGCAACTTTTTCTTGAATAGGGGTGTATTAAAGTCCAATACATGCATGAACCATTAGCTTAAGGTCCAAGACAAACAGTATCACTAATGGATGATTTCAAATTCCCATCACAGAAATGACGCATAACAAAATTATAGCTTGATTCCAAAGGATAACCGGCGTTATTTTATGCTTGAAAACTATTAACAATCAACATAAAATTTTTTTTTTGTCTTCTTTATCTCCAACTCTTTTCCAAGGAAAATAGAAAAAAAAATTGCATCTTTATTATTCAAAGTCACACATGTAAGTTCAAACGTGAGCATACTCTAGCACCCACTGAACAATAATTCTGACAGAAATATGCTTTTGAGTTTTGACTTACATCTCAGTTTATTAACTTTTGGTAGCAAAACTAAAGATAGCTTTTATTATCCATCGTATAACAATGGAAATCATCCCTTTAGAAGAAAAACAAGTGGAAAGACAGGTAAGGAAACAGTGAAAACAAAAGGAGTTGAATACTCTTAGATAATGAGTTTTTATTGTATGCCCAACGACAATAACAAAATTTATTATAGGGGTGTTTGGGATTGCTTATTTGCAACAACTTATAACTTATTAACTTTTTAAAAAGTTATAAATTGTTTAACATTATGATAGGTTGTAAGAAAAATAATTTAATAATGCCTAACAATAACTTATTAACTTTTTAAAATAAATCAATAAGTTGCTTCAAAAAACAACCCCAAACACATGAATATAAGCTATAAGGGACAAGACAACAAATTAGGATGGACGAAGCGGAAAGGGATAAGACGTTGCTGATGCGACGCCTCTGGTAGGCAAGAACGCCGCCACAGGTGGTGTCGGGTGTGAAGGCTTAATTTGGGAGAAAGGTTGGCCATCGCCCCGAATCTCTTGCGCATAATTTATGAATTACTTCCATTACTAGGTTTTCTTGTTAATCAAGATTTTAGCCCTTATTTGTAACTTTATAAATACAGTCTTAGGCATTGTAAATAAGAATTATAACCGTTCGTTGCAACCATGGACGTATGCACACCTGCTAACCCATGTAAATCTTGTATTCCGTTTTATTGTTATTTTGTGTGTGTGATTGTTTGGTTGTGATTTGCGATTCAAAGATACCTAACCAATGGTCCGGTACTTGAAAAGAAAGTAACGACATGAGTTTTCTTCCGAATCGGAGTGGACAAAAAGAATGATGTACAACAAGCGGCATGAAGAAGGATGCGGAAGAATGACACGAAACTTGAACACCATTTCCCGGCTTCGGTACCGACAACCCCAGCTCCCACTCCATCAACCCCTTATCCTCTAATTGCTACCCAAAATGCATCTTACCATCCTCACCACTTCTGTTTTCATTAGTCATCTTTTCATTTATTAAACTGATCTCTCTAATTTTAGCTATTCCACTAACCTAAAAGAGATTATGAAATAAACTAAAAGAAACACACACATAAAATTAGCATACAATCAAAACTATAATTGCATATATGTATGTATGTATATGTGTATATGTAGTGAGAGAGAGATAGAGAGTACCTAGCACTACAAGGAATAAGCTCATTAGCAGCGACATTTGTCGCCGCTATTGATACCATTTGTCGCCGCTATTAGTATTAGCGGCGACATGTCGCCGCTAATAAGTCGCCGCTAATGATTCGTCGCTAATGTGGAAAATATCGCCGCTAAAGAGTCGCCGCTAAAGATGTCCCCGCTAATTTCATCATTTGCGGCGACAATATCGCCGCTATAAATTCAAATAAAAAATTCCGGGAAGGACTTTTAGCGACGACACATGTCGCCGCTAATAGTCAATTTTTCATTGTAATTTTTTTTATTTTTTAATTTCCATTTTTATAAACCGAAAAAACCTGTAAATAAAACCAAATTTCCAGATTTCCCAACACCACAAATAACATAAGTATTAAGAAGTACAATACGAGTTTTAACAACACAAATAACATAAACATACAAATTATTTAACTTCAACTTCTAATGTCGTTAAAATAAACTTAACCGCTATCCTATTCATTGTCCTCGTCCGAATCATCATCTTCATCAACTTTATTAAAATAAGAATAAAATTTTCAACTACAACAAGATATCATGTCTATAAAGTTTTAGATTAAATATATACTTAATCAGAGTCTCCCTCATATACTTCAGTCTCGCTGTAAGACCCCTCAGTGTCATAATCAAAATCCTCTTCATCATAATCACCCCCGTCCTCAGACATCACATTAGCAGTAACATTTGGTGGATTAACTTCACTTGCAATTTCGCCATCGGTGACATTATTAACATTTGAAAGTATTGGGTGAAGTCAATGAAAAGTACATTATTAGATGAAGAATGATTATGAACGACGTCAAGATCTTCTGTTAATTCATTATCAACATTTGAATGTTTTCCACGAGTTCATCATTGGATGGCGGTCGATCCCAAATTTTACGATGATTAACATTCTCGATGACCCACCGGTGATTATTGCTTTGGTTTCTCCGAGAAGGTTCTCGGATGTAGAATACTTGTTTAGCTTGGGAAGCAAATATGAGTTGATCGTCTTTGTCCAATTCACGTTCGGTGTTGATACTGGTGATATTATTGTCGTATGAAACACCCCTTCGAGTATCGAACCATTTGCAATGAAATAGGACTGTTGAATACCCATTTGCATAGCACAACTCAATAATCTCTTTAACTTGGCCATAATATTTCTCACCATTCTCACCCTCCACTAAAACACCTGAGTTTTGTGTTGTGCGTTGCGCGTCACGTGCAAGTACCATAAACCTAACACCGTTGACTATGCAAGCAGTGTAGTTATAGGCTTTTACATCCGCACCCATTGAAAGAGTATACAACTCTGAGTGAAAATCTGGAGAATTTTGTATTTTTATCGAATAAACCTAAGAAAATAATGTGTTAAATATAAATTACCTAACAAATATAAACCTAAGAGATTTTTATACACGGAATACCTTCTCTAAAAACCATGATGGAAATTTGATTATGACATCCTCATGTGGGCGTTCAGATTTGAATTCACTATATTGTTGATAAAATATATAACAAGTGAGGAACGAAATATATTTAAGTAATGTTTAAAACTTAAAGATAGGAACTCTTACTTCATATAGTCTCTAACTTCTTGACAACTATCGAGGACAAACCATTCTAGCTTCAGTTTTTCGCTAGGAGAAAGATATTTCATCTTTTTTGCGCTAGCCGGACGACATTTTGACTCAAATGCAAATATCTTTCTCTTTTCAATAATGATATCCTCATTTCTATCAGGGCGATTGAACTGAGTCTCAACATCTCGAAGGTACCTCGAACAAAATGATAAAGCTTCTTCAGCAACATAACCTTCAGCTATACAACCTTCTGGTCTTGCCTTGTTTCTGACATAATTTTTTAGTTTTTTCATATACCTTTCAAACGGATACATCTATCTCATACACATTGGACCACCACGAATCGCTTCATCAGGTAAATGCAAAACCAAATGAACCATAATGTCAAAAACACTGGAGGATAGATCAATTCTAACTTGCACAATATTATAATAATTGCCTCCTTAGCTTTCTTCATATCTTCAATTAATAGTGTTCTGGAGCAAAGTTGCTTAAAAAATGTACACAAATCAACTATTGGTGTATAAGTATCTTTGGCCAAAAATCCTCTAACACCAATCGGTATCAACCGTTGCATGAGAATATGACAGTCATGAGATTTCAACCCAGTAATGTTAGTATTATTATATATCACTCTCTTGCTGATATTAGATCCGAACCCATCAGGCAGTTTTACATTTTTAATAAACTCACAAAATAACTTTCGATCACTAGTCTTCAATGAGTATTTCGGGTGGGGGCTATACCACTTGCCATTTTTTTTCTCTAACCATTTCCTACTTCGAATATTTAGATTTTTCAAGTCAACTCGTGCATTTGGTGTATCTTTGCTCTTTTCATTCATTAGAAGAGTACCTAGCAAACTATCACACACATTTTTCTCTATATGCATCACATCTAAGTTGTGTTTTAGCTGTAGAGAAGACCAGTACTCAAGTTCAAAAAATATGCTCCGTTTGGACCAATTTAACTCATACCCCTCCCGCTTTGATTTAACACCTTCAAAATCAGGATGTTTCCCCGGTAAACGGTGGCGGAGCCGACTAAATTGAGTTTCTATGTCAGTATCACTAAATTGTTTCGGAGGGGATCTTATCTCGGGTTCCCCGTTGAAGTCCAAATTTGTTCTCCATTCATGGTTTGCATCTAAAAACCAACGGTGACCAACATAAACGACTTTATTTGTGACACACATCGAAGGAATGTCTTCGTTACAAGTCAGGCATGCTTTGTAGCCCTGCCCGCTCCAAGCTGATAGACTACTACGAGCCGGAAAGTCGTTTTTAGTCCATAACAAAGCCGCCCTCATTGTGAAAAATGTGTTTGTCGCCATGTCTTTAGTACGTACGCCCGACACCCACAACTGCTTAAGCTCATCCACCAATGGCCTAAGAAAAACATCCATGTCCTTCCCGGGGGATTTAGGACCAGGAATCAACAATGACAACATGAATGACGACTCCTTCATGCATAACCATGGAGGCAGATTGTATGTCGTGAGTATAACAGGCCACGTGCTATGAGCCGAACTCATGTTACTAAATGGATTGAAACCGTCAGCTGCAAGTCCTAGGCGGACGTTTCGGGGTTCTCTCGAGAAGGTAGGGTACTTTATATCAAAATCTTTCCATGAAGAACCATCAACAGGATGACGCATCGTACCATCTTCTGATCGTCCAGCATTATGCCAAATCATATCTTTTGCGGTGTGCCTTGAAGAATACAAGCGGCGTAGCCTGGGGGTTAAAGGAAACCATCGTAACACCTTGTGAGGTAACTTTTTGCCCTTTGTATTTGTATCGACCCACCGACTCTCATTACAAACTGGACAATTTTGTAACAATAGATTTTCTGCCCAGAAAAGAGCACAATCATATTTGCACACGTGTATCGACTCATACCCTAAACCGATCTTCTTTAATGTCTTCTTGGCTACATAGTGAGAAGAGGGAATTTTGTTACCTTCAGGATGTGAAGACTGCAACAACTCAAGGAGCTCATCAAATGAGCTATTGGTCCATTTATTTTTCACCTTAATATTCATAAACTTTGCTAAAAAGTCAAGAGAAGAAAACTTAGTACAACCAGGATATAATTCTGATTGAACGTCCTCTAACAAGTCCTCAAAATCATCACGCACACCACTACTCTCTTCCATAACGTCTTCGATAACGTCAGCCATTTCGTTTATTGGCTCAACATCATTTACAACCACAACTTCAGGAATTAAACTTTCACCATGATAGATCCAATCCTTGTACGTCCGACACATGCCCCATATTTCTAAATGATATTTCATTTTAACCCATCCTAATAATTGAGTATTCTGACATTTCCTACACGGGCATCTAATCATGCCATATTTGTCGATATATTTTTCACTCATATCGATAAAAGAGCTGAGTCCTTGCTGATACTCGGGTGATCTACGGTTCGGATTAAGAATCCAACTTTTATCGACAGACATGATTACAGCACTGCAATATAATTTACAATTTAAATGGAGGAATATAATCATGATGATTAGAAGCCAATTTCTAATAATGAACAACGATTAAAAGTCAATTTATTATTGTTATTCATCATACGTAATTATAAGTTAACCATTTACATCGTTAATCTAAATAGTTCAAATATTTAGCAAAACTAAAAGTATATATTAACAAATTTAGTTTCTCATCCTAACAAGAAATTACTTCTAATCCTAATCTAAATAGTTTAACATCTAAACAAACTAAACATTAACAAGTATTCTATTTATCAAATACCCAAATACAACCACATGTTTGAACTATACAAATACAACCATACAAATACAACTAAACTAAATAACAAAATACCCAAAAAGTCTAGATCAAACAACCACATGTTTGACCCATACAAAATATACAAATCTAAACATGTTTGAACCATACATTATTAACATATTAACATACAAACATATTAACATTAACAAGTATTCTATTTCATCATCTTCAACACTATTAACATACAAACAACCACACCTAAAATTACACAAATCCTACTAAAAATTGAACCTACTAAATATACAAATCTAAACATGTTTGAACCATACATTAACATAAAGAAACATAAATCTAGGTTTAAACCAAAAAATTACCTTCTAGTTTATGTTGAAAACTAAATGTATTAGCGGCAACGGTGGTCGAGATCCACAGCAACAGTGGCGACGGTGGTGACCGGTATTTGAGGATGACGTTGAGCGGTGGTGATGGGCGGACTTTGAGAGTGCTAAACGAAGGAAGATGTTGACCAGATGTTGAGGAAGATGATGAACGGATGTTGAGGAAGATGATGACCCGAAGATGAGGAAGATGATGAACGAAGTGGTGGTCGTGAAATGATGGTCGCCGGAGCTTCAACAGTATGCTTAGCGGGAATGGAGATGTGGTGTGGAGGGAAAGAGGGGAAAAAGGAGATATTCCCGGTTTTAGAAGATCTGCACCCTTTAGCGGCGACATGTCGCCGCTAAAGGTGGCACGTACGATTAAATGGCAGCCGTCAGATCTAGCAGAGTTTCAACGGCCAGATCTAAGTTTAGCGAAGTCAGACGGATCGTTGACCATTAGCGGCGACAGTCGCCGCTATTAATGTCGCCGCTATTAATGTCGCCGCTAATATCTGTCGCCGTTAATGGTAACTGTCGCCGCTAAATCTGTCGCCTCTAATGGTGACATTTCTTATAGTGTAGGGCCACTACAGAACTCATAGAGCTTGCCACCATTAGAGAAGATAATGAGGGTAACTTCAGCATCACACAGCACAGATAGCTCATAAGCCTTCTTCAATAATCCATTTCTTCTTTTTGAAAATGTCACCTGTCGATTTATCTTGTTCTCTATCCTTTTTAACTCCACCTTTCCTCTACCCATCCTTAACTGATTTCATCAACTAATTATCAATCAAAAACACTAACACATACATACATACCTACATACATAGATATACATATATAACAATGTATATATTATAGATAGATATTCAATTATAGTTAGATTGATGGATGGATTCATCCTAAAAGAAAAGATACGGTGCAGATTAATGTAGTACGGATGATAGATTTCTTACCCTTTGTTTCTTCTTCTTCTTCTTCTTTGGTTGTATTGTCGGCGGATGAATTTAGTGTTCTTTTGTGGTTAGTTCTTAGGTTGCTTGTACTTTTGATGATAGCATTTGCCATAAATTCCTGAAGGGATAAATACCATACATTATTGTTCGGTATATTTGTGTCTTCCTGTATGCACATACACATACATACAATTAATAAAGTTGATAGATTTCGTTGACATATTAGACTGCTGGAAAGTGACACAAGAGTCGGATAGATATCATTGTGATATGGTTGATAAGTGGAGAAAGAAAACATATATATTAGAATTTCAAATAACTTAGGGCATCTGTAATGCCTCGGGCTGGCTGGCATGATAGGATGATGTTGAGTGCAATCACGATTAGAGAGGTGTGAAGGTGCATTTAGAGAAATCGTACTAAAATGATCAAACAACACAGAGTCACAAAATAACTTTAAGATTAAAACTAGTTGTGTGAATTTCTTTACTTTCAGATTAAAACTAGTTGTGTGAATTTCTTTAACAAGAGATTATGAACAAGATAATCAAATTACACTCGAATTCAAATTTTGTAAGGATTAGGGTGAAACGTCTGAAGGCTATTATTATCTTTAAAATGGCTAGTTTTACCTCCGAATTTCATGTTTAAATTTAGAAAAATCAATTTTTGATGCAACTTTTATAAAAGCAATAGTTATCAGCTTGACTCCAGCTAGAAGCTCTGCCCCATGGATCTCGTCAGGGGCGGCCACCCCTTGGACCTTGCTACTAAGGGCGCTACTCAAAAGCCCCACCAAAGAGCATTGTCCCCTTGCAACCCCCATTGCTTAGATGTTTCGTCTCTATTGAGATTCTAATATTGAAGATCATAATAAATTCAAACAAGTGTCAAAACCACACCTTCTGAGTTGTTTGATTGGTATTGTGGTCATATTAGTAAATTAGTTACATTAAAATATCTAACATTTATGTTCATTATTCCACAAGATGGCTTTCTATGTTAACTTTATCATGGTGCAAACCATGAGATTGGTTGGCCTAATAAACAACCACTTACTATCCATTATTTTGCAAGACGAAACAGTTTACCAAACGGTTTTGAACATATTCATAGAGCAAACTGCTGATGGTTTAGGTCCATTAAAAGCATACACTGCACACACAATTTGGGACAAGTTTTCTCTGGTTTATTTATTCACTAAAGGCTATAAAAGAATATGTATAATACTATTTAACCCTAAAATTGCTCTTAAAATAAGCCCATACATGCCTAAATCCAACACAGCTCAAGTTTTAGCCCACTATTTAATTCGACATTACTATCTTCGACATTTCTCGTTAACTTTCGAAGTTAAATGTACAACTTTTAAGATTCAAAACTGATAAGAACAGTAACAACTTGTAATCGATCTGATGTAATGACTACTTGTTAAATGTGAAACGTGGTAACAGGTTTTATTATATGAAACGAGGACTCTATTAACATAATGCACTTCAAATAAGTTTGTAGGACCATAAAAGTCAAAATGCACATATTCATAAAAGTCAAATTTAAAATGAACTTGGTCGAGGATTGAGTAGGGACCACAAGACATGAGTTTTTTGCATAAATTGCTTTTTGCAGTCAACACACGTCATAAACTTTCCAATCAATAGCCGAAGGTTTTTATAGTTTGATCCGGTAAGCTGAGAATATTAATTCAGATGCTAGATGAATTCTTAAAAGTATATTGTGATGATAAAGTAATATACTCACCAACTAAGTGGTTATGAGTTTAAAACGACAGCACGTGTTATAATTTTAAGAGTAGAATATGAATATGTAGAGTAGAAAGTGTAAATTGCTGGTAAAAAAATTGATGGCAGTTTAGCTTTTCGGGAAACTTTCAAACGAACAACTTCAACAAAAATTTTCATTTTATTATTTTATTATGTTCAATTCTATGTATTCTTCTATTTCTAGAGTACGTTGAATGTACAAAATTGACTATAACAAAGTTTTTGTTATTCGTATTAATAACTACTATAGGATGAATGTTTTATGTGGTGCTAACGATTTGATAATTATCTTTATAGCTCTAGAATGTTTCAGGTTATGATTCTACCTATAATCTGGATATACCAAGAAAGACATAGGGTCTAATAAACGTACCATGAAATATTTACTTATGGGTGAGGCAAGCCCTTCTATTTTGATTTATGGTTACTCTTGGTTATATGGTTCACCAGGGAAAAGATACTTTAAGAAATAGTGTATATGGTCTTATCAATACACAAGTGTATAAACCTAAAAGTTTTGATAATCTTATCAAGATGATAGAATAAACATGTTTACACATTACATAACATACTTTTTGCCACAAAACACAAAGTTCTAAAACAAATATGGTTCTTGAAAAATAGAATTAACATCATACTTCATTTGTGAAACATAGATATCCTAGTATCTTTGAAATCATGGTGTAGCTTCATCGTCCCTGAACATGATGTCCATAGAAGAAGAGTATTGTTACCAGTATCTACAAATATTTGAATTTAAAAAGCAGAGTCATGAGTGCATAAATTTAGTGTACAAATAAAATGTTGTGTGAATTAATAACATAAATGTAGTAAAGGAATAATTTTTCTTATCATCTCATTTTCGACAATCATATGAAATCTAGTAATGTACCTGATCATTAGAAGAACTTCCTACTTAGCCGCGCAAGATTTAATAGAATCAATAAACTTAACCAATTGTATGCATTTTCAAGAATCTTGAAGTAAGACAACCTCCAAGTCCTTATGAAGTACAAGCTACCAACTAGTCCTGTGAATCCCGCGACGAAACCGGATCCCATGCCACTATAAAACCACAACGCTTCATCACCATCTTGACTTTTATCTTCACCAACATGATTATACGACGAATTGTTTCCTTTACAACTCCTTGATACGGGTGGTCCACATAGTTCGTCATTCCCTTCATAGATAAAGGGGTCTGCAAGAGTCTGGAGTTGATTTCCTATCGGGATTGCACCAGATAAGTTATTGAATGACAAGTTCAAGTAGCTTAGGAAGTTCAAGTTAGTCAAGCTTTGAGGAATCTGACCAGACAACATGTTCATTGACAAATCTAAGGATTCCATCTGACTTAGATTTCCAATCATCATTGGTATGTGTCCTTTGAGTTGGTTTCTTGAAAGATTCAAGCTTTTTAACCCCATAAGGTTCATCAAAGCATCTGGAATTTCTCCTGTAATGTTGTTGCTTGAGAGGTCCAAGGATGTGAGAAACCGTATTGTCTTCGTATACTCCAACTGTATTCCCTTCAGGTAAGCCAAAATATTTTCTTCATAGTATGCAATAGTGTTTCCTATGTTAACTTGATCGGTGATCATACCACTTAAATTCCCAAGGCAACGAGGGATCGTCCCAAATATGTTATTATGTGCCAAGTTTAGATATTGAAGAGCGTTAAGTTGACAAAGCTGTAAGGGAATCTTGCATGTAAAATTATTTGAATGGAGATTTAAAATTTTAAGGTTAAATAGCTTTTCACCAAGCCAGAAAGGGATGGTTCCCATGAACAAATTGTTCCCTAAATCCATAGTGACTAGTTTAGTCAAGTTTTGAAAAGATACTGGGATATAACCTTCAAATTTGTTGTTGTGCAAGTGCAATGATATTAGTTCTTTTAAAAACCCAATGAGCTTGGAAGAACACCATGTATGGTATTATTTGCAAGATCCAACGCTTGCAAACTTACCAAATATCCTAAGCACCCAGGAAGCCTTCCAGAAAACTTATTTTGTGATAAGTCCAAAATTCTGATGTTAGGAACCTTACATAAGTGTACAGGAATGCTTCCCGTGAAACGGTTTTTTGAAAGATTAACAACTTGCAGACTTGGGTTCATTGTTCCATTTGTTTGAGGAATTAGTCCTGACAGTAAGTTATCTGAGAGATCCAAAAAGTAAACATTTGATGGAAATGAGGTGAGTAATCCCTCAAACTTGTTCGAATTCATCTTCAAGGTCCGGTCCCCTATCTCGTTACCACTATAGTCATGAAACTGTGGTAGTTTGCCGCCGATCTTGTTATTGGATAAATCCAAATCAAGAATATGAGACGAGATTTTCTGAAACCACTCTGGTATTGTATCTCTAATACTCGAGTTAGAAAGATGTAATGTCTTAAGACTAGTCTGTGTTTGAAGCCAATTCGGGAAGCTGGGTCCGATGTTGCAGGAACTTGCTGTAAATATCCACAATTGAAAGGGAGGAATCCATTGAGAGTTAAAATTCAATGTGAACGAATTTGATGACAACATTAGAGAATTTAGATACTTTAGGTTGGTAAAGTGATTTTCATAAAGAACCCCTACCAATGAATTATAGGAAAGATCTAGATTCTTGAGCTTTGAAAGTTGCCAAAGACTCGTAGGAATGTTCCCACTAAATTGATTATAACCAAGATAAAGGTCTTCTAGCATAAGGAGTAACCCAAGGCTTGCAGGAACACGACCAGAAAACTTGTTTGAAGAAAGATCGAGATGAGCGAGACTGCTCAAATTACATAATACATCTAGCACCGGAGAATCAAAGTCGTTATACGAGAGGTCAATGGAAGCAAGAGTGCTAAACGTTCCAAGAAAATCAGGAATTTTACCATGGAATTGGTTACTATAAAAGCTTACGTGCATGAGGCCTGTAAGATTTGATAACCAGACAGGAAAGGTGGAATTGATGCCATTCATAGAGAGATCGAGTGAAGTAAGAGATGTGAAATTAGCGAATTTAATGGAAGGGATGTTGAAATCACACCATGCTAGGTTCAATGTAAGCAAGAATGAAGCATGTTAACAGGATGGAACCAATCAATATGTTTACCAATGATTATCCCTGATAAATCTAAGTACCTTAATGACGACAGCGAAGACACCCATCCCAGATCATCTAATATAGGCTCTCCACCAAAACTTAAGGTACCATGATCATTTGTGAGAAAAACTTTCCTAAGATCAAGATATTGTAGCCTCGAGAGATTTCCTAGATGATGAGGAACTACCCCACCCAAATATGTGCCTGACATATTAAGGTATTCTAAATGTTCAAACGACCCTAAGAATTCAGGAATGTTACCTGAGAAACCGTTATTGCTCAAGTCCAAGTAACGTAAATGCTTCAGAATTTGCAATGGATTACTTAACTCACCTTCGAGCCATTTATATATACCTGTTTCCAAAGACGCTGGACTTTGAAGATCAAGTTCGACAACATGACCACTTCGAGTGTCACACCCAACTCCGCGCCATTCACAACATTCTACTCCGTTCCATGTTGAGAGAAGATTATATTCATCTATGAGGCTTTGTTTGAATAGAAGAAGGGATTCTCTCTCCCTTTCTTTACACGTAACGTTGGAAGAAGTTGTGATGACGCTTGCGCTATATGTTTGGAAGAAGAGGAATGTAAAAATGATAAGAAAACTAGTTCCCATTTTGGAGTATGATAAAGTTTAGTCTCGCAGACAGGAAGTATATATCGCATATCATAAGATCTTTTATGCATTACAATAATAAAATATACCAAAAAAAAGGTTTTTTTTCTAAATTAAAAAGTAGTTCGGTGTAGACTTGAGTGCACAAGATTACGAATCATCGCTCATAAAGTCTTTGGTGGCCACACACATACTTGTAGTTATTGGTGGACTTTTACTTGCCACTAACATTGCCGTCAATGCTGATTTTGCACCGAAACTTTCCATCAATTGACAGATTTATATTTAGATTAAAAAACATTCTATAATTAGATTTTTTCTTATCTAAAACTGTTTCAAAATATCTAAATGTAGCTGAATTGGTAGCAAGTGAGAACGTACATAAATCCAACAAATTCATATATGAATATCTATATTAACTAGCTTTAGTGAACGCGTGTATTACACGGGTTAATAAATAAAATATTAAATAAAATAAAATTTTATTAATTATAAAACGATATTTTAAAATATACGATTAAAATTAAATATGAGTAAAAATTATAAGTAATAAACAATGATATCAAATTTTTATCAAAGTAATGTACATGACTTTAAAATTTTAATTAAATAATCTAACGTGACAATTAAAAAAAGTAAAATATTGACTAATCTCGTGTCGAGCAATTGTAAATAACAAAAAATGTAAAATATGATAGTGTAAGTAATATTGTATGGAAATTTACTAAAGAAAGAGACTCATTGAAAATATGTCTCTGATGTCTTTTGGTACTAATTATAACCCATAATCATGCATATATTTAGTTGAGTTATTATTAAACTTATGCCTACATAGTAATACAACTAAGCATGGAAAATGCAAAAATGAATTAAAAAAACCTTCTAAATTTTACACTAAAAATGACTACTCTATATCTTTATAGATTTGATTAAATAGTTCTACCTAAATAAAAAATAATATAATAAAACTGGATAAAAAGATAACAGAAAAAAACATTATCTAACAAAAATAATTTATAAAATAAAATAAAATATTCTAACAAAATAAGAACATGTTTCAAAAATTAGTTAAAAACCTCTTAAAATTTGAAAAATAATGATTTTGTTGATGATAACAAATAAAAAAAAGAAAAAGACGGTAGTGAAATAAAAGACAATTAAAAATACTGAGGTCTAATTTTAATATATTTTTTTAATAGTGTTTTATTTTAATTTCTAAAAGTAATTCTTTGTTTTACTAATATTAGTTTCTATAGAAAAAAACCTATAAAAATATTATAATTGGTGTGCCTTTGAGTGGTACTATACAATCTTAAAGTAAACATTTATTTTAGAATTATGACTTATTTTATCTTTCAAAAAATAAAAATTGATAAGAAGATAATTTTTAAAATTAACCAATAAAGTTTGCTAAGAGTAAAAGTAAGAGATATATATTTTTTAGTTTAAAATGGAAGGGTTTTAATTTATATCCGGTTAATTTTGGATGGAATTATATTTGAAAACAAAATGTGTATTTAAAAAAATTAATATAAAAATATTAGATTGAATTCTTTTGGGCGGGAAAAATATTTATTGTTAAACGTCAAGATGACATGTGGCATTAGATGGATCTAAAAAGTAACATGTGGCAACTTTAATTACTCTTTTATTAGAGTAGTAGGATTAGATCGTGCAAAATTTAACAAACTTGATTTTGAAGCATAATTGTTTTATATTCATTTTAAAGTTACAAACATATACTAATCAAACAATTTAATAAATAATACAATTTTTTATGTGTAAATTTCTTATTTTGCATCGAATTCCAAGTATTTGATTATTATTATTTGATTATTATTTAGTGCTTACACTAAGTACTAAGGGAGGAGGAGGCGTATTCGGGTACTCTCTCGGGCATGCATGTACCTGCACGGGTACACCGCCGCCACTCATTGCGGGTACAAGGCGGGTAGTGGAGTCCGGGGTAGTAGTAGCCGAGAGGTAATCTCGGCGGTTTGTGGTGGTTTTGGGTGGTTTTGGCAGTTTCGGTTGAATATAAAAGTTTCAGGGTAGTGTAGGGTTATATTTTCAGTGTTTTGAGTGTTTCAGGGTAATTTAGGGTAAAAGTGATGATAATGATAATAATAATAATAATAATAATAATAATAATAATAATAATAATAATAATAATAATAATAATAATAATAATAATAATAATAATAATAATAATAATAATAATAATAATAGTACTAATAGTAGTAGTAGTAGTAGTAATAATAATAATAATAATAATAATAATAATAATAATTATTATTATTATTATTATTACTATTACTATTATTACTATTATTATTATTATTATTATTATTATTATTATTATTATTATTATTATTATTATTATTATTATTATTATATTAAGAATCGTATTTTTAAAAACAAACTTGTGTCTTCACCAAAATCACGTCTAACCTAGTTAAAATTGGAAAAATGGTTAATGTTTATAACATAATTTATCACAAATCTAGACGTTTGTGTTCTAGTTAGTCACCATATTAGTGATTTCTAACTTGTGTATGCCAATTACCAGCTCACTTGGGTTCTAGTAATTTAACAATTGTGTTTCAAACCCACTTAAAAGCTTCTAAGGGTTGTTTGACAAAGTCTGAACCACAAGTGTTGAACGGTAAGAGATCTGACCGGTTAAGAAACTCTGAACTAGTAAGTCGTGTTTGGTTGAATCTCTATATAACTGTGTAGAATGACTATTGTACCCCTCTTAAACTATTTTGTGTCGAATGAAATGTATCGATATGCTTAGATGTCTGAATAATTGTACTGAATGATGAATAACTAAAAAAAATACAAATCATCATAGGACGTGATTATTACCATTGAATTCAATAAAAAAATCACATTTGATGTATTATTTTTATCTTTTTCATTATTTTTAACTTTTTTAAATTTAACTACTATAAAATTCTTTAACAATTATAAAAATTTTGGGGAAATCACTTCTATCAAACTGCAACCACTCAACCAGGATCCCTTTTACCTTCTTATCTATCATTTTCTTCCTTACATTTTCCACATAACCCCATTGGTTAACCGATGCATAAACATTCGATAAAGAATATGAACTCCACTATCTTCCACATAACCCCATTAATTATTATATGGAGGTAGAATGATGAGGTATTTATTGAAACACATTGTAAGCATCTTGGAGGTCAGCATGGTTTGATGGCATGATTTGAAGCTAATCGACCTCCAAGTCACGAGTTGAATAAGGGGATTGTAGGTGGCCGGTGCTGGTTGCGATTGAATAAGGGGGTGCAGGTCACAACGCCAATCCAATGAGTGGAGGTCGCCGGAGCAAAATCTGGCGGGGAGCAAAGATGGTCGACACAAGGGATGAAGGAGCTGTGTGAGGCGGCGATGGTGAGGGAGTGGGAGTGGATGGCCATGGGTGTGACTTTTAAATTTTGAGGGGTAAAGTGGACTTTCATTTCGTATTAGGGTGAAGATTAACTATTCAGTGCTGAATGGAATGATTAAGAGCTTATGTTTTTCTGAAATAAACATACTTGTCTCTTACCGATGATTTAGAGGTAGTCTTTTAGTGGTTCAAGACTACCAAACAACCCATATGTATGAAATAGGATCCTTTAAGGAGGCAACACAATAGTAAGTGGTTTAGTTCTTCTAACCAAGATTTCACAAGTGAATTTAGCTTCACTCTTTTTAAGCCTTTTACGTTTGTTTGTACGTCAGCTGTCCGGCGTAAGCCTTATGTTTCATTTGATTTCATCAGATAACACAGCATTGATGAAGTCTTATAAGTTCACGGGCAACGGATTCTTACCGTCACGAAAATGCATGGAAAAAGATGAAACTTTTCCCTACTTGTTGGCCAACTAGCTAAATTCTAATATTATATTATTATATAACCATCTCAAAATATATGTAAACGGAGTTCCGGACTTTGACTTTATTGAGGGCCAATTTTGCATGGACATTAAAAACTTGAGATTTCATTGTATCCTGAATAATAAATTGGCTAAAACCCAATACATTATCGCCAATAGCCCAATAGGAAAAAAAAAACAAACAGTTTTCAATTCTCAATTAACATTCGACATGATCGAATGAGCAACCTTATATGTCGAGTAAGAAAATTATTTTGGCCTCAATTGAAACCAAATTAGTAAAATGCAATATTCTTTATTACGTCTAGAAAAAATCACACAACATATCAACTAAAACTGTATCAACTAAAGCTATTGTTCTTTTTTTCATTTAAAAAATCTAATATCACTATAATTCAAAGGGTGTAAAGAGGTAGTGTTTATAGGTTGGTACCTTAAAGTTATCCTTATATCAATTTTGCCCCGTTCGGTCATTCGATTTGTGTGTCGTAGGTATTGACAAATTGCCTCCAAAATTATAATGAAGCAACGTACGTAGAACTGTTAGACATCTCTTGCACATGAGATATTACTCGAATCAACTATTGAGTACGATAAGAATTTCTACTATACAAATGATTGTTCTCGCGAATAACAAACTACTGTTATTTCTAGTATATTAAAGAGAGTTTTGGAGAATAACCATTCAATTCAAACGTGTACTTTTAATAAATCAATAGAATTATGAATCACTACATATGTTTTTATAATATATACTTATACGCGTGAAATATGTAGAACCATATTTATATCTTGAATCACAAAGCTACCATAATATATAAGGTTATATAAATATTTTTCTTTTATATTATTAAATACCATTCAATGATCCCAAACACCTGTTTATGATTCCTACAAAATAGTATTTTTGTTAAAATATAAAGTAATAAATGTTTGAGTATTCAAATGAGCCGAGGCACTTCCGCAGTCTCAACTAACGGAAATCAACTTTTTACCCCACTTTCGCTATCTCAACCAACAGCAGTGTCACATCAGGCACCAACTCATCACAGAGTCTAAGGCTTGCAGGGAAGGCGGACCACGTCAGCTAGTTTCGTTATCTCCACTAGCGGAACACCTAAAAACACACAACATCAAAAAAGTAACCTAAAACCACTTAACATTTTGAAACTAACCTATTTTAAAAAAAATCGATGATTTTGCTTGTGCTGGCAAAGGTAACTACATATTTAAAAGATATCTAGGAATTATGGAGCTCAAATAGCGACTTTGAATAAGGGGATTGCAGGTGGCTGTGCTGGTTCCGATTGAATAGGGGGTGCAGGTCGCAACGCAAATCCAATGAGTGGAGGTAATCGGAGCAAATCCGACAGGGAGCAAAGATGGTCTACACAAAGGACGAAGAAGCTGTGTGAGGCGACGATGGTTAGGGAGTGGGAGTGGATGGCTGTGGGAGCCAATGGACAGGAGTGGGAATGGAGGGTTGTGGGTGTGACTTTTAAATTTTGATGTGTAAAGTGGTAACGATTTTCATTCCGCATTGGAGTGAAGCTTAACCATTCAGTGCTGAATGAAATGGCTAATGGCCTATGTTTTACTAAAACAAGCATACTCACCTCTTACCGATTTAGAGGTCGCCTCTTAATGGTTCCTTTAAGAGGCTACCAAACAACCCATAAGTATGAAATGAGAGCCTTCAAGAAGGCAACACAAGAGTAAGTACTTTGGTCCTTCTAACCAAGATTTCACAAGTGAATTTAGCTTCATTCTTTTTAAGCCTTTTACGTTTGTTTGTACGTCAGCTGTCCGGCATAAGCTGTGACAACCCGTATATTTCGGGTATTATTACTAGTACATATTTATAATTAAATCAAAAACAATTAAACATAATAATAGAAATAATAATAATAATAATAATTGTAGAAGATAAATCAAGGCTCGGCAAAACATACTGTGCGATAACCAGATCCACGCGACAACAAGAAGTCACGCGAGAAGCTACCAGTGCGAAGGACCAGATCCATGCGAGTCGCAGACCACGCGAAAGACTGCAGCCGCGCGAAAGCTTGATCCAAGCGAAAGGGATCTCGCGCGAGAACTCTATGTTTAGTATAAATAGCGTAGTTTCGTTTTGTAATGTAGCTTTTTCATTCATTCATCTTTCTGTACTGTGCGAAATCGCACAAGACCTTTTATAGGTTTCTGTTTATCAATCGAATATCATCTGTTTTGATTCAATCCAATCTTCTTTTCTATCCAATCACGTTTACATTCCGCATTCACGTGATTGAGATCGTGTGTTAGTGTTCTTGGGAGATTTTCAGAGATTTTACAATTGGTATCAGAGCATTAGGCTCTTGAACCACGATTTGGAGAAGAATTGGATTGTGTTCTACTTGATTTTTGAAGAATTCATCATCGATTACCTTAGATTCTGAAATGGCAAAGTTATGCTGCTAGATTGTGGAAGATTTGGACTGATTTGGACCTAATTGAACGTAATTAGTGGACTTTAAGCTTAATTTTGATTAAAATTGACTTAAAATTCATTAAAATTGGATTAAAATGGGTTCAATCAGAAATGTTCATTGATTTGAAAGTGGTTATCGCTTGAACGAACTGCTGAAGATTCGTTTCTGCACAAAATTGACTATTTTCGCGTGAAACTGAAGGTTTTCACGTGCGAAAAACTGTTTTTTTCGCTCAGACAGTTTTTCACCTTTTTATGCGATTTCGCATAAGTAGGTATATTGGATTTTCGCACGAAGTGTTCTCTCGCACGAAAAGTTGCCCGCGCGAAATCACTTTTCGCACGTGTTCTATTTTCGCACGAACACCAGAATTTTGATTTTTCTGATCAATATGGCTTCAACTACACCGAATTTGAAGCATCTTACTGCTTCACTTCATCTAGACACTGAGATTGGTACTGGTAACAAGCCACCAAGGCTTCTCTGTGAAGATGATTATTCTGATTGGGCTTTCCGATTCGAGAGATATGTTATCTACACGGAACCAAAGATGTGGAGATCTATCCAGTATGGTCCTTACATTCCATTGTACAAAAATGATAAAGGTGAAATGGTTCAGAAACCTGAACATTTGTGGGATGAAAATGACATCAAGAGGTTGGAACTTGATGATAAAGCGTATGCTGCCATCACAATGGCTCTTACTACTGAGATCTCACAAAAATTTCAAGAGTTTAGGGGTGCTAAAGTGCTTTGGGATGCTCTGGAATCTCAGATTATGGCAATAAAGACATGAGAGAGAGCAAAAAGGATATGTTGAATCAAGAGTTCAACATGTTCAATCATATTGTTGGTGAAGAGCTGGAAGTTCAGATGGCCAGGTTTGTTAGACTGGTCACAAAAATGAAGAGTGCGGGTATTACTCTGGAACCCATCACTGTGAACAAAAAGTTGCTAAACTCACTTCCTTACAGTTGGAACAACACTGTACATTGATAAAGAGAACCAAAGACTTGTATACTCTTCAGTTAACAGATCTCATCTCAACAATCAAGTCTTATGCTATGGATGATAAGCAGCGAGCTGCTAATCATCTCAGTTCTCTGGGTGCTGAAGGAACTGCTCTATATGCAAAGATGGCTAGTAATCCGAATTACTATGTCAGTTATACGCAGATGTGTCAGCAACAACAATCAGGAAGTGCAGCATCTTCTTTTATTCAACCAGCAATAAACCACCAAGTTCATGTTCCAGCTGCTCAACATTATTCCCCCATCATCCATCAACAAGTCTCTCAATCTCAAGATTCTCAGAGTGGTCAACATGCTTATGTTGCTACCACTAGTCCATCAAAACAAACTGTTCAGATTGCTGAGGAGCATCTTGCTCTTTTCACCACTTTCATGTCGAGTTATGAAGCTTTCATGGCCGGAAGACTTACTGCTCCTAATGTTCTTGTTGATGATCTTCAACAAGTTAATCCGGATGATGTTGAAGAGAATGACATCAAGTATCAAATGGCCATGGTAGTTTACAGGGCGAAGAATTTTGCTAGAAGAACTGGGAGGAAAATGTTTGGCGTAAACAATTCTAGCAAAATTGGTTTTGATAAATCTAACCTGAGGTGTTACAACTGTGACAAACCAGGTCATTTCGCCAGAGAGTGTACTGAACCAAAAACTGGTCAAAATGAAGGCCCGAAGAAGATGGTGACTGTAGAGATAGAGCCAAAGAAGGATAAAGCAAGTACTTCTGGTGGTACTAAAGCACTAGTTTCTCAAACTAATGCTGAATATGACTGGTCTGATCAAATGGAGGCTCTTGATTTACATTTGTCTACTGCTTTTGTTGCTAAGATTGTTCCAGAACCAGAAGAGGAAGAAAATTGTGTTTGCTGAATTCGTGTCTGATGATATGTTGGAGGGTTTGTTTGCCACGATGGAAGATGAGAAGGAGAAAGTTGAAATAGAGGATGAGAAAGTGGTAGAAGATAAGGAGAATGGTGTGAAGGAAGATCAGGTTGAAAAGGTTGCTGAAGAAGAAAGTGTGAATTATGAATACACTGTTGAGCTCACAGTCAAAAGTCCATGCATTGATCCAAAGACTGTTGCTAGTGCTCCAGTGGAAGAACCAGCTGAAGAAATGAAAGCATTCATGGTCAAGACGGAAGAGAAAACAGAAGGGGAAACTTCTGAACCAAAGGTATATGATAGTTTATGTAAAATGCATGTGTTGAGAAAGTTCAAAGATACAGAGTTCACAATGAAAGCCTGATAATGGAAGTTGAAAAACTTCAGTATCAAGCTAGCAAACACAAGTCAAATGAAAAGATTTTTAAAGAAAAACTTGAAGGTTTAAACAAAACAATATATAATTTGAAATTAAATCTTCATGATAAAGAATGTACTAATAATGACTTGACAAATAGAAACAATGAACTCGCTCTAGAAATTAATCGACTCAACAGTGAATTAGCCACGGTTAAATTGACTGTTGAGAAATTTGAACTTTCATCAACAATGGTTGAAGGAATAATCAAGTCACAAATGACTCAGAAGATCAAAGGAGGAAAGTGTGGTGTTGGATTTTCTAACATTGCTCCTCCAATTAATCATGATTACTCATGTTTACCATCATCTGATAACATTTGTGATTCTGATATGGTCTATGGAATTGGATTTTCTCCATCTAAAGACTTAAAACCTTCTGTCAAAATAAATTTATCTGTTGATCCTATCATAGTACCCAAACCTAAACAATCACCTGAAAATCTTTTTGCAGATAAAATGAAGGTGGATGGGTTGGTTGAAGATTGGGAAAGTGAGAGTGAGGAAGAAAATGAGAATGAATGTTTGAAAAATAAAAATGTAAATGTTTCACAATCAGCTTGTAAACAAAAATTGTCAGGAAATGAAAAGAATGTCGTTTTGAATGAGTTGAAATCAAATAGCAATTATAATTTGAATGCAAATCAAAGGGTAAATCAGAAAGAAAGAATGGAAAAGGATTTTAAGAATAGATTTGTTTCAAAAGGGACAGTTGAAAATGAAGAACATATTTTTAAAGAAACGAATTCTCGATTCTTTAAAAATAAACTACATTATAATGCTAACCTTGTGAATCAAGATGTATGTAGCCCAGATTTGCATGTGAATGATTCTTCTGCATTTAATCTGAACATTCAAAAGCCTGGTCCTTCTCCAGCACCAATCCGTATATCTAAGCCTGGTCCTCATCCAGCAAATTCAAAGCCTGGTCCTCATCCAGCAAATTCAAAGCCTGGTCCTCATCCAGCAAATTCAAAGCCTGGTCCTCATCAAGCAAATTCAAAGTCTGGTCCTACTAAAGCGGAATCAAAGACTGTTTCTCTTTCAACACCACCAATTCCAAAAGTCAAAACTGCCAAATCTACAATCCAAAGTGGTCATAATTCATCAATTTCCTCGAATCTGCAAAAGATGAATTTGCAATTGTCAAACGAGACAAAGATTCGAGAGACTGTGGAGAAAGTTAAACCTAGTCAATCTGACTTTGGTTTTTATGACAATTTTCATAATTGTCATCCACAGTTTGTTTTCCACACACAACAAAAAAGATGCTTTCAGTGTGGAAACACAAATCATTTAGCAAATAATTGTCCTTTTAGACAAAAATCATTAAGTAAACAAAGATTTCATAATTCTATTTCTCATAATAGAAAACTGTTTTTCACTCGTGGAAAATTTTCAAATAATATGAAATCTACAATTGTTAATGATTTTCATATCAAAAGGGATAAGAATTTGACTAATGATATAAAGGCAAATGTCAAGATTAAGAGCATAAATGAAAAGACTGATATGCAAACCAAATATAATCATATCAAATCATTTTGTCTTGCTGCAACTCAGAATGTGCTCAAGTCATGTTTGACTTGGGTACCAAAATCTAAGTAATTTTGTTACGCATGCAGGGACAACCGCAAAAGACTACTGAAAGTCTATGGCATGTAGATAGCGGTTGTTCAAGACACATGACGGGTAACTTATCATTACTACAAGATGTGCAATCATACAACGGAGGGAGAGTGATATTCGCAGGAGATAGAGGAGGACGTATTACAAAACGTGGTACAGTTACAAATGGCGTCCTGAGTTTTGAGAATGTTAATTTTGTTGAGGAATTAAAACATAACCTGCTAAGTGTGTCTCAAATCTGTGACAAACAATATTCAACACACTTTACTAATAACGAATGCTTAATATTAAAACCAGGTTTTGTTGTTCCAGAAGAATGGGTTTTGATGAGGACTCCGAGAGACAATGACACATATCTTCTTGATATGCATTGTTCTAATTCTTTGGTAACAGCCTCTTGCTTATTATCCAAAGCCTCGAAGAATGATTCCATGTTATGGCATCGTCGATTAGGTCATGTCAATCTTAAAAACATGAACAAACTTGTACGTGGAAATCATGTAATTGGTTTACCTGAAAAGAATATCATTTAACTGAACATTGTTTGTCATGTTCAAAAGGTAAACAACATAAACTTCCTCACAAACCAGTTGCACATAACTCAGTCGAATCAATCTTACAACTCTTACACATGGATCTTTTTGGTCCAGTGAGTGTTCTAAGTCTGGGTCGAAGATCTTATTGTTTGGTTATTACTGATGACTTTTCAAGATTTACTTAGGTGTTTTTCTTAGCATCTAAGATGAAACTCCACATCTATTGATCAAATTCATTACCTTGGTGGAGAATCAGACAGAGAAAAAGGTAAAATGCATCAGAAGTGACAATGGGACAGAGTTTTGCAATCAAACTCTGAATGAGTTTTGTGAATCCAAGGGAATTGCCAGACAATTCAGTGCTGCTGGCACTCCACAACAGAATGGGGTTGCAGAAAGAAGAAATAGGACATTAATTGAAGCTTCTAGAACAATGATCTCTGCTGCCAAATTACCTTTGTTCTTTTGGGCAGAAGCAGTAAATACTGCATGTTATGTTCAGAATCGTGTGTTACTCAACAAAAGATTAAATAAGACTCCATATGAAATCTTTTATAATCACAAACCCAAAGTTAAATATTTTAAAGCCTTTGGTTGTTGTTGCACTTTGTTGCATACAACTGAATCATCTTCAAAATTTTCTGAAAAGGCTGATGAATGTTACTTTGTGGGATATGCTGCCAATAAGGTTGCATATCGTGTTTATAATAAAAGAACTAGACAAATAGTCGAGTCATATAACATTGATTGTCACGAGCTTAACATAACTGATGCAGGTTCAGCTCCTTCCTGGGTTTATGATTATGAATCTTTGTTCATAAATTTTAAAATTTCTAAATCTTCATCTGCAGATTCTACTTCTCCAGCAATCTCCTTGGACAACAAAATCATTGAGGATCTTTCATCTTTGATATCTGATGATTCTGCTAGTGCTTCATCATCCAAAGATATTCCTACAAATTCTGTACCTGTATCTGCATGTTCTGAGTCATTAGATGTCTCTTCAGAACAAATTTCTACTCAGGATTTGGAAGAAGTCTTAAGTTCTCCATTATCTTCATCTTCATCAGAGACTATAAATACACCTATAGAAATCATTCAAGTTCCATTTGAAGAATCTCCAAATGTGTCTACTGCTTCTGAAACTCATGTTTCAGATGACACACTTGAAGAAACTATTGTGTATCAATCTCAACACTCTGAAGAAGCTCATGATAATGTTGAACATATTACAAATTTAGAAGATGGAATGGTTACAGATGAGATTCCTCAATTGAGAATACATAAAACTCATCCAACTGAAGCAATCATTGGTCCATTGCACGAAGGTGTAATTACCAGAAGTCAATCAGGAGCAATCAACACATGTCTGTATGCTTGCTTTCTATCACAAATTGTGCCCAAGAATGTGGAAATGGCGCTCAAGGAAAATAGCTGGATAGAAGCAATGCAAGATGAGTTGATGCAATTCAAGAAACTCAATGTTTGGCATCTTGTTGAACTTCCAAAGGATAAGCTTCCGATTGGAACAAAGTGGATTTTTCGAAACAAGACGGATGAAAAAGGTGTTATAGTTAGGAATAAAGCACGACTTGTGGTACAGGGATTTTATCAAGTTGAAGGCTTAGATTATGAAGAAGTGTATGCTCCAGTTGCAAGACTAGAAGCAATACGCATATTCCTAGCCTTTGCCTCATACATGAACATCAAGGTGTACCAGATGGATGTTAAGACTGCGTTTTTATACGGAGAAATGAAGGAAGAAACCTATGTTTGTCAGCCTCCTGGATTTGAAGACCCAGATCATCCTGATTATGTTTACAAGTTGGATAAGGCTTTATATGGTTTACATCAAGCACCTCGTGCTTGGTATGCAACTCTGACTGAACATTTGCTTGCAAATGGTTATTCAAGAGGTGCAATTGATCAAACCTTATTCATACGAAAATCAGGCGATGATATCATTTTGGTTCAAATCTACGTCGATGATATCATTTTTGGTTCGACAAATGATAGTATGTGCACGGAGTTCGAAGCAGTGATGAAGAAGAAGTTTGAGATGAGTTCACTTGGAGAAATTTCATTTTTCTTGGGTATTCAAGTTACTCAATCTGAGACGGGTATTCTCATTCATCAAGAAAAGTATGTTCAGACAATTCTTGAGAAATACAAGTTTCAAGATTCCAAAGTAGCTCCAACTCCAATGGCTTCTCGTCCTACTCTTACTCCGGATCCATTAGGCGAATCAGTTGATCAACATCTTTACAGATCGATGATTGGTTCCCTCATGTATCTAACTGCAAGCAGGCCGGATATCATGTTCCTTGTTTGTCAGTGTGCACGCTATCAGAGTGATCCAAAAGAATCACACATGAAAGCTGTCAAGCGGATTTTCAAGTATCTCAAGGGTCAACCTAAACTTGGTCTTTGGTATCCTCGAAATTCCGATTTCAATTTATTTGCTTATACTGACAGTGATTATGGTGGTTGTAACTTAGACAGGAAATCGACCACAGGAGGATGTCAATTCTTGGGTAACCGACTCATTTCTTGGCAGTGTAAAAAGCAGAACACTGTCTCCACATCCACTGCCGAAGCTGAATATGTGGCTGCTTCGAGTTGTTGTTCCCAGCTTGTCTGGATTCAGCAACAACTTCTCGATTATGGCCTCAACATTTATGACACACCAAGTTGGTGTGATAACACGGCAGTTCTAAACATCGTGAAAAATCCATCCAACACTCAAAAACTAAACACAATGACATCCGCATACATTTTATCCGCGATTGTTTTGATCGTAAACTTATTCATCTAAAACAAGTGCCGTCAACTGAAAATATCGCTGATTTATTTACCAAGGCATTTGATCATTCTCGATTTGATTTCCTTGTGCAATCATTGGGAATGATTAACTTTGGATAAATTGGTTTAATGAATCTTCACAAAAAGATTTTTCATTATTTTTTTAGGATAAAATTGCCATTGTTTCTTTTTATTAAAAGAACAATCACAATTTAGGGGGAGAAAATTAGAAAACCAAATTCTGAAAAATATTTTTGGTCTTAGGGGGAGTTAAGATCAAAGGATTGCCAAAATCAAAAGAAGAAATTTTCATGCTTAAATGAGAAATGATATTACAAAGTTCAAAACGAGTATAAGTACTTTCAAAGGCTTAAATACGAATACACTTGGATTATGTTTGATATGTTGATAGGCTTTGCTTTCAGAAATGAAAAGATCATAATTGAGTGATTACACTTGAATTAAAGAAATATGATTTAGTGGGGAACATATCAGGATTCTGTGCCAAAAATGTTCTAACACAGACTGAGAGATATAATCTTGTCATACTCAAGCCTGTATATGATTGATTCAGTGATTATCATAACTATATATATAATATATATAAAGATAAAAAAAAGAAACAAAAGAGAAAAATACAAAAGAAAATAATTGAGCAAAAAGATGCCAAAAGGAAAAGGCCATATAGATATAAGATGCCAAGAAGCACAACAAATCAAAAGATATGTCTAAAAGACATACATACTATATGGTATATATTTTCTGATTTTGAGAATAGTTCTTAACTTTGGAAGGCAAAATCGAAAGATGGGGCATGTAAGTCCGAATGGCTTGTAAGTCCTAAACATCTTGAGAGGGCAGACGTAAGTCCGGATGGCTGTCAGTAAGTCCTTAAACTTGTTAATATTCCGGGTTAAGAAATATTTCTCAGGCTAGTTATGCTCAAATAGTTATATTTAGGATTACAATAAATGGTAACACTGATCATCAAATGCATGGTTTAAGTCAAATTGGGGTGACTTGAAAAATCTCAATAGTGTCTTGAAGGATAATAATAATTCTACAGAAGTTCTGATTGTGGGATCCACTGACTTATATTAAATCAACACAAAACATGATATATATCACTCATTATGTTTCTGAGTAAAACATGAAGTATAAGTTTAAAGTGGACAACAGATATTGACAATCAACTTAACCAGTTGTTTTAAATAAAGCCGGACAGAGTCTTAACTTGACAAAAGAACTATATGATCTCATTATGAAAATTCTTATAAAACAAGCAAATCCGATCTTGATCCTTAAATTGTTTTCATTCTTTTGTTATTTTGTATGTAAGTGTTTGTTTTATTTTTATTTTACTTTTATAGTGTTTTGTTTTAAGACAAATAAATAACAAGAAAATATTTGAAAATTGAAGATTCATTAAGCTAAATTGATCACTTGGTAGATAACATGTTATGTTGACATTAATTCATTGAAAATAAAAGGATTTAAAAGTTTGAAACAATTTGAAAATTTTTAAAATAATTTATTCGCGTGACAGGGAAAGTCATGCGAAAATGGATGTTTCGCGAAACTGGCTTTTCGCGTGACTACTCAGGGGTATAAAAGTCACAGTGAAAAGAACAAAATCACTTTTCGCTTAATCTCACACCCGAAAACCCTAATCGCACATCATCCGAAATCTATTTTCGCATATATCAAAATCGGTCATCTTCTCACTTCTTTTGTGATTGTGTGTCTTAGTTAGTCATCACTACGCTCAGATTGTTCTGTAAAGGTATCACTCAGTTGATATGGTTACTGTAGATCTGAAAAACTAAGGGGAACTTAACATCCTTGTCTTAAAATCTGAATAAATGGACTTAAATGATGAAATTAATGAGTGAAATTAACCTAATAGACCTAGGCGACAGCAATGATATATTTTTCATGGTTTAAAATCGATGTTTGAAAGGTTAATTTGAAAATCTCAGTTGTGCGAATCGCACAGAAACTGAACAGATGCGAAACTTAGTTTTCGCATGAAAGTGATTTTCGTGTGACTCAAGGTTGTCGCGTGAACTTAGTTCTCGCACTTGGATCTTGGTTTCGCATGAAATACAAAGTTATGCTTGAACTAGTTGTCGCGTGAACTATGTTTTCGCCCAAACCCATGTTGTCGCGTGAAATTTAACTTTCGCTTGTAAGTTGATTTTCGCATGAATTAAACATTTCGCATATTGTTCAGTCTCGCGCGAGTTGCTTTTCGCATAACAGAAAGCTTAAATTTTTTTTAAGTGTTGATGCTGCTGTTTCTCCAATGAACTTGTACACAATAACATTTTAATGCTAAACTCTAAGTGTAGTACATATATTCACAAGTGACTAAACTTTGAGATGATTAATTGTTTACTAGTGATAATATTTCCTAAGTGTAAAGTTTTGTTCAACTTGTTCTAAGTGTTTCAACTCATTTGGCATTGTTAAGTTATATTCAAAAGGTGTTCTAATTCTGATTTTCTTTTGTGACAATGCAGATGGCACAATGATCTTTAACAAGAATCATAATTGTGTTGCATATTTGGATGAAGTTCTAGAAGGGAAGGAATTATTTTCTTCTATGATTGAAGGGCTGAAGAACTCAAGGATTGTTTATTCTATTTCTGCTGATCCAGCCATTTATTCCGAATTGATAGATTCTTTCTGGAGCACTGCTGCTCTAGAAAAGGACGAAGCTAGAAACCAGATTATTACAGCCACTGTGAAGGATAAAAGGTTGATAGTTTCTCAAGCCATACTAAACAGAGTTCTTCTGTTTAATGACCAAGATGGAGCACCAACAAGATTAGATGATGATGTAGTCATGGATTGTCTATCTCGGATGGGTTATGAGTATAGATATCCTAGTTTGGAGAAGAAGTGGTTACCACCATATTGGAAATATTTATTTCATGTGGTAATTCACTGTTTGAGTAATTTGAAGGCTGGGATGGATAGTCTTAGTGCTGTATTTGGATCCTTATTAGTTTCTCTGGTGGATGACATTCCATTCAGCATTTCTGGCGTGATATTTCAAGAGATGGTAAAAAATGCTACTGCCAATCCAGGGAGAAAGTTTATCATGTATCCCAGGTTCATTCAGCTAATCATTAACGATGCATTTCCTGATCTTGCCACTCAGAGATCTCCTAAATACGTTGTTCAGACAATTAAGAAGGAGATTTTTACTCATCTTACTGGAGCCAGAGGAAACAAATGCTCTGGTGAAAGTTTTGCGAAGATTGGCAGATTTGCTGAGATTGAAGAAAATGTTGATGAGTTTAGAGAAGGTGGTGCTCATACTGATGAGGCACAAGCTGGTGCTTCTACTTCTACTACTAGAAATAATATTGATGAAGAGATTGAGAAGCTTTTTGAAGATGAGCCTATACGTGAAGGAGGAATGGAAGAAGTTGTTCATTCTGCTTCCAGTTCCGAGACTGCTAGTGATCAAATAGGGAATGTTCCCTATGTGATCCAAACTGATCCAACCCCTTCTACTCCAACATCTTCTCGACCAAATGAGGAAGACAGGGATACTGACTATGTTCCTGAAGAGTCACCAAATACCTCCTCACGAAGAAAACGGATGGCTAGAAGAAGAGATTATCCAGTTAGAAAGAGAGGTCGAGGAATTGTACCAAGAAGACCACGAACTCATGTGGTTGTTACCGAGACAGAGCAAGATCAGGCAGCAAATGTGACTACTTCTGCTCCTGAAACAGAAACAGTTCCTGTTTCTGGAGCAGCTAATATTTCTGGCTCTGGTTATTCTACACCACCTCATCAAGAGAATTTGGAGTTTGATGTCGACACACTCTTGAATACTCCTCCTGAGTTTCAGAGGAGAGAGGAATCAACAAGTACTCCGGGTGCTATTACTTTAGAAGAACGAATAAAGAACCTGGAGAAAGAGAATTTTGAGAATATGAAGTTGATTGCAGAGTTGAAGAAAAGTAATGAAGAAAAGACTAATCAGATAAACATGATTCATCTCGACTCAGCAATCAAAGACACAAGACTGGCATCTCTTGAGCAACAAATGAAGAACATATTTGACTACTCATCTGGGTTGGAGAGACAACTAAACGAGCTTAGAGAATTTATCTCTCAGACCTACTTTCATCAGCCACAGATCATAAGATCTACTACTGTGGTTGGTGAATCTAGCAGACGATCTCCAAGCCCACCTCCCACTGAGACAGTTCCTGAAAATGAAACGGTCAACGAAGCCCAAACATCTACTGTACAGCAAAGTGTTCGGACTATTGAGGATGTTACTACTTCATCTGAAGTACCTATCACTGAAGCGTACACATCTACGGCTTTTGTTGAGCCAGAACACATGGTTACTCTGCCAATTATTCAAGAACAGGAGGATGAAGAGTTAGTTGATTATGCTGATTCTGATGATAATGAAGATGATGATGATGAGAATGACGATGAAGATAATAATGATGATGATAATGATAGTGGAGATAATAATAGAAATGATGGTGATGATAATGATGGTGGAGATGATGGTGGAGATGGTGGAAATGTTACTGGTTCTTCTTCAAGTCCTGCTGAAGATACTAACACTGACAATGTCAATAGACCAAGTGTTAGTAATCCAGAAGGATATGATCCAATAGACCCTGCCACAGAAAGTGTGTATGAAAAGGAATTGTATTCTTTTCAACAAACTTCATCTGGAACTATTGAAGAAGAACTTGATATTTTTGATGATCTGGAAGAGCAGAATGAGTATACAGATATTTTTGGGAATAACCTTCAAGAGCTTTTCAAAGACATAAATCTTGAAGAAGGAGAAATTCCAAATGAGACTGTGAGTGGTGCAACTCCTACTGATGCTGCAAAGACAGATACTACTGGTCAGATTGCCCTATACACTAGAGGAGGTTTACAGTTTAAAGCACCACCACCACCTACTGAAGCTCACTTTCTGTTTATATCAAAGCCAAAACAAAAGTATGGTGAAATGTCTCACGTTATTAGCTGGGCTTATGATGGTGAGAAAAGGATGTATGTTATAAAGAGAAGAAATGGAGAGATTGATTATCTAAAGAGCACTCACGACTTTCATACTTTACGTGCTGCTGATTTATACTCCATGGGCAAAGCTTCATTCTTCAATGAGAGTAATCACAGTGAAGCTGAGCTCATGAGATCCATGATAAGAAGGGAGATGCGCACAAATTTCAAAGACTTTAAGACTGCAAAATCGAAGGTGATTGACGACTCAACAAGAATTGATGAAAATACCAAAGCTCCTATGAAGATACGAGTCTATCAACATCCCAAATTTATCAGAAAAGTCCCCGTGCATGCTCCTGTTCCTCCCAACTCATTGAAGCAACTTCTATCTTGGAGATGTGAAAAGGATTCCGGTCACGCTGTGATCAGATGTATAGACAGGTCTTATCGAATCATTGATCCAGCAGATTAATGAAGTTTGGCAAAGACGACTTATTCAAGCTGTTACACTGTCCTATCTCAGCTGATGAGTCTGTTTATTTTCTATCTTGCCAGTACGTATGGATGATTGACCGGATCCTGAGAAATAAATGGTATGCTTATGCTGGATCTTACAAGAAGGCTAATGTTGACTTTGATTGATTATGTTTCACCGATCCTAGGGGGAGATTGTAGAAGATAAATCAAGGCTCGGCAAAACATACTGTGCGATAACCAGATCCACGCGACAACAAGAAGTCACGCGAGAAGCTACCAGTGCGAAGGACCAGATCCATGCGAGTCGCAGACCACGCGAAAGACTGCAGCCGCGCGAAAGCTTGATCCACGCGAAAGGGATCTCGCGCGAGAACTCTATGTTTAGTATAAATAGCGTAGTTTCGTTTTGTAATGTAGCTTTTTCATTCATTCATCTTTCTGTACTGTGCGAAATCGCACAAGACCTTTTATAGGTTTCTGTTTATCAATCGAATATCATCTGTTTTGATTCAATCCAATCTTCTTTTCTATCCAATCACGTTTACATTCCGCATTCACGTGATTGAGATCGTGTGTTAGTGTTCTTGGGAGATTTTCAGAGATTTTACAATAATAATATAGTTATTAATAATTAGTTAGAATTATTAAGAAAATAAACAATTATAAAAAAATTGGATTTAAAAAGCCTAGGGGGTATTTATGTAATAAATGAAACTTATTTAAAAGTTTTTGACATGAAATAACACAACTAAAGAATACAGGGACCAATTGTGAAAATTAAAATTTACAACCCAGCCCCCCGCCCACTATTCCCACGGTTTTCCGGTCGCCGGCCGGCGAAGCTCCGGCGCGGCTCCGGCGATCACCAAACGACCTAAAAACCGGTCCTTTCGAACCCCACAAAGCACCACTACGATCGTGGTTGAATTTCCAGCAATAATGCAACCATTAATTGGGGAAAAAGTATCCGCATTTCGAGTAATTGGCCACTAATCGAACCCACTAACACATACCTAACAAGTTCCACTCAAACGATAATAATAATCGAATTAATCCAGTATAAATACTCATCGATCTGTTCCTAATCGAATGCACCTCTCAATACAACCTGAAACATACAAAAATCTAGGATTCGATTACCCTCTTTCTTTCGGACCAGCAACTCAATTGAAGTCGAACTTCCGAGTTTTCTTATACGAAATTGGCATAGGGTTATTGTTTCTCATCGACTAAGGAAGCTTACTACAAGTTTAATTCGGTTAACATCAACAATTTCTCCTCAAACGAATTCAAGCGTCGGTCGAAGTTGTTCAGCACTTGTTCTTATCATTCAAACATCCATTCGGGTAATTAAGTATGTCCACAGACTCGGTTTTTCATGGGGATTAAAAGCCCTAATCTTGATTTCATTATCACGAATGAATTGATGATCAATTCGTTCGATTTTCATTCTAGGGTTCTTGGAAAATTGGGGATTGGTTTAAAGGTGTGTTTTTAAGAATTGGAAACGGATTCCTATCGCGGCTTAGGCCATGGTTTACTGGTATGTGTGTGGCAGTGTGTGTTTGAGGTCGCGGGTTCGAACCCGGCCCCCAACATATTTTTTTTAAAGGCCATTTTTGACCTTTTAAAAATACAGAAAAATGCTTAAAAATTATAAAATAATTTTTATAAAATTGGTTTATTTTAGAAGTTATCTGATTATCTTCTGGAAATTTATTTCTTCAAATACCTTATTTATTTATTTATTTATATAATTATTACAAATGTTATAAATAGTTACTCTTATAAAAATGGATTTTAAATAATAATTTAAATCATCAAGTTATTAATGGAGATTATATTATTTTAATTATGAATTTATTATGATAAGTGAAGGAATTATATTTAATAAATTTCACAAATTATTTACAAATACGAATATTATCAGTATAATTATGATCATACCATTGTTATTATTAATATCAATATTGGTAATAATATTAATACATGGTGATGTTTGTATATCAAATCGTGCGCGTCAAACCGAACAGACCCGAATCCGACCAAATGTATTCATTCGCGTTGAACACACTTTAAAAACTTAATTACAATTAATAATAGGTGTTGATCGTGTTTGATCGTGCATTGCCTTATTCTTTGAAGCTCTTGTTCATTTCATTACATCAGTTCAAGGTGAGTTTACAGCCCCACTTTTACTTTATACTCTTTTTGGGGGAGAGAAACATGCTGTTTTCATAAACGTTACATTACATTGGGTTTTTGTAATACTGCACATACTTGATACTATGGTGTTATACTTTGCCCTTCGGACCGTTAATATGCAAATAGCGAGGTGATTGTTAGTAGATCTACTGGGAGTGACATACCTCACCCGGGCTAGTCGCGCTAGCACAACGTTCGCAAATGGGTGAACAGTTAGCCTGTTAAAGGTTGTGGTGTGTGATCCACAACCGGGCCTACTTTATTATTTGATTACATGTCAGCTCGGTCGCGACTTCATACACATAGTGATCATTATGGATTAGCTACCCACTATATGCTTTGATTACATAATCCGGGATTTTCATTACTGATACTTATTGGATTACATAATCCGGGATTTTCATTACTGATACTTATTGGATTACATAATCCAGGAATTTCATTACTGATACTTATCGGATTACAAAATCCGGGATTTTCATTACTGATACTTATCGGATTACAAAATCAGGGAATTTCATTACTGATACTTATCGGATTACAAAATCCGGGGATTTCATTACTGATACTTATCGGATTACAAAATCCGGGGATTTCATTACTAATACTTATTGGATTATATAATCCGGGAATTTTATTACTGATACTTACTGTTTTCTGATAAACCTGTGAACTCACCAGTCTTGTACTGAGATTTTTGCATGTTTTCTCTCAGGACATTGATGTGGCACGTCTAGGAGCACAACATCCACTGCATGTCATTCCGCGTTCATCTCAAACTGTTTTTAAGATTTAATTTGTATTTACTTTACATAAATTGGATTGGACGCGTGTTTGCGTGTTCCAAAACTATTGTTAAATGTTTTCCTGTTTTCGCTTTCGCACTACTTAAATATATTTGGTTTGTTTCATTAAAATTAAGTAACTTATATGATTTGTAATTATCGAGTCGTTTGGTGTAACTGATGCTTATCTGAGATCCTGGTTATGTCACACGCCTGACGGTAAAACCCCGTACGTGAAAAATGAGGGTGTGACAGATTGGTATCAGAGCATTAGTTATAGTGAACTAAAATGGACTGTGCATCTCATTTGCATTGCATTTTAGACTATAGCTGGATTTACATTAGTTACACACACATAGATTTCTAAGCTATGTTTACTTAATTTGGTTGCCTGAAAACTTTTGCTTTAACATATCCCTGTGCTGTGAGTCACGGGAGGGTTTGTGTGCATTTGATATCACCTAAATGTTCTTCATGATTTGTGTGACACATAGACACCTGTATTCTGGATTTCCTGGCAAAAGGCCCTCGGGCAAAGGCAAGCGTATCGTATAAATCTCATTGCGAGACCAGTTATGCTTACCTGGGGATTTCTGGGATGAGTGATAAACTATGGTCAATACACAAGTCTATAAGGCAAATGGGTCAAGTATATTAAGTCTATAGATTTAATATTACCTGTATGTTCCTTTATGCTTATTCCTTGTCTCTATACCTGATACTATACATATGTGCTTGATGGATCTGGACAATACTATGATGTTAACTTGGGGTAGGTGAAGCTAAGGGTGATCATGCAAGGCAAATTACCATTACGGGTGCACACGTAATTGCAATTCGCTATACATGAGAAGTCTGGCTAATCTTACCATGAGATAACGATCATGAGTATTACAAGTTTCTATTCTATACCCTAGGGTGCTAGGATCATAATTCTAGTAAGTCCTTGTTGATGGTAATGATGTGGTGAAAAGTACATGAGTTTTTATTGTTGATTTTACATAATTTTCGCAACATCTTATATCTGTTTTACCTTGTTTCGGATGCTACTGATTGATTGTGTCTTCTGTAGTAAATTGGACGAGAAGGAAGCTAAAAACAGTAGAAAAGAGAAGAACGAGCTTCCAGGATCGAAACGAGAGGATCGGGCGTTAAAAGTAAAAACCATTCTTTGAAATCACCTTCCACGCGCTACGCGACAGATAGAGACAAACCGTCACGCTACGTGAGGGTTTGGTAAATTACCATTTTACCCTTAATGAAATCGGGTATTTACCGGATTTGCCACCCGACTAATTTGTCGGGTTGTGGTGACTGTCGCGCTACGCGACAGTATGTGAAGGCCCGTCGCGCTACGCGACGTGTGTAAAATCGTGGAAAATTAGTTTTTAACCAAAGTAACCCTAATGGCCGAGAATTCATTCATCACCAGACGGCTACAGAGAGCATTAGGGCGATTTTCGGAGTTCTGGGCAAGTTGAGAAGGCAAGGATTGGAGTTTGTGAAGAAGAGATTGTGATTCTAGGATTAAACGATACGGTTTTGCGTTTCTTTATCCGTCCTTCGATTTTGTTTGATACAATGTTTTCATCTACTACTTGTGATACTGTTTTAAACATGATTGTTGGCTAGTCCTCCTATAACTACCTAGGTTTGATGAATATACATTGTTTAGTTTAGTATTCTTTCGGTTTTTGGATGGTACTTGTGTTTAAAAGTTAATGACAATGATTTGGTTTGCATGATCAGTTGTGGATGTGTATTTAGATCTGTTCTTGTGATTGATTTATTGCTTCACATGTGTCTTGGTGATTGTCTGTCATATAATGGATGCAAGCTAGATCGTTTGCCTTGTGTTTGCGGTTTTTAGATGATTTGGTAGACGTATTGAATCATTGAAGTAATTAACCTTGAATTGGACTAATCAAATATGCAACTAATCTTAATACTATGAGGTTAATAGGTTATCAGGTTATCTTGTGTGATTGATTGCTAGGTTAGAGTCTCTGTGAGGAGTTCAGTCTAGTTTCCGTCGGCAAAGGCATCTAGGCTTAGAGATGAGATCCACTCATTCAGGATGGAGCCGGACGAGCCTTACTATCGTGCTTGGGAGAGGTTTTAAAACCTCCTTAGTCGTTGCTCCCAGCATGGCTTGTCCGAATGAGCTTTAGTTGGGAAATTTTATAATGGGTTGAATTATGAAACTAGGGCCAGATTCGATACTTCTGCGGGCGGGCACTTAATGGGTAAGAAAAACGTGAATGAATGTATTGAAATGTTTGAGAGTTTTGCCCAAGCAGAACATGAGCAGCGGTCTGGAAACAGGAAATCCAGTCCTGCTACTAGTACCTCATCCAGAGGAGTTCACCATGTCACCATGGATACTAGTGTGGCTTCTACTCTCGATAGTCTAGTTCGTGAGGTGAGAGAGTTGAAGAAAAAGGTGATAGGTGTGAGCTATGTAGAGGTGACCATGCCACTAATGAGTGTCCTCTGATAGGTCAAGAACAAGCTAGCTATGTTAATAATTCTTATAACTTCGGTTGGAGAAATCAAAACAATTCTAGCTGGCGTTCTTCAGGTGCTCCCCCAGGTTTCCAACAGGGTTCTAGTCAAAACCAGGGGCAGGGTAGTGGTCAGAATCAAGGTGTTAGTCAGGGTAATGGAGAGTTGAGTAGGATAGAGAATCTGTTAACTCAATTAGTGGTCAAAGATGCAAAAACACAACAGATTCTAGCTGAGCGTGATAATCTTCTGAAAAACCAACAGTCAGCTTTCCTAGATCTCCAGAGGACCGTAGGGGACATAGCTAGAAGGTTAGATGAGAGGCCCCCAGGTCAGTTACCCGGTAATACTCAACAAAACCCGAATGCACATGTTAAAGCCATTACTACTAGGTCGGGTAGGAAGTTAGATGAGGTTAGAACTCCTATAGTTGAGGAAGTTGTGTTTGAGAAAGATGAGAGAGAGGTAGTTGAGAATCCCTCTGGGGATAAGGTTGTTAAGAAGACTAATGTGTTTGAGCATTCACCTGAGACTGACCATTCCCGTCTCCCGTTTCCTGATAGGCTTAAGCATCAAAAGTATGAAAGGGATTACGGGCACTTTTTAGATCTCTTTAAGCAATTAAAGGTCAATCTCCCGTTCATAGAAGTGATTAAGTGGATGCCTAAGTATGCGAAATTTCTGAAGGATCTCCTGAAGAATAAAAGCAAACTGGGTGAGATTTCAAGTGTCTCTTTGTCGGGTGAGTGTTCTGCGGTGGTTATGAACCAACTACCGGAGAAATTGGCAGATCCCGGGATTTTCACAATCCCGTGTCTGTTTGGTAGTGAGGTTCAATGCCACGCGTTGGCGGATTTAGGAGCTAGTATTAACCTTATGCCTTATTCCTTGTATGAGAAATTAGGTTTAGGTGAATTGAGTCCAACGCGCATGACACTTTCCCTTGCTGATAAATCTGTTAAGCACCCACGGGGAATTGTAGAGAATTTGTTGGTGAAAGTTGGTAAGTTTGTATTCCCGTTGATTTTGTGGTTTTAGACATGGAGGCTGATGAACGTGTTCCTATTATCTTAGGTCGACCCTTTTGTGTACTGCTAAGGCAAATATTGATGTGTTTAGGGGTCAGATCACACTTCATGTAGGAGAAGAGAGTGTTCTGTTTGAGGTAGCCAAATCAATTAGGGGTCCTAGTATTCCGAAAGAGTCGGTTTCCTTGATCAATTCTTGTGAGGTGACTGATAGGAAAATGGAGAATGTTAAGAGTATAGAGAATAGTGCTAAAGTTGTTTGTGTTGAGAAAGCATATTCTGTCGAGGAAGAGGAGGAATTGGATAAGATAGTTGATGAGTTTTTGAGAATTTGTGAAAAAGATGATGAGTTGTTTTCTTCTGAGTTTGAAAATTTTATGATGATTAAGGATAGCAAATCCCAAGTATGGGGATGTTAGAGTTTGAAAGAAAACCGCCACCATTTGCAAAACCCAAGTGTGGGGATTGTGATAGCTTGATTGAGTCTGAATATGGTGGGTTTTTCTTTGGTGATGAGTTTGGTTATGATGTAGTGAGCATCGGGGGTGAGCTGGGTCTTCATGATCCCCGTAAGTTGATCTTGGAGATAGTATTTGGGTAGTGACCCATTTGTAGAGTTTGTAGCGTTGGTTTGCTTGAGTTTTAGGTAGTTTGTGTCGGTTTTTTGTGTTTCGTGTGCTTTGTTTTCATGTCCAGTTAAGTGTTTGCAGGGAAACGATTATTCGGTTGCAATTTGACACATGACCGGGATGCTACCAGGTAAGTTCTCCCACTTGAGTCATGTTAAAATAGGTAAAAAGATTATGGGGTCAAAATTTGGCTAAGGCATAAAAAATTTTCGAAACCTTCTGAAAAAAGTGCAACCTCGCGTTACGCTCCAGGTTGGTCTTGATGTTCCCGCGTAGCGCGAGGGTCCTCGCGTGTCGCGCCGTACTTTGCCTTAATCACTCGCGTTACGCGAGGGATCCCAGGATTTTCAAAAAAAAATTTTATTTTACCTAAACTTGTGTCCCCCTGTTTGTTGAGTCAGATTGTTTATTTTTATTGAGTCTGTTTGATGCTGTGTTTGCCTGGTAGAGTGTTTGTTTTGCAGGTTTGGAATAATTCACCGTACTCAATCTCCATTCGGGTGAATATATCCAACACTTTTTAAGGAGGCAGCCAGTGATTCCTGATCGTGAATGAAATGCTATACGATCAGAGGTTTTGGATTCAGACTGTGCACAGATGGAATCTGCTTATTACCAGCTAAGTCTTTTCCAAAACTCTTCTTATTTATGTCTTTCTTTCTTTTTAATTTCCACATTGAGGACAATGTTAAATTTAAGTGTGGGGATAGGAAGACATGTGTCTTAGGTTTAATTTAATTGAGTCAGCCAGTCTTTAATTTTTGCATGTGTTAGTTTTTATTTTAGTGTGTTCTTTAAAAAAAAGTCCCTGATTTTGGTGTTTGCATATATTAAAAAATGGAAAATGATAGATAAAATCAGGTGTTCGGTTTTTCAAATAGTACAAATATAAGATGAATAACTGATTGAAAACATGTCTGATTTGGGATGTGCGGGTAGGCCCAGCTGATCTGGTAAGGTTATCCTAGGAGTATTCTAGTACACTTAATTAAACATTATTAAGTCTTGTGGGTTCTCACCATTGGAAGCCAAAACCGTAGACAGTATAAGAGGTACCACTGTAGGATAAGACCCAGCTGTAGTTTTTCTAGCAGGCACGCTTTAACAGGCGGCGCCTTTAGGAAATCCACCCATATATTGAGCTAAAAAAAAAAGTAATGAACTTAAAATTTAAAAACCTGAGGCCTATGCGTTGGTTGTGGGGGATAGTGACTCTTGCTTGCAACACCTCTAGGAATTGGGTATAATAAGCTTAAGGCTCATGCGTTGGTTGCGGGGGATAGTGACTCTTGCTTGCAACACCTCTGAGAATTAGGTATAATAAGGCAATGCTCAAAAAAAATATATATATATATATATATATATATTGAGAAAAGCTCAGAAAAGATGCCAAAAGGGCACAAACAAATTCCATCTAGAGTTAGAGGGATTACAATTGGGTAGTGGGTTACGGTGGTAGAAAAAAATCTTAGAAATTTGATTTATTCTGAGCCTCGAAAGCTTGAAACGGGAATAGGTACCGAAGTGTGAGACCCATAATGAATTAATCGAATACTTGAACTTAATTGCAATACGATTGGGGACCTGAATGATCGGCGGTTGGGTTTAAGTGGACAAATGTACCTGTGATCGCGGTCAACATGTTATTAGATCTTATATAAGCCGTTAACTTGAATTTTTGAGAACCGGATTTAAACCTGATTATGATTCCATAGCATAATTCTTTTTCAGGGACGAAAAAAAGATAAGTGTGGGGATGTTTGATGTGGTGAAAAGTACATGAGTTTTTATAGTTGATTTTACATAATTTTCGCAACATCTTATATCTGTTTTACCTTGTTTCGGATGCTACTGATTGATTGTGTCTTCTGTAGTAAATTGGACGAGAAGGAAGCTAAAAACAGTAGAAAAGAGAAGAACGAGCTTCCAGGATCGAAACGAGAGGATCGGGCGTTAAAAGTAAAAACCATTCTGTGAAATCACCTTCCACGCGCTACGCGACAGATAGAGACAAACCGTCGCGCTACGCGAGGGTTGGTAAATTACCATTTTACCCTTAATGAAATCGGGTATTTACCGGATTTGCCACCCGACTAATTTGTCGGGTTGTGGTGACTGTCGCGCTACGCGACAGTATGTGAAGGCCCGTCGCGCTACGCAACGGGTGTAAAATCGTGGAAAATTAGTTTTTAACCAAAGTAACCCTAATGGCCGAGAATTCATTCATCACCAGACGGCTACAGAGAGCATTAGGGCGATTTTCGGAGTTCTGGGCAAGTTGAGAAGGCAAGGATTGGAGTTTGTGAAGAAGAGATTGTGATTCTAGGATTAAACGATACGGTTTTGCATTTCTTTATCCGTCCTTCGATTTTGTTTGATACAATGTTTTCATCTACTACTTGTGATACTGTTTTAAACATGATTGTTGGCTAGTCCTCCTGTAACTACCTAGGTTTGATGAATATACATTGTTTAGTTTCGTATTCTTTCGGTTTTTGGATGGTACTTGTGTTTAAAAGTTAATGACAATGATTTGGTTTGCATGATCAGTTGTGGATGTGTATTTAGATCTGTTCTTGTGATTGATTTATTGCTTCACATGTGTCTTGGTGATTGTCTGTCATATAATGGATGCAAGCTAGATCGTTTGCCTTGTGTTTGCGGTTTTTAGATGATTTGGTAGACGTATTGAATCATTGAAGTAATTAACCTTGAATTGGACTAATCAAATATGCAACTAATCTTAATACTGTGAGGTTAATAGGTTATCAGGTTATCTTGTGTGATTGATTGCTAGGTTAGAGTCTTTGTGAGGAGTTCAGTCTAGTTTCCCCCTCATATCATAGTTTCCTGAGTCTGATTAGGCATTCCAGATCTATCCCCTTACCTTTAGGTATTGTGACACTCGCGCCGTGAGGTAGAGTGTCTATCGGGTGTGTTATTAGCTCTCTTGGAGAACCTGTGAGGGTAATCCACAAACCGGTGTTTTATCGGCTTATTAGGTCTATCTAGTTGCTTTCCTTGAAAGTGTCGAGGTTTCTCTAGGTTCCTTTTAAGTTAGCATCTCTAGATCCCGGTTACACAAGTCTTTCCAAAACCGTTAGAAGAACAGCCAAAACGTGTATAGGATTCTGCCTAGGTAGTGTTTTTAATCATCTGAACTCAATTCTAGTTTTTTTTCCCTGTGTCTGTCCTGTTTTCAGTTCTTTCTAAAGCAATTTAAAAACAAACCCCCTATTTTACTTTCGCTTAGTATTTTAGTCGAGTCTTAGGTAAGTTTAGTTTTCGTTTTCCATACAGAAGTCTTTGGGTTCGATAACTCGGACTTAATAGCTATTCTGCAGTCGACCGGTACACTGCCGGTTGTGTCGCTTAGGATCGAGTCTTAGTTTTATAAATTTAAAGCTTTTTAGTGTCTAGTTAGAGTTTTATTTGTTAGTTTATTTTAGTATAGTCTAGCACACATCAGTAACAAAACATTACTAACACTTGCTATTACTTAAGTCCTGTCCTACTTAGAGCCTTCATGATATTTCCAATCATGATATTAATTTATCCTCTAAGAGACATTCCTTCACTTAGCATTTCAGTAACTAAGGAACTGATTGAATACTTTAAGTGCATTATTGGTTATGATTACATAGCCTGTCTTACAAACTTCTATGGTATACTTATTTAAGAACGTTGTGGGCATTATATCACATATTAGTACTTTGAGAAGACCCTCGATAATCACACCCTATCATTATTTGTTTGACTTATATTTTGTTTGGGTTAATAAGGGCTTTATAAGAACTCTCTTAAGGACTTATGTTGTTAACCCAACTTTATTCCATACGTCTGTCGATGTCGCATTTGCTATATGCGCCCTTATTCACAACTTGTTGGATTGAGTCTTGAAAGACAAAAACGCCGGCTAATACGACATCAGTAGACAAGAGACGCGACATACTCTAAAAATACTACTTCATCGGATTTTAGATTATTGTACATAGATTCCTTCGATCGCTCCTTGATCAAGTGAATTCCTTCTCAATCGTTTCCTTCGTACAACTCCGGTTAATTAACTCTTCGTTAATAACCATATCTTTGATACTCAAATCATGGATAACACTTTGTACTTGACAAGATTATCAGGAATTGAACAATTTGACTGTTAAGAACCGATAACCCCTTCCCAGGATCGACGATCTTTTCGATCAGTTGCAGGGATCAATGTACTCCTCAAAGATCGATCTTCGATCGGGCTATCATCAATTGAGGGTTCGAGAAGATGACATAACGAAAATATTACTTAGAACTCGATATGGACACCATGAGTTCTTGGTTATGCCATTCGGGTTGACCAACGCACCAGCGGTTTTCATGGACCTCATGAACCGAGTGTGCAAACCCTATTTGGACAAGTTCGTCATTGTCTTCATCGATGACATCCTTATTTATTCAAAGAATAAGGAAGAACACGAGGAGCACCTTAGACTGATTCTGGAGCTGTTGAAACGGGAACAATTGTATGCTAAATTTTCAAAGTGTGACTTCTGGATACGAGAGGTCCAATTCTTGGGTCATGTGGTCAATGAGAAAGGAATACATGTTGACCGGCAAAAATAGAAGCCATCAAGAACTGGGCGATGCCTAAGACTCCGACTGAGGTACGACAGTTTCTTGGGTTGGCTGGTTATTATCGACGATTCATTGAAGGGTTTTCAAAGATTGCTCAACCTCTCACCGCGTTAACTCATAAAGGCACTACGTACAATTGGGCTGACAAACAAGAATCTGCATTTCAGGTTCTGAAGCAGAAACTCTGTACGACACCGATTCTATCCCTGCCTGAGGGAACAGACGATTTTGTAGTTTACTGTGATGCTTCTATTCAAGGTCTCGGTTGTGTGCTAATGCAACACGAGAAGGTGATTGCTTACGCTTCCCGTCAATTGAAAGTTCACGAGAAAAACTACACGACACATGACTTAGAATTGGGAGTCGTTGTGTTTGCACTCAAGATATGGAGACACTACTTGTATGGTACTAAATGCACCATTTACACCGATCACAAGAGTCTCCAGCACATCTTTGAACAGAAGGAGCTGAACATGAGACCACGTCGTTGGGTCGAGTTGTTGAACGACTACGACTGCGCGATCAAGTATCATCCAGGCAAGGCCAATGTGGTAGCCGATGCCCTTAGTCGTAAGGAAACCCTAAAGCCTCGTCGGTGCGCGCATTGCAAATGACTATCCACTCTGACTTACCAGTACAAATCAAAGCTGCTCAATCTGAGGCTTTGAAGACGAAGAATCTGAAAGTCGAGTCACTGCGAGGCATGGAGAAACAATTAGAGGTCAAACCTGACGGAATTCGTTACTTCATGGAACGAATATGGGTTCCTTTCTATGGAGACCTGCGAGAGCTGATAATGGATGAAGCTCACAAGTCATGATATTCTATTCATCCTGGTTCGGATAAGATGTATCAGGATTTGAAGACCCTATACTGGTGGCCAAATATGAAAGCTGGTATTGCCACTTATGTAAGTAGATGTTTAACCTGTTCTAAGGTTAAGGTGGAATATCAAAGGCCATCCGGTTTGCTCCAACAACCGGAAATTTCAGTATGGAAGTGGGAACAAATATCAATGGATTTCATCATGAAACTTCCACGGACGCCCAGTGGATGTGATACCATTTGGGTGATTGTAGATCGTTTGACGAAATCCACACATTTCCTGGCAATCCGGGAGACTGACCGAATGGAGAAGTTGATCCGTATTTACCTAAGGGAAATAGTCTCTCGGCACGGTGTGCCAATTTTCATTATCTCTGATCGTGACGCTCGATTCACTTCACACTTCTGGCAATCCCTACAACGATCATTGGGGACGCGATTGGATATGAGCACTGCATATCATCCGCAGACTGACGGCCAGAGTGAACGTACGATCCAAACTTTGGAAGACATGTTACGCGCTTGTGTGATTGATTTTGGCGGCAGTTGGGAAACTCACTTACCGTTAGTTGAGTTTTCATACAATAATAGCTATCACACGTCGATCAAAGCTGCTCCATTTGAGGCACTGTATGGGCGTAAGTGCCGATCACCTATTTGTTGGGCGGAAGTTGGGGAAAGTCAACTTACGGTCCTGAACTCGTGCACGAGACGACTGAGAAGATCGTGCAGATCCGCAACCGTATGGCAGCAGCACGTGACCGACAAAAGAGTTACGCCGACAAGCGACGTAAACCATTGGAGTTTCAGATTGGTGACAAGGTACTTTTGAAAGTGTCACCTTGGAAGGGCGTGATTCGTTTCGGGAAACGTGGAAAACTAAACCCGAGATATGTGGGACCGTTTGAGATTGTCAAACGGGTTGGTCCGGTGGCTTATCAACTGAACTTACCTGACAAACTCATTGGAGTACACAATATGTTTCACGTGTCAAATCTAAGGAAATGTCTTGCCGATGACACACTTGTCATTCTGTTAGAAGAGATACACGTGGATGAACAACTGCGTTTCATTGAAGAACCAGTGGAGATCATGGATCGAGAAGTCAAAACCCTAAAGCGCAGCAAGATCCCCACTGTGCGCGTTAGATGGAACTCAAAGCGTGGACCAGAGTTCACCTGGGAACGCGAGGACCAAATGAAGAAGAAGTACCCACAACTATTTAACGATCAGACACCTACTTCTTAAGTTATCATTTTTAAGATATCTTTATCCTTAAATTTCGAGACAAAATTCCCTTTAACAAGGGGATTATGTCACAACTCTGTCAAAACTTTACAACTCACACGGTATAAATCGTTGAATCTCATGTAATTAACTGAACCTAATGTTCTAATTTTCGGGACGAAAATTTCTTCAACAAGGGGATAATGTGACAACCCGTATATTTCGGGTATTATTACTAGTACATATTTATAATTAAATCAAAAACAATTAAACAAAATAATAGAAATAATAATAATAATAATAATATAGTTATTAGTAATTAGTTAGAATTATTAAGAAAATAAACAATTATTAAAAAAATTGGATTTAAAAAGCCTAGGGGGTATTTATGTAATAAATGAAACTTATTTAATAGTTTTTGACATGAAATAACACAACTAAAGAATACAGGGACCAAATGTGAAAATTAAAAGTTACAACCCAGCCCCCCGCCCACTATTCCCCACGGTTTTCCGGTCGCCGGCGGCGAAGCTCCGGCGCGGCTCCGGCGATCACCAAACCACCTAAAAACCGGTCCTTTCGAACCCCACAAAGCACCACTACGATCGTGGTTGAATTTCCAGCAATAATGCAACCATTAATTGGGGAAAAGTATCCACATTTCGAGTAATTGGCCACTAATCGAACCCACTAACACATACCTAACAAGTTCCACTCAAACGATAATAATAATCGAATTAATCCAGTATAAATACTCTTCGATCTGTTCCTAATCGAAGCACCTCTCAATACAACCTGAAACATACAAAAATCTAGGATTCGATTACCCTCTTTCTTTCGGACCTGCAACTCAATTGAAGTCGAACTTCCGAGTTTTCTTATACGAAATTGGCATAGGGTTATTGTTTCTCATCGACTAAGGAAGCTTACTACAAGTTTAATTCGGTTAACATCAACAATTTCTCCTCAAACGAATTCAAGCGTCGGTCGAAGCTGTTCAGCACTTGTTCTTATCATTCAAACATCCATTCGGGTAATTAAGTATGTCCACAGACTCGGTTTTTCATGGGGATTAAAAGCCCTAATCTTGATTTCATTATCACGAATGAATTGATGATCAATTCGTTCGATTTTCATTCTAGGGTTCTTGGAAAATTGGGGATTGGTTTAAAGGTGTGTTTTTAAGAATTGGAAACGGATTCCTATCGCGGCTTAGGCCTTGGTTTACTGGTATGTGTGTGGCAGTGTGTGTTTGAGGTCGCGGGTTCGAACCCGGCCCCCAACATATTTTTTTTAAAGGCCATTTTTGACCTTTTAAAAATACAGAAAAATGCTTAAAATTATAAAATAATTTTTATAAAATTGGTTTATTTTAGAAGTTATCTGATTATCTTCTGGAAATTTATTTCTTCAAATACCTTATTTATTTATTTATTTATATAATTATTACAAATGTTATAAATAGTTACTCTTATAAAAATGGATTTTAAATAATAATTTAAATCATCAAGTTATTAATGGAGATTATATTATTTTAATTATGGATTTATTATGATAAGTGAAGGAATTATATTTAATAAATTTCACAAATTATTTACAAATACGAATATTATCAGTATAATTATGATCATGCCATTGTTATTATTAATATCAATATTGGTAATAATATTAATACATGGTGATGTTTGTATATCAAATCGTGCGCGTCAAACCGAACAGACCCGAATCCGACCAAATGTATTCATTCGCATTGAACACACTTTAAAAACTTAATTACAATTAATAATAGGTGTTGATCGTGTTTGATCGTGCATTGCCTTATTCTTTGAAGCTCTTGTTCATTTCATTACATCAGTTCAAGGTGAGTTTACAGCCCCACTTTACTTTATACTCTTTTTGGGGGAGAGAAACATGCTGTTTTCATAAACGTTACATTACATTGGGTTTTTGTAATACTGCACATACTTGATACTATGGTGTTATACTTTGCCCTTCGGACCGTTAATATGCAAATAGCGAGGTGATTGTTAGTAGATCTACTGGGAGTGACATACCCCACCCGGGCTAGTCGCGCTAGCACAACGTTCGCAAATGGGTGAACAGTTAGCCTGTTAAAGGTTGTGGTGTGTGATCCACAACCGGGCCTACTTTATTATTTGATTACATGTCAGCTCGGTCGCGACTTCATACACATAGTGATCATTATGGATTAGCTACCCACTATATGCTTTGATTACATAATCGGGATTTTCATTACTGATACTTATTGGATTACATAATCCGGGATTTTCATTACTGATACTTATTGGATTACATAATCCGGGAATTTCATTACTGGTACTTATCGGATTACAAAATCCGGGAATTTATTACTGATACTTATCGGATTACAAAATCCGGGAATTTCATTACTGATACTTATCGGATTACAAAATCCGGGGATTTCATTACTGATACTTATCGGATTACAAAATCCGGGGATTTCATTACTAATACTTATTGGATTACATAATCGGGAATTTCATTACTGATACTTACTGTTTTCTGATAAACCTGTGAACTCACCAGTCTTGTACTGAGATTTTTGCATGTTTTCTCTCAGGACATTGATGTGGCACGTCTAGGAGCACAGCATCCACTGCATGTCATTCCGCGTTCATCTCAAACTGTTTTCAAGATTTAATTTGCATTTACTTTACATAAATTGGATTGGACGCGTGTTTGCGTGTTCCAAAACTATTGTTAAATGTTTTCCTAATTTCGCTTCCGCACTACTTAAATATATTTGGTTTGTTTCATTAAAATTAAGTAACTTATATGATTTGTAATTATCGAGTCGTGTCACACCCTCAAATTTCCACAAACGGGGTATTACCGTTAGGCGTGTGACTTCCAGGATCTTAGCCACTAGTTACACCAAACGACACGTTAATTGTAAAACATAATTCATTTTTGAAGTTTAATATTACCAAAGACCAAGTTTTTAAAGTAAACATAACAGAAGTTGCGGAAGCATAGTAAATCTTAATTGTTTAAATGGCGCAACACGCGCAAACCGAATAAATGAAAGTTACTGAAAAATATTAAATAAGCCACGTGAGATAATAAATGCATGAGTGAATGCTCCTAATCGTGCGCGTCTTGTGAACCTGAAAGAAACATGCTAAAGTGTCAACACAAGGTTGGTGAGTTCACAGGTTTTGATAAACAGAACATAAAGTAAACCGATACAGTAAACAAAGTAATATCAGTAGGTAGCTAGTCTACTAAACCAGTTACTCAGTGTATGAAGTTCGAACCGAAGCTGACAATCGAAACTGAACGCCTCGGCTGTGAATACCAGGTCACAGCAACAGAACTTAGGTCAATTAAACACCCGTTTGACGAACGTTGTGCTAGCGCGACTAGCCCGGGTGGGGTTTGTCAAACCCAGTAGATCTACTCAGAATTGCCTCGCTATACTACATACATTAACGGTTCGAGAGTGAGGACTTTAGTGGTATCACACTAGTAAACCGGTGATATTACAATAATGTTGATCAACGAAAATGAAATTGTTTCCACGTTTCTACTTGCGTAGTAACGGACCGAATGAAATTGTTTCCACGTTTCTACTTGCGTAGTAACGGACCGAAGGGCAAAGTATACGAACATAGTATCATGTATATGCAGTATCACAACAATCCAATATAATGTAACGTTTATGAAAACAGCATGTTTCTCTTCCCCAAAAATAGTATAAAGTAAAAGTGGGGCTGTAAACTCACCTTGGATCGATGTAATGTATATGAACAAGAACTTCAAAGAATTGGGCAATGCACGATCAAACACGTTCAATACCTATTATTGTTTGTAATGGAGTCTTTATATAATACGAATATATTTGGTAAGGTTTGGGTCGATTTGATTTAACACGTGGCACACACACAATTAGACGTACATATATGTTACAATATTTTTATAGATTTGGATTAATAAATAATTATCAATAAGCATTAAGTTTTACCAAATAATTATTTACATTTTGATTTCACTAAAAGGGTTTCATATATGTATTTAAATATTTTAGAATTTAATATAAAAATGATATGGTTAAATTATATAATTTATAATTATCCAAGAATATTTACAAGTAAGGATAATCACATTTATAGTATTTTGATTAATAATAAGGTATTAATATATTTTACAAGAAATAACCCACAATTCATTTGTAAATAATTTGTGAATTTATAAAATATATTAATCTATATTTAAATATAATGTTTATTTTATAGAAATAACTATTTATAATATTTATAAATAATTTATGTATAATTTCTATGATTTTTATGATTATTGCATAGTTATATACGATTTAGAATTTATTTTAAAAATAAGTATTTTTAATACTTTTAAATAATATTATAAAATTTTATTAAAGTTTTTAAATAAAATAAATTTACAGGAAACTGTTTTGTAAGATTTAAAATAAGGGAAACTTATAAAATTTATTTTATAATTTTTAGGAATTTTTCCATATTTTTAAAGTATTTTAAAAAAAGCTTAAAAAAATAAAACAAATAAAAAGAGGCTGCCCGGGGTCGAACCCGGGTCCTCTCCCTGCCCACACACACACCGAACCAGTGAACCAAAGGCCGTGGCCGTGGTATTCCTTGGCCCCAATTACTTTTAAACACAACCCAAGTCAAACCCCCAAATCAATGAAGAACCCTAATTCGATTAACTCCAAATCGAACCCCAATTCAACGTTGTTAATCAGATTATTGTTAGGGTTTTCGATCCCCATATGAAACCGAGCATGTATGTATGTTTAATTACCTGTTTTGAAGTTATATGGATGGTGAACACTCGATGAGCAGTCGCGACAGTAGGTTGGATCCAATTCGTGTGCAAATGTTAATGAAAATCAAATTAACTTCGTGTGTAGCTTCGTGTTATTCTCTAGTTGCAAAGCCCTATGTTAATGTGGGTGTAAAGTACTCGGATGTTGGGTTTTGACAGGTTGCAGGTCGCGGGTAATGTGGTGTTTGAATTGATTGTTTTTATGTTTTCAGGTCAATCGAACTCATAGGAAGTTTATATAGGATTACAAATTCGTTAGTGTGCATTTACTTTTGATTATAATTATTGTTCAGTGCTCGAATTCGTTGGTGGGTCGGCCGAAAGTTAGGTTTAGTGGGTAATCCGCACAAACGATTCTAATATACAAATTGATATGGCCCATGAGTTCGAAACTCCCACTAGAATATGTCGGTAGCTTTTGATCGAGTCAAAACCGTGTGTTTCGTGGCTATTGGGATCGCCGGAAGGCCGCCGGAATAGTGGCCGGCGGGAGAGGGTCGACGGGCGGGATTTGGGTTGGGTTTTGGTTAATTACAGCAATGGTCCATGTGGTTTGAACTTGTATTTATTTTATGTCAAGACACATTTTTAAAGTTCCAAAAATAACAATACAACCCCTCAACTTTATTATTATTATATTATTATTATATTATATTATTATTATTATTATTATATTATTATTATTATTAAACAAAATGGATTAATTCGCGATAGTATTAACCGAAATAAAAAAAATTCGGGTTGTCACATTATCCCCTTGTTGAAGAAATTTTCGTCCCGAAAATTAGAACACACGCGTTAACGAACTACTAGCAAGCAAGCTGGTCAGTGAGTAAGCTGATTAGTTATCTAGGTCATAGGCAAGATAGGGTCTCCGGGAGTTTCTGAACAAACCGTAAGGTTTCGTGAGAGCTATTTCTATGGCATGTTCGGGGTTCAAGTCAGTAGGTACTATTCCTAACCTGTTGGCTACCTAATTCTAATTGGCATCAAAATCAAAAGAGAAGACATAGTGACTATCTACAAGAAGTCTACCGGATACTGTAGTAGGGTCATTAAGGGTTTACCTGAGCCTATGATAAACACTCTGCCTTTGGCACCACCGTTGTCATTCCCATTTCCGTTCCTGTTGCCATTTCCATTGTTCTTCTGTAGTTTTGGGCAATACCTTTTGATGTGCCCAGTCTGACCACACTCATAGCAGCCTCTTTGTTCCCCCCGTTGAGCTGGCTGCTTGTCTGATAAATTCACACGACAATTCTTAGCAGAATGACCAAACTTGCCACATCTCTCACAGTTGTTCTTGTTACACGACCCAATATGGTGGTAGTTGCATTCTTCACACTTAGGTAATGTTCCATTGTAGCCACTACCATGCTGTGAAGATGTAGAAATTTGGTTGTCGAACATCCGATGCTGGTGGGAAGTGTTCTGCTTGTTATGTGAGCCTGACTCCCACTTTCTTTTGTTATGGCCGTCAGTAGTGGTAGAGGTAAAACCACGTGGAGGTAGTTTACCTTGTGCGACAGCCTGATCAATCAACTTGTGGGCAGTTGAACAGCTTCCTGAATGGTAGCTGGTCTAGCAGTGGTGACCATGCTCTGGATTTCAGGTACCAGTCCATCGATGTATCTTTCAACCCGTTTGTAAGCCGGGTTAATCATAGTAGGGCACAGAGTAGCCAACTCGTGAGAACGAGTTGTGTAAGCTTCAATTTCAGAACCTACCATCTTCAGGTTCCAAAATTCGGTTTCCAGTTTTTGTATTTCATCCCGTGAACAGTACTCCTCTTTCAGCAGATTCTTGAATTCTACCCATGTTGTGGCGTTTGCAGCTTTAACACCAGCATCTGAACTTGTGTGTTCCACCAGCTCAGAGCAGCACCATCCAGTGTGCCAGCAGCATATTTTACTCTATTCCCAGCAGGGCAGTTGCAGATTTCGAACACCGATTCTAGCTTTTCGAACCAACAGAGCAGTCCTACCGCTCCCTCTGTTCCATTGAACGGGTTAGGTTTGCAGTCCATAAAGGACTTGTAGGTGCAAGTCGGTTGTCCAATAGGATTCTGCTGTGGAGGGGGTTGGTTTGCCAACGCTGCGGTAATACTATGATTGATTATTGCTGCTAATTCTGCAGGCGTCAGTGAGATGTTACCTCTTCCACGTCCACGTCCTCTTCCAGACATTCTTTACATTACCAAATATCAAAAGCTATCAGTCATATGCAAATAGACCTTTTGTCTTGGAATGAAGAGGAAGAGGAATTCAAAGTTTTAAAGAAATAGTCAAGCTAGAGAATCAGTCCGAATCTGAGGGATTAACACAAATTTCATGGTTTGAATTTCGTCCAAATTCAGGGTAAGTGTGAGCATTCTTACAAGTAGAACTGATAAATAGTTTCCACATCAGTGGCTATGTTCTATGAGAACCGAGGCTTTCTTGCTTAACGTGTAGGAATGATGACTTATACTGACTACAATGTTACCACCAGACCAGATTCACCGGACTTAGCATGCACGACAAATTACATTTACGTGTGCACCCGTAATGGTAATTTGCTTTGCATGATCACCCCGGTTCCTCCTATCAGGCTAACATATCTTGTCAAGTACAGTGGTCATCAATGATAGAAGTACCAAGTATGTATGTATTATATCGGGGTTGATTAATCAAAGTATACGAAAGGATCAGTAAAGTTTTGGGAATCATTGACACGCCAAGGTAATTTGACCCATTTGCCTTAGAGACCTGTGTATTGACCATAGTTTATCACTCATCCCAGAAATCCCCAGGTAAGCATACCAGGTCTCGCAATGAGATATATGCGATATGCTTGCCTTAGCCCGAGGGCCTTTTGCCAGAAATCCAGAATACAGGTGTCTATGTGTCACACAAATCACGAAGAACATTTAGGCGATGTCAAATGCACACAAACTCTCCCGTGACTCACAGCAACTTGGAGCCACCATCCCGGTAGCCATACGCTCACAGGGATATGTTAAAGCAAAAGTTTTCAGGTTACTCGTAAGTAATCCTTCCGTGACTCACCGCAACTCGGAGTCACCCTCCCTGTAGACGAACACTTACAGGAAGACACCAAAGCAAATAGTTCTCAAGCAGATAAAAACCAGTAAGGCATGCAAACAAAACCAGCTAACAAAACTAAACATGTCTATATGCGTGTAACTAAGGCAACGCTATAGTCTAAATGCAATGCAAATGAGATGCAATGTCAATTTAGTTCGCTATAACCAATGGCTCTGATACCAATCTGTCACACCCTCAAATTTCCACAAACGGGGTATTACCGTTAGGCGTGTGACTTCCAGGATCTTAGCCACTAGTTACACCAAACGACACGTTAATTGTAAAACATAATTCATTTTTGAAGTTTAATATTACCAAAGACCAAGTTTTTAAAGTAAACATAACAGAAGTTGCGGAAGCATAGTAAATCTTAATTGTTTAAATGGCGCAACACGCGCAAACCGAATAAATGAAAGTTACTGAAAAATATTAAATAAGCCACGTGAGATAATAAATGCATGAGTGAATGCTCCTAATCGTGCGCGTCTTGTGAACCTGAAAGAAACATGCTAAAGTGTCAACACAAGGTTGGTGAGTTCACAGGTTTTGATAAACAGAACATAAAGTAAACCGATACAGTAAACAAAGTAATATCAGTAGGTAGCTAGTCTACTAAACCAGTTACTCAGTGTATGAAGTTCGAACCGAAGCTGACAATCGAAACTGAACGCCTCGGCTGTGAATACCAGGTCACAGCAACAGAACTTAGGTCAATTAAACACCCGTTTGACGAACGTTGAGCTAGCGCGACTAGCCCGGGTGGGGTTTGTCAAACCCAGTAGATCTACTCAGAATTGTCTCGCTATACTACATACATTAACGGTTCGAGAGTGAGGACTTTAGTAGTATCACACTAGTAAACCGGTGATATTACAATAATGCTGATCAACGAAAATGAAATTGTTTCCACGTTTCTACTTGCGTAGTAACGGACCGAATGAAATTGTTTCCACGTTTCTACTTGCGTAGTAACGGACCGAAGGGCAAAGTATACGAACATAGTATCATGTATATGCAGTATCACAACAATCCAATATAATGTAACGTTTATGAAAACAGCATGTTTCTCTCCCCCAAAAATAGTATAAAGTAAAAGTGGGGCTGTAAACTCACCTTGGATCGATGTAATGTATATGAACAAGAACTTTAAAGAATTGGGCAATGCACGATCAAACACGTTCAATACCTATTATTGTTTGTAATGGAGTCTTTAATATAATACGAATATATTTGGTAAGGTTGGGTCGATTTGATTTAACACGTGGCACACACACAATTAGACGTACATATATGTTACAATATTTTTATAGATTTGGATTAATAAATAATTATCAATAAGCATTAAGTTTTACCAAATAATTATTTACATTTTGATTTCACTAAAAGGGTTTCATATATGTATTTAAATATTTTTAGAATTTAATATAAAAATGATATGGTTAAATTATATAATTTATAATTATCCAAGAATATTTACAAGTAAGGATAATCACATTTATAGTATTTTGATTAATAATAAGGTATTAATATATTTTACAAGAAATAACCCACAATTTCATTTGTAAATAATTTGTGAATTTATAAAATATATTAATCTATATTTAAATATAATGTTTATTTTATAGAAATAACTATTTATAATATTTATAAATAATTTATGTATAATTTCTATGATTTTTATGATTATTGCATAGTTATATACGATTTAGAATTTATTTTAAAAATAAGTATTTTTAATACTTTTAAATAATATTATAAAATTTTATTAAAGTTTTTAAATAAAATAAATTTACAGGAAACTGTTTTGTAAGATTTAAAATAAGGGAAACTTATAAAATTTATTTTTATAATTTTTAGGAATTTTTCCATATTTTTAAAGTATTTTAAAAAAGCTTAAAAAAATAAAACAAATAAAAAGAGGCTGCCCGGGGTCGAACCCGGGTCCTCTCCCTGCCCACACACACCGAACCAGTGAACCAAAGGCCGTGGCCGCGGTATTCCTTGGCCCCAATTACTTTTAAACACAACCCAAGTCAAACCCCCAATCAATGAAGAACCCTAATTTGATTAACTCCAAATCGAACCCCAATTCAACGTTGTTAATCAGATTATTGTTAGGGCTTTCGATCCCCATATGAAACCGAGCATGTATGTATGTTTAATTACCTGTTTTGAAGTTATATGGATGGTGAACACTCGATGAGCAGTCGCGACAGTAGGTTGGATCCAATTCGTGTGCAAATGTTAATGAAAATCAAATTAACTTCGTGTGTAGCTTCGTGTTATTCTCTAGTTGCAAAGCCCTATGTTAATGTGGGTGTAAAGTACTCGGATGTTGGGTTTCGACAGGTTGCAGGTCGCGGGTAATGTGGTGTTTGAATTGATGTGTTTTTATGTTTTCAGGTCAATCGAACTCATAGGAAGTTTATATAGGATTACAAATTCGTTAGTGTGCATTTACTTTTGATTATAATTATTGTTCAGTGCTCGAATTCGTTGGTGGGTCGGCCGAAAGTTAGGTTTAGTGGGTAATCCGCACAAACGATTCTAATATACAAATTGATATGGCCCCTGAGTTCGAAACTCCCACTAGAATATGTCGGTAGCTTTTGATCGAGTCAAAACCGTGTGTTTCGTGGCTATTGGGATCGCCGGAAGGCCGCCGGAATAGTGGCCGGCGGGAGAGGGTCGACGGGCGGGATTTGGGTTGGGTTTTGGTTAATTACAGAAATGGTCCCTGTGGTTTGAACTTGTATTTATTTTATGTCAAGACTCATTTTTAAAGTTCCAAAAATAACAATACAACCCCTCAACTTTATTATCATCATCATCATCATCATCATTATTATTATTATTATTATTATTATTATTATATTATTATATTATTATTATTATTATTATTATTATTATTATTATATTAACAAAATGGATTAATTCGCGATAGTATTAACCGAAATAAAAAAAAATTCGGGTTGTCACAAGTCGTTTGGTGTAAGATGCTTATCTGAGATCTTGGTTATGTCACACGCCTGACGGTAAAACCCCGTACGTGGAAAATAAGGGTTTGACATAAGCTATGTTTCATTTAATTTCATTAGATAACACAGTATTGACGAAGTCTTATAAGTTCACATGCAACGAATAATTACTGTCAAGAAAATGTATGGAAAGAGACGAAACTTTACCCTACATGTTGCCATCTAAATTCTAGTATTATGTTATTATATAACCATCCCAAAATATATGTAACCGATGTTCCGAACTTTGACTTTATTGTGGGCCAATTTTGCATAGACATTGAATAGTTAAGATTCCATTGTATCCTGAATAATAAGTGGACTAAAACTCAATACATTATGGCCAATAGCCCAACAAGACCAAAAAACTAAGTTCTTCATTTTCAATACATTCGACATAACCAAAATCGCAACCTTTTATAACGAGTAAGAATTATTTTGGCCTGAATTGAAACCAAATTAGTAAAATGTCAAATTGTTTATTACTGTTTATTACACCTGGGAAAAATCACACAACATATCAACCACAAGTGTCTGAAGTGGAATAAAAATAAGACTGAAAATTTGATTCAAGAATATGGTGATCCAACGATGTTGTGAAACGTGAAGTATGATGCCTCCATGACAAGATTATGAGGTTGATTGTTGGACTAATCTTGTCAATAACTCAAATCTAACGGCTAGTTTCATGATTATGTTTAAAGTCTTATGGGTCACTAGATAGTTCTATTTGGTTAACAATTGTTTAGTATTAGTCTTATTGGTCAAGATAATTATAGATAAAATGCTCATATTTTTGCAGTCAATTTAAGTTTGGTTTGTTGATTATTTATGTTTTCATGATCGCGGCTTTGGCTTGATGTACCTGCACAGGAAAATACTCATATTTATGAAAAAAATAAAAGGTAAATGCTATGAAATTAAAGTCAAAGTCAAAAGTTTTCGTACCTGATCTCTTTTGCTCTTGTAAACCACCAACAGATTCATTCACGGTAACTTCTTGTCAGTTGGGAGTGATCTAGACAGAATTCAACTCTTCGGTTTGATATTTAGCCTCAACAAAACCAAGCTTAGGTTAAGAGTTTGTGACCTAAACCTCGACCCCATAGGGGTCCATGAAGACCTAACTCATGGCTTAATCCCAAAATCACCTAAGACTAAAACGAGGCCATCTGCTTCGTATAATCCGATTTCCCTGACTAGACTCATTGACATCAAGCTTATCCATGCTCTCAACCATGTTAAAATTGCCCTTGCTTTCCATGCCTCCAATAACCGTTGAAGTTAAATTCTAGTGAAATACAATTTAAAAAAGTCAAACCTCAGTAAATATTTACTACAAATCTTCATAAATCATTCCCAAAAAAGCTCACTTTACATGGAACTTTCTTCTTGTATATCATCACCAGCATCTCTAGCTTTGATATAGAATAAAACATATAAATTAGAAACACACAAATTTGACTTCCTATGTTAACTGATGCATGGTTGACTTCTAAGCTCAAACAAAAAACGTGGTTGTGTTAAAATATAGTTTCACAAACTTGCAGACTTGTTTGAACTAAAACTTTTATCAATTATTAGTTTATGTTTTTATATTTTGACCACCAACCTTTTCAATTGGTGTAATTAGTTTGGAAGAATCAGTAGGCTTGTTGGTGCCTGTGTCAAATGGGAAACTTCCTGCTAACAAGTCAATAACAAGGTGAAGGCACAATAAACACCTAGAACATCATATGTAATTACAAGCGTAGACTTTCAAGTGGTAGCTTCACCAGCACATTCTTCAGCATTATTGCCATAAAGTTATAATTCTCAATCTTATTTTTCTCATTCCGGTCACTTGATTCTTATTTATCTCGAGCCAACGCCACGGGACATTTTATACGTATATCACTTGTTTCATTGACTTGGCTGAATAATCAAATTTATTCAAATTCATCAAGATTCACAATAAAGCATCCCTAGTTAAAATCAATCTATTCAAGCTAATGGGGCCTAGTTAAAATTCATCAAGATTCACAGTAAAGCATCCCCAGTTAAAATCAATCTATTCAAGCTAATGGGGCCAACTCGATTTTTATTTTCATTTCACCATGAGCCATGCACCATTTTATTCCTATATCAAATTGACGTGAGCCATTCCAAGGATTCCTTGGATTTACTAGCTGTCTTATTATTATATTTTTATAAAATTACACTTGTATCCCAAGATTTGCATTATATACTAGTTTGGATAAGTCAATATTTAAAATGTAACTAAAACCACTAGTTTACTCTTCCGTTGTTTAACACAAAATGGTAAACCTTGTGGGCGTTGACATGACTTGATTTTAAATAAATTTTAACTCGAAACATGGAAAAAAATAAGCATGTTAAAATAGTATACTTAGTATTTTAACTCGACCACACCAAACCACTATCCTTGAAACCACCGGTCACTCACACTAATCCTTGAATCCGCCCCCATCCGTCACCGTCATCACCCTAAATCACCATCAACTCAATTGTGGATAATCACCATCCACACCCTCACCTCTAGAACTCATCACCAGCTCCAAACAACTAGAATTTCATCAAGTTCTCGACAGTGTCTCACAGGCTAAAGTTGTTCCAGGATGAAACTCATCACCTAAGCAAGGTAACCATCATATACAACCTCACCTTAAGCTCTTATGCTAATAATAATCATTCATACAGTTGATCATGTAATTCACGACCTTTGAATCCCCGTAACATGCTAGACAATATATTTGGGATGTTCTAGATGATCAAACATGTTCCCTAAACCATTTACATGAAAACCGTGACACCAAAGCATAAACCCCATTATCTTCCACCTAACCCATTAAATACTATATGGAGGTGGAATGATGAGGTATATTTATTGAAACACATTGTAAGCATCTTGGAGGTCAGCATGGTTTGATGGCGTGATTTGAAGCAAATCGACTTGCAAGTCATGAGTGGAATAAGGGGTTATAGGTGGCCAGTTCTGTTTGCGATTAAATAGGGGGGTGCAAGTCGAACGCAATTTCAAGGAGTGGAGGTCGGCGTAGCAAATCCGACGGGGAACAAAAATGGTCGGCACAAGGGACGTTTTTAATAGTAAGTACTTCCGTCCTTCTAACCAAGATTTCACAAGTGAATTTAGCTTCACCCTTTTTAAGCCTTTTACGTTTGTTTGTACATCAACTGGCCGGCGTAAGCTATGTTTCATTTGATTTCATTAGATAACACAATATAGATGAAGTCTTATAAGTTCACGGGCAACCGATTCTTACTCTCACGAAAATGTATGGAAGAAGATGAAACTTTTCCCTGCTTGTTGCCATCTAAATTCTAATATTATATTATTATATATAACCATCCCAAAAAATATGTAACCGGGATTCCAAACTTTGACTTCATTGTGGGCCAATTTTGCATAGACATTTGTAGACTTGAGATTCCACAGTATACTGAATAATAAGTGGGCTAAAACCCAACACACTATCGCCAATAGCCCAATAGAACCCAAAAACTAACGGTCCTCAATTAGCATTTGAGATGACCGAATGAGCAACCTTTTCTGTCAAGTAAGAAAATTATTTGGCCTCAATTGAAACCAAGTTAGTAAAATGCCATATTCTTTTTTATATCTAAGAAAAATCACACAACATATCAACCAAAGCTATTGTTTTTTTTCATTTAAAATCTAATATCACTATAAATGAAAGGGTGTAAAGAGGCCGTGTTTATAGGTTGGTACCTTGAAGTTAATATGAACATAAAAGTCATGTTATGCAGCAAAGTGTCTAAAATGGAATAACAATAAGACTGCAATTGTGATTGTGGGAAGAAGTCTACACATTAGTAATCAACTAAAATAACTTCAAAAATCTAAAAGTCTGATTTTATATGAATTTAACCATCTTTTAAAATTAAGAATCATTTAATAGCAAAAACATGATTATTAAGCCTATAGTCACGCCCTGCCTATTAGCCTTTCAGGTCTCTTAGGACTTTATACTTCATTCTTTTGAGACAGATTTACAAACATCACACTTTATGACTTTCATGCTTAGGGGTCTCACGAGTTGGAATTTATAGCCTTTAAAATTTAGGCTTTATGTTATAACATCCTTTAGCCTATATGTCCTTTTAGAATCCAAGTCTCTTGCTCTATGGGTCAGGTAGGCTTCTACCTCGTTCAAAAATGGTCGTTTGGTTCGGGATACATATTCACCTTCCTCTATATGTTTTTTCTCTTGTGGTAACTTTGTATAATAGTAACCAACTTTCAAAAGTGTTCCAATTAGATAACTCAAGTTTAAAAAGTGTTACAATTAGATCACTCAACTTTCATATTTATTTAAATTATAAGGCTTACCATGTTTTTAGCATTTTTTCTTTTCGTTTAAGTTAGAAAATATTTTTTTCATCTTTTTGATTCTGATGTGGAATGTGACGAGAATTTAAGATACATTTTTTTTATTTTTAATACATTTAACTTGATTTTTATTTTTTATATAATTATGAAATATTAAAAATTCCAACCCTCACATCCTCTCTTCCATTATTTTATTAACATAAGAAAATTCGATGATGAGTCGATTTGATGGTTTAAAAGTTTAATTTAAGAAAAATATGCATGAGTGATCAATTTAAACACTTTTGAAACTTGGTTACTATTCTTTGACATTTTGCGTTTTCTCTGAAGTAATTATACAATCAACATATAGCAAAAATCAAGAAATATGGCAAAATTCAAGCAAATAATAATTAGAGCACAAGTTTTAGATTAGGCTAATTACCTTCGTCTCTTCAAGGCTTCAAGAAACACCAAAGAACATTTAGCTTCAACCCTTCACGTCTCCTACAATGATGCGAGGTTCAGCGATTCAACTTTTATTAAAACCATATTCAAATAAGATTAAAAATGCAAGCACAAAATTAACTAATCAAAATTTTCAAATCATGTGACTGAGTATAGCACCTAGACAAATGGTATAGGATTACTAAACTCCCATCGAACGATATCATTGTGCCACTGATTAATTTTTGAGGGAAAATGACGGTGTTACATGATCCACTTAGAAAAATAGGGATGCGTGGGTGTTAGCAACCTCATTTGTCAGGTATAAAAATCCCTCATTTGTAAGCAAGCAATAACAGTGGTCACATAAGCTTCATCACCTACAAAAAGCTTAGCAAAAATAATATCAGAAGCACAAGGCTAAGATCTTCATCATGAAGAATGAATACTGATTTACACCTGTGTGAACAATGTCAGGTAGATACGCCGACCCATGTGCTGAAGAATATATTTTGATTTACTGAAAATAATTAACTTTTACCTTCCAGTAACACCGTGGCAAGCGAGTCTCGGAGGTTCTTGAATTATCATCAATCCCAAATTTGTCTCTTAGCTCAACCAAAGAGGACAACCAAACAGAATTATAAGGAAAATTATACATGTGAAAACAAAAATAACATGTATAAGAAAATAATCATATTCTAATTTATTAAAAAGAAAAAGACAGAGAACCTTAATGCAAAGCAATTTGGGTACTCGCACACATTCTGCAGGCCAAGCTCCTTTGAAGAGACATGCTAATAAGCTAATAAGTTCCCAATCTTGAGAGGGAATTCACCGTCTTGTTGCCATAATCAGTCCTCCAACCATGACTACTAATACAATAACTCCCTATATAAAATAAATCACCAAGAAATGGACGCACAAGATTGTTGCCATAATCAGTCCTCCAACCATGAGCATATAACAAAAGTAGTGAGTAAAACTAAAAATTTAAAAGATAACAAGAAAAACTAGGCAACACCAAAGGCAAACACATACAATAACAAATAAGTTTTTCCCATATCCTATAGTAGTATTCTCCAACCCCCAAATAGCATTATCTTTGAACAATTGTGGAATTAAAAGTCAAGCAGACGTGTTAGCACGAACTTGTGTTAGTGAACATTTAAGCTAATAATGTAGAGAATATAACCAACCACATTTGTTGTCTAGTTGAGTGAATGGTATCAATAAATAGAATATATTTTCTATTTGGAGATAGTATGCTTCTCTTTATCATAATACCTTCCTAATTGCATTGTCCATGGCCAGAAGATGTAACAGTCAGACATATCATAATATTCTATCACTTCACCATTTGTAATGTCTTACAGGATTGAAGATAATGTTGGTTAATTCCGAATGGCTCAAAAGAGTAAAAATAAAAATACTGACATCAAGCTACAGCTAGTTACAGCTGTAACTTGACAGTAATGCTGCAGCTGTTTTCTTTGCAGGAAAGTTGCAGTTGCTGGTTGTTTTTATTTCAATTGATTTGTGTTTATTACCTTCCAAAAAGGTAGTGTCTTATTTTTGACAGTAGATTGTTTCCATGTCCTCTTTCATTATAAATAGAGATAGGTCATTCGATGTTGATGTACTGGGTTTTTTTCTTTCTTGTATTCTCAATAAAATTTGTGCTGAATGCAGTAGGAGTTTTAAGTTTCTTCTTATTCTATTTAGTTCTTGTGCCAATTGTTTTTTCCAACAATTGGTATCAGAGCCGTCGATTAAAACCTGTCCAAGAGGCCAGTCTATTGCCTATCAAAGAATCCTACTGCTGTAGCGATTTTTCCAAGTCAAACTGCAACATTCTTGGTTGTTTTCTGCTCAACCACATTATTCCTTTCAGTTTAAAGACCCAGTTCTGTTTAATGGCTGCTGTCACACCCAATAATCAGGCTGTTGTTCCAGTTAGAGAAGGGAGTTCAATATCATACCAGTGTCCGTTACTTACTGCAATGAATTACACATCTTGGGCAATCAAGATGGAATCAATCATGGATGCCCATGGAATTTGGGATGCCATCGAACCATCTGATGAAGCTGCTAGGGATGCCAAGATTGGAAAGAAAGCAAAGGCCTTCATCTTCCAGGCGCTGCCGGAAGATATTCTATTGCAAGTAGCGGGACACAAGACTGCTAAGGAGGTATGGGATGCTCTTAAGATGCGGTATCTTGGAGCTGACCGGGTGCAACAAGCTAGAATTTCAACTCTAAACCGAGAGTTTGAATTGTTGAGCATGAAGGAGACCGACAACATTGATGACTTTGCAGGTAAGATTGGGGAGATTGTGTCCAAGTTTCGAACACTTGGCTCTACATTGGATGAGAAAGCCAAGGTAAAGAAGCTGTTGAACTCTGCACCAACTAGGTTCCTACCATCGTTGCTACGATTGAACAATATTCGGACCTAAACAAGATGCTTTTTGAAGAGTTGGTCGGGCGTCTCAAGGCATATGAAGAAAGGCTCAAGCCAGCTGAACCAATCAAAGACTCGGCAGGTCAATTGTTGTTAACAAAATCAGAATGGCAGATTCGACAAAAACAGGAGTCAAGACAAGCTGGCGGGAGTAGAGGGAACAACCGTGGCCGAGGGAGAAGACACTGCACGAACAATGATCATATGGCTGAACAGACAGATCAAAGAAGCAGAGAAACTAATCAAGAAGATCAGACAGAGAGACGAGACAGAAGGTATCTAAGGTGTTACAATTGTGACAAAATTGGCCATTTTTCAGCCGAGTGTCAAGCCCCAAGCAAAAGTGAAAATGAAGCTAATTTTATCATAGAAGATGATGAACCCACATTGCTTATGGCGAAAGCAGAAGCTGTGATGCTGAATGAAAAGAAAGTGCTTCCTAAGGTGTATGCGGACTATGAGTGTGAAGATGGAATGTGGTTTTTAGACAACGGTGCAAGCAACCACATGACCGGGCATAGAAACTATTTTCTGAACTGGATGGAAAAGTAACAGGCCATGTAAAATTTGGAGATGGCTCTACCGTTGAAATCAAGGTAAAGGATGCGTAACTGTGAAATGCAAGAACGGTGAGAAAAGAGTATTTTCTGATGTGTTCTATATACCCGAATTGCACAATAATATTATGAGTTTAGGGCAATTGGATGAGCAAGGGTGCAAGGCAACTTTGGGAGATGAATCCTGAAGTTATATGATCAAACTGACAACCTACTGATGAAGATTCAAAGAAGTAAAAATAGATTGTATACTATCATACTTCAAGTATGTTTACTATCTGAAGCAAACGACTCAAAAGCTGAGAATGAACCAGTGAACTTCGTTGATCAGCAACATAACACATCAGAACCTAATGTGATAATAAACTCAGCTTATGAACCTACAAAATCAGGGCTGAATATTAGGCCGGTTGTGAAAAACAGCAATCCAATACATGTTGAAGTAAACACAAAAACATATGACAGACCAGTTCAGGTTGAGAAAGCCCAAACAATCCTATTTGGGAGCCCAGAAATCAAAAGCCCAAGAAGTCTGATTGAAGGAAGTGTTCAAGATAAGAAAATGGAAACAAGTGAAGCACCAAAGCAAGACATGGATGGATTAAATGCTCAGTTTCGAGAACCTATCAAACAGGTATGTTTCAAACAATTGAAGCAGAAGAACAAAAGGAAGAGAGGAATGCGAAAGATCGGAATTAAGGGGGTGAATGTTGGTTAATTCCGAATGGCTCAAAAGAGTAAAAATAAAAATACTGACATCAAGCTACAGCTAGTTACAGCTGTAACTTGACAGTAATGCTGCAGCTGTTTCTTTGCAGGAAAGTTGCAGTTGCTGGTTGTTTTTATTTCAATTGATTTGTGTTTTTACCTTCCAAAAGGTAGTGTCTTATTTTGACAGTAGATTGTTTCCATGTCCTCTTTCATTATAAATAGAGATAGGTCATTCGATGTTGATGTACTGGGTTTTTTTTCTTTCTGTATTCTCAATAAAATTTGTGCTGAATGCAGTAGGAGTTTAAGTTTCTTCTTATTCTATTTAGTTCTTGTGCCAATTGTTTTTTCCAACAGATAATACGAGTTAGGGGACACTTCATTTACTGTCATCATCTAAAACATGGTGACGTAAAACATTTGTACATTAACAATATAAAAGATCTTTGCTTTGTACTATAACCCGAACCAAATAAATCATACAAGAACAAAAACATGAAAATGTAATTAAGAAAACAGGGGAAAACGATCTTTACCCCCAATTGGTGTCTAACAAATTACTCAAGTAATATAGAAGTTGAGTGAACCGTACCTTTAGCGCTCAATTTCCAATCTCCTTCCTTCCCCGGGCAGGGGTCTTTGGCAAAACGGTCGGTTTGGGTCGGGCGGGGTTCCCCTCGTTCTAAAAAAATGGGTGTTTTTTTCATTAAGCAATTGCATAACCTTATTACCTTATGTAAACTAAGGCCACATCCAATTTGAGATAAAAGGATGGAAGATTACTAATTTATTTACGATTGATGAGGGTAATATCTTAAATTTGTAACTAATCATTAAATTAAGCAAATTAAGAACTATAATCACAAACTTCCTCCATTTAGAGAGTGATTGAATGTTCATTAAATTACACAACCTTATTACCTGTTATTGTATGTTGTAATCGCAAACTGATCCCACCACTTTTGCTTGTCATTTGCTGAAACCATAGTTAGCGCTTCAGCCCAAAATTTATTCAAAACGGCCAAACCAAACCGTTAACGATCCTAACTGACCATCGAGGAACCTGTGGTCTATTACTTAAGTTGGTTAGAAATTAATAAAAGAAAAACAAGGGTGGTAGTGACAAACCTTGACAAGAAACCTTTTCATAGATGTATTTTTGTTGGATGGTTGCACCATATTGTTGCAGTTTGTCTGGTTGGACACTAGCAAAGGGAACATTCAATGTAATCGTTTTGCTTTTATTGCATATTATCATCCTTCAGATTGTCTACACACTGCAAATTAAAGAAACAAGATAATAGAAAACACGAAGCAATACACACTTAGAAAACTTGAATTTTAATTAGCTTTCATACATAACCTCTTACGTCTCACGTTAAGTTGTGAAAGAGCTGCATTAACATAATAGATAACAATCTATTATATATTGATGCTTACTAATATAATAACTCACCTTTTAAAACAGGCCAGCTAGAAATGGACCCGCAAGATCAAGCGTAATGTCGCCATAAAGACACCGATCATCCTTATCACCTGACATATTAAAAACAAAGATCATACTTTCTTTTGTGAGCAATAGTGGCACCTCTTCTCACATGTAATCCAAGGCTACAAGCAATTTGAGAGAGAAATATAGAAGATTAACTAATTTATGGACAAATGATGAGGCCATATCTGACATTCTAAATGCACAAATTCGTAAAACATTAAAATTAACGAAAAACCATCCATTATTTGCTTTCACATCAAAGTTTGATGCTTACCATGTAAGAAATGTTCAATCTACCAGGGCCACATAATCACACATGAGAAAATTACAATCAGGAAATAATAGAACCATATGATGCTTTCTTCCCCAACAGAAGCTTAATATGTTCTTACCCGTTGAATCACCCAACTAGTAAAGAACAACCAAAATCAAATTGAAAAAAATTGGGAAAGTAAGACAAACCCAAAACATGCCTCGAAACAAAAACACCCACTACGAACTCTAAGGGCTTTTAACAAATCAATTAGTATAATATCGATAGGATTACACTAGTATCGAACTATAAGGTAAATCATGTGAAAGTTGGATTCAATAACTCAATCATGCATAACCATGAAAATCATTACCAACAAGACATAGATCAAGAAATAAAAGTCTAATAAGCATGCATTTAACCTAAGTTGATCCTACCTAACAAAATAAGCATAAAGCACACCAAATGCAAAACACAAATCATTAATACAGATGAAACAGACAGAAGAGAAAGACTACATAACCTGATCAAAGAATGATCACCAATGCTTTGCTCAATGGAAACCACCTCCAGAAACATAAATTGGTGAGAGCTCTTTAAGAAAGACAACGTCAAGTTTCTCCAATGACTTCTCTAAAGGCCTCATGCCAACCACCGACTATAAAGAGAATCAGGAAAGTGATATTTAGAGCAGCATAATATAGAAGAACTTTAGACTAATTTGCAGTAGGAACAAGCATTTACTTTGAAATGTCTGCAAAATTGGGACAATCTTGCAACATCAGATATTCTACACAAATTGCCATATAAGTATGTAACACAAATTACAGAACAACCAGCATGAGTGTATTGAAAACAAATTTACTACACCTCGAACTGGGCATGTGAGAATGTGTACCACCAATTGGGTGGGTTATTAGTCGTCGAATCGCTCCAATGTGTTTGACCACCAGGTCAGTTGGTGTCCCCGTTCTTGAAGACGCCAATGTCTACTCACCTTCAATTGGGCATGTGAGAATGTGTACCACGCATTGGGTAATTGGTCGACGAATCGGCCCAATGTGTTTGGCACCAGGTCACTTGCTGTCAATGTTCTTGCATCAGTCAATGTCTAATGCGTCCTGAAATAAAAGCATACTGATGAGATAAGACCAATATAGAAGAAAGGTTTGATTATATGTGCATGTATGTGTGTGTTTGGCGCAAGGAACTCAGCTCAACATCTTCAAGTTTAGTTTTTTTTGGTTTAACTGGTTCATCTGCTTTCTTAACAACAACCATCTTTGAAGGGCCTACACTATTAGCAGCATGTTAAAAATTCTATGACAGAAAACTAACATCAACCCCAAGAAGTTGGGATTAATATACTTCAAAGATCACAGAAAAAAAATAAGACAGAATATTGGTGAAACTCACGTACCCCGTACATGATCTTTCCCGCTAAGCATACTTCTTGTCGTCCTTCCCACTACTAGCAGATATATACAAAACCACATTAATTATGCTTAGATACTCTTAACAATGAAAGATAAGGGAAATGTATATGCAACTGAGAGCAAACTTTGTTAGAATCCCTGACATCTAGAAAAGCATACTGGATGTTAATATCTTGAACAAACATTATAGGCACTCGTTTTAAGTCCTTAGCTGAAACCATTCTCTTGATCACAAAGCTGAAGAAAATAATGTAATATCTGTTAACAATATAAACAACAAAGGTTAGTTGCTATATCATATCGAAGATGTAGAATTGTCTAGTTGAAATTGGTCTAGTGTTGTCATATACATCTGGGCACCGTGTAACTTCAACTGTTCAAGAACAATTGCTAATGCAAATTCCTCATGACCTACAACAAATATAAACTTCGGTTAAAAAATTATGGAACGTAATATACAGACATAAAATAACAGTTTCACACACCCTTTCTGGTCCACAAACTCTTAACAATATCTCCAAATCACACTATCACTGTTATACGTCCTGGTAACAAACAGAAATTACTTGAATTGCTTACTGTTAATAGCACATTGACAAATAAAATAACAAAGATAGTATTTTGAAAATGTTAAATACCGTCATAGCAACAACTATTAGTCTGAGCAACTGAATAGCATCCGTAATCCATTCTCTTTTTCTATTGCAGTGCGGTTTGGTCTGTCATTATTCGCTTAACTCATATTAGTTAGGAGAAAGGTTACTGAGACCTGCACTAAATCATCCCAAATGCATGTTCTAAAAGCTTTACTTGCGATTTTAAGTTGACAAAAATATGTCAAACTGGCATGTTAAAAAATCTTAAGTTCTCATGGTGACACATGTGACATTAAATTGTAAATAAATAAGAATAGTGTTACCTTTGAGTATTATAGGTCGGGGTTTCATGTGTATTCTACCATAGAAAGACAGTGTTTAATTGCTGTCCCAAGAAGCTTTAAAAAAAGCAGTACATCTTCACCATGCACATGGGATTGTCATCTGCTCCTGCTCCATCAGCGGTTCATTCCAGTAGAAGTCAAGTATAGATCAGTAATGCAACAAATCAGCAACCCTAAAGAGTAGCATATAAAATATAACAATTATAATGCATCCTCCTTCCATCCCAAGTTCTTGCAGATATGCATGGTAAATATTAGACTCTCATCATCCATCATTGTGACCATTTCATCTAAAAGCCAAAGTAAAAGCTTTGCACTCAGACTCACTATGGTCAGGCTGTCATTTGTTCTCTAGTTGACAGCATGAGCAAGCCATCTATTTTGTAATGTCTGCAAAAAAGGGACAATCATACAACAGAAGATACTCTACTTAAACTGCCATAATTTGATTTAACAAAAATTACAGAACAGCTGGCAAATCACGAGCATGAGTGAGTAGAGAACATATTTACAAGACCTTGAAGATGTACCCGTTATGCTAATGTCGAGTCTTATATAAAAGCTCTATAACATGGCCTACTAAGGAGAGCCATATTTAATGATATCTAAAACCACTTTCGAATGTAGGTCAATTACACCTTCAAATGACCATGTCAAGGGAGGTCTTTCCATTTGAGGTTCACAGGAAGTGAAAACATCCCTAAAACAACATATTAAGCAGCTCACAATGTAATAAAGCCAACTAAAGAATTTTCCATATCAAGGCATAAGGAGACAAGAAAAAAAGACACAGAAAAAAAATGGATCTAACAACGTGCTAAAAAAGAGATATGGATGATGAAACTTCCGCAACTTTCAGCTATATCAGAACTATATAAATGAAAATTAATAAATGCAACTTATCAAAACATATATTCTTAGTGAACTGTGATATTACTGTATATTTGTGTGGCCTGAAGTCAAACTATATAACACTTAACTGTTGGTTTCAGATCCAAGATCATACTCAAACTTTTTGCTACTCATTCATTCTCAAATTATATATATATATTAAAGATATAAGGTTTAGCTACAGTACTACAGTAAGGCCCGACACCCCCTTTCCCCCCCCCCCCCCGTTCTCTTCGAATCCGGCCAATCCCGGCCACCTGCGCGGGTATCCGGCGAGCCCCCTTCCCCCTCTCGACTCCTCTCATCCAATCGGAAGCAATGGAGGCTTCAATTCCTCTTAAATCGTAACGTAACAGCGCGAATCGAAGGCAAGGTCGGCGGTTGCAGATCGATTTGGAGGCTGTGGTTGCGCGATGGTGATGATTTGGAGGCTGTGGTTGCGCGACGGTGGTGTGCGCTCGCGATGGTGGTGTCGCGATGGTGGTGTCCCGAGGGTGTGCGGTCGCGACGGCTGTGATGGTGACTGTGGTTGTCGCGATGGCGATGGTGGTGGGGAATTCGGGGGCCGACGAGGCCGATGGCGATGATGGTGGTCGATACAATGGAGGGTATGTAATCCTTATGCCCTTAATCGATCCATTCATCCTTCAAGATCTACGTATGAGTTTCTCGATATCTGATTGTATGTTTCTATGTGTATTGTTGCAGAACTTGTGTGGCGATTGCTGGTGCGGATTATTGTGTGATTGCTGCGGATACTCGGATGTCCACCGGTTACAGTATTCTCACCCGAGATTACTCCAAAATCTGTAAATTGTATGATCCGTTTCGTTTTAAATTTTGTGTGGATTTGTTTGGTTGTTTAATTGTGTTTGTAGTTTGTGTTAGTTTCTATAGTTAACTTTATTCTTCTGTTGGATTGATTGTGTGTGATTTGAAATTTGGTTCACGCTTAGGGCTTGGGGTTTGTAAATGACTAAATGTTCGCAAATTCAGAACTTTCTAGCTATAGTTGTGGATGAAGACATAAATGTGTGATCTTTGTTTTGCTCATTTTATCTCAGTGTAGGATTTACATTTTGCAGATGTTAAGAAAATGTTCAGTGCTTGGTCTTTAGACATGATTAAAAATAGAGGTAGTTAGGTGATTTTACATGTAGGTTGATAAATAGTTTCCTTTAACTTAGTCCTTGTGGAATACATGGAGAACCTGCTCTATCTTTAAGTAATCGAACACAATCACCAATAGTCATCCATGAAGTCAGATTTCCAATACTTGAATTGAGGTCTTTGGTTGGTTATGAACATTTTGGTCCATACCCAGAAAGGTAAACTTGTAGGCATTGTTGCATGGAGATTGGAGGATGGAAACTTTGTATTCAAGATTCTTGGTGGAAGTTGTTAGTGGTCCTTTACCATTCTACTTGGGGGCTAAATTCTTCATGCTCTTGTATTTGTATCAAATGAAATCTTTATTATTATTATTATTATTATTTCACTTTGGTGGTTCTTTTTGTTTGGCGTTGAATCGAACTAAAGCTGTCGAAGATCTCAGATTTTGGTATTTCAAGGGCGATCTTATTTTTGAGTGGTATGCAGATTCGTTCATAGAGATGGTTTCTTTTTTTTATTCAAAGATTTTTGGTAACCTTTTTTAGATGCCTTATTGCCTTATGATTATGGAGCAATCTTTTGGTGATGGAAAATGTTTGTGAATTGATTAATTAAATTATCTGCATCCTCAACACATAATCTGTGGGGTATATAGTTACATTGCATTGTTGTTTTCGTAAGATGGTTGCTATCCAATAGAGTAGTGTTGTTTTTGTTGATTGGTTCCCCTCTCTTTGATATTATAAAGCATGCACGTCTTTGAACAATAATTAAAAATGGTTGCTTGTACTTTTCCTCATTTGGTTTGGCTGAAATAGCATAACAAACATTTAAATTTGTTCAAAATTTTACTTTCAGAGCGGACAAGAGCTTCATGGCTTCTTCGGGTTTCCAGGCTGATGTGAAAGCACTTCAAAAGGTTCTGTCTTCTAGACATCTGGTAAGATTCCTTTGTTACAGCGAATGTAATCTATGCTTTATCATGTCGCCTATGGCTTTCCCGCACTTGATTATTTTGATGTACGTTTTGAGTTGTTCTACGTTTTAACGTAAATTGTGTTTGAAATATAGTCGATTTAAATAAAATATGTTTTTATTTGATGGTACAAATTCGTGTTACTCCATGTTTTACGTAAATTTTGTTTGAAAACAAGCAGAGTCGATTATATTTTATACTTGATCATGACACTTATGCTCGCCGCCGCAGCAACGCGCGGCGAGTTAATTCACTAGTTTACTTTAACTAGAGAAAACATCTTGCACCTAAAGAAAAGGAAATTAACTTACCCACTAACCTATTACTCCATTATCTAGACCTACTAATCTTGCTAACTAACTATGACCCACTAATAATTAGAAACATGTGACATAATAAACTTTCTAATAACCCGTGACCCGTTCACCATAACTTGACCCGATCAAGTTTAACCCAACATTTACGCATGATAAACCACAAAATTAAATTTTAAAATGACGATGAAGGTATAAGTAAGAAGCAAAGAATAGCAAGGTAAAACAAAAAGACTATGCCTATGTTTACCCATTTTTCTTCATAGAACACCTTAAAGCAGCACTTGTTTCACATGGCTTCCCCTCCTTTCTTTTATTTCATTTCTCAAGGCTATAGAAAACAAGAAAAACAAAGTAGGGTGATAGTAATTGACACAAAAAGGGTTACAGAAACAGAAATATAATGTACCTTACACTTAAATCTATCATCTACCATGCTTTTTTGTGCTTCAGTCGGTTCCTCGCATCTCTAGATGTCATCACTCATCACCTAACATCAAAACAACCAGAATAATAAGGTTAACAAGTTTCCCACAAGGGTCACGTATTCCTGTCTAATATGCAGAACATAATACATATTGTGATATATATTAGACGAAGGTCAGGTAATCTTGTCTAATATGCATATTACTTGATACATGTTGTGATAGTGTTGTTCATGAATATAAACATTCAGACATAAAAGTAACCTTTAATTTCCACAGAGATAACTAGGTCTAAACACAGCTCTTCGAATCTAAACCTACGAACCACAATTTTCTCTCTTCCATCCTGCGAGCAGATAAATATGAAATGTACAATATGCTTAGATATCCTTAATAATGAAAGATAACAGAAATGTATATGCAACTTAGATCTCACCAATTGAATAGCATAACAGAATTCTGCTAATCGTCTGGACAACCAATCAAAAAGGTCATTGCATCCATACGCAACAAGTTTAGCATCAAAGAAGCGCTCATTTAAGGGACCTAACTGTGAACCAATAGTCAATAGTATCAAAAGGATGTAGACTAATTACTAATCTGTTCCAAACACACCTTTTCATATTTAATTCTACAAACCACAATTCTCTCTCTTTCATCATGCAAGCGGATAAATATGAAAACTGTAGTACGCTCAATTATACTTTATATTGACAGATAGTGGAATGTATATGGAACTTGGAGCATACTTGTTAGAATCTCTGGCAGTTAGAAAAGCCTGGGACTGGATGTTAATATCTTGGAAGGATATTATAGGTTCTGGTTTTGAGCCCTTAGCTGATACTGTTCACTCCAACATAAAATTGAAAAAAAATAATTCAAATTATATTTATTCGTATAAACAAAAAAGTTTAGCTGCTATATGATACCGGAGATATGCTCTTCAAGGCATGATCATAAGATTATTCCAATCTGTAAGTTGTCTAGTTGAATTTGTTAGAGTGTTGTCACATACATCGATCTGGAAATGTACCAGGTGACTTCACTCGGTCAAGAACAATTGCTATCACAGGTCCTTTGATGTCTCCTACATTCCTCATGACCTATATAGTGAATGAGAACATCGATCAGAAAGATTATGGAACATAATATACACATTATAAAATAAGCAGTTTCTGTTGGTTTCAGGTCCCTTTAAAGCACATACACACAGTACACACTCACGTATATATGTCGGGGTAATTTACAGAAGAAAAACTATGTTTTATTCAACAAAGCTAAGGCTATAAATAGCCATACAAATGAAGCGTGGGAACATAAAATACCATTAAAATAATCCTAAAAATACCACCCATTTACCCATTTCAACTAAAGAACCGGTACAAGGTATTTCTATTTAACCATGCACCAACGTACACTTTCATTTAGACTTAGTCAAACCCCAACAAACCTCCTTTATTTGATCATTATATAAAACAAATTAAATTACCGACCCATTACCTGTAAGCTACTAAACCGTGACCCGTAAACTAAACCCGATTAACCTAACAGTTTCACACGCCATGTTTGGTCCGAAAACTCTAACATCTCCAAAGAACACTTCTGTTGCTTTATGAACACCTATCGAATTATCTTGGTAACAAACAGAAATTAGTTAATTTACTGACTCCCAATTGTGTATTGACAAATAAATTTACTATAAATGTTAGATACCGTCACAGCAGCAGCAGCTCGCCTCAGCAACTGAATAGCATCAGGGCACTCTGCAATCGAAAAGGTCGCCGTGTCATCCACACTAAGCTTAACACCAGTCAAACACGCTGTAATACGAGGTACCTAACGGAGAACCAAGAGTCATCAGTTACAAATGATGACAGTTGTAATCATAGATTTGATTTGACTGCCAAAGTCGGCAAGGTACATTCTTTTATGTGCATGTCACATAATCTTCCAGAATTCCCTGCAAAAGAAGTCATGGAATGAATAACTGTTAGAATCAATTAAGTCAAAAAAGACCAAGCTTATTTATAAAATAATTACTATATGGCATTTATGTAATCATTTTTTTACCTCCTATTCAAAGTAGAACCCATTTTTTGGAACTTTGATGTAGTAGAAGCTATATGGCTGACAACTTCAGTGAACCCTTGACAGTTAGCCGGTCCAACAAGGAACAGCCACGGTACACGACTTAAAATCTCTGTAAAGTGGTCAAGTTCTGAGAGTGCTCCAACTTGTTCTTTGAATGAGGTGATTTCTACAGGAAAGAAAGTCATGGTTATAAAAAAGAACACGGGTGGATGTCACAATCATTGGTAGATATGAAAAACAAATGTATAACAAAATTACTGTTAGTAAGTAAAAGAAAGTCTACTACCCAAGAAAGCATGTAATCAATAAGAAGATATCATACCAAACATGCCACGTTTGTGTTTCATTTTAATTTATCATTTTCTGAAGCGAGAAACCTTCAAGTCGCTCTTTCCATGTGGCACACTTCTATTGGATGATGGTTTATACCAGATCAAGAGATCCTAATATGCTTTCAATTTCTTCAAGGATCATCTTTGCCGGCTGCAAGCAACAAGCACTAAGAGATAGTATTCGATTAAGAAAAGGCATAATGTTAGTCCAAAACTTCATAAGCATTAAGGTTATTAATATAAATGTGTGTGTGCATGTGTGTGTTTGGCACAGAGAATGCACCTCAACCTTGTAAGGTCCACCTTTTGGTTTAAATCGGTCCCTTTGCTCTCTTGCCAACAGCCGTCTTTGTGTGACCTGCCTTCTTAGCAGCAAGCTTAAATAGTGAAAAGAGAGAATTAAAAGTCAATACCAGGAAGAAGAATAATATACTTCAAAAAAAACAAAAAACATGAAACATGAAATATGTGATTTCCTAGGTGATCACAGCAGCAGGTACAGGTTTCTTCGTGCTAAGCATGCTTGCTGCTGACCTTCTAGCAAAACCTTCATCATAAGCCTTCAAATGTTTGTCGTCTGATGTTACTTTCATAAAACCAAACAAGATACGAGCCCAGGTAGAGATAAGAGTAAGACGTCTAAATGTGTCCCGCACCTTATATTCTGAGTAGGCTTAGGAGCACCTGTGATATTGACAACCTCAGCCTTGATTTCCTAAAGAAACATAAACAAGTAGTGAAAGCAATAAAATTGATCAACATACCAGTGTATCCTATATTTCTCAAATAGTGAATGTGGGCTTAGGTTATTGTATTTATTAAAACATACGAACTGCAGCAATAGGTATTATAACAAATAAGAGTTTGAAAACAAATGCAGATGAGAAACAAAATCATCTTTATCCAACCTAGTGGCTGCATAGATAGTTAATCAATGCCATTAGTGCACACACCCTGACACCCCTTGCTAAATTTGAGTGAATTAGTGAAACCATAGAAAGTAGTGTGATAACAAATAATTACATGTCTAAGGCATACTCATTATGAAGAAGTTCTTTGTACAGGGTGCTCCTATTGATCATATAAGTACACGATTGTGGTCTTTTAAAATTCTCATAAAATTTATGCGTATGGTAACAAGAAACAAGTATATATCTAAGTTTAATTAATAGGCTATGAAATGTTAGTTGTAAACAGTACACTTACTTTAGAAGTACCACTGTCACCTAATAATCTCTACTCATGAACAAAAGGCTAGTTTCAGTGAACCTTAGAAGTCGAAGTGGTATGACATGCGTATTTTCTGAAATCAACCGAGGAAGCAGGTAATAGTACAGCATATGAACCTATAAACTGCACAATCATGTATTGCATGATATAAACTCTGTTGTAATAAATTAAACTTCAAATTGATCAAAATGTGCAAATGCAATTTCTTGACACAAAACATACCAGGGATACATCACAGCTTCCAATTCCACCCAAAGCATAAACACAATATGCACGTACCTTCTCCATCATCTAGCTTTGGCGGATCTGCAAAGCATTGATCTGCCATGATTGCATCATCGCTAACTTCATTGGCATACCTACACCAATACATGATAATGACATCAGACATCTTCAAACACAATGTCGTTCAATATGGCAAACATATAGGTTCTAATTAATTCATGAACAAAAATGCTATCTCAATTCTATAACTGTTGACGTACATTTAGATCTAATCTGCTTGTCCTTCTGTAATATATGTAGACCACAGAATATGATCAATGTTGTCACACAGTCACATAACTTACTTGTAAACATGTCGGACAGAAACATAACACCAGAAAACACTTGTTGATGTTACATTAATTATAAAACCATGATATAACATTCAGATTGAATCATCGCTAAATGCTTCCTCAAATAAGAATGTATAACTTTAAAAACAAAATTAAGTAAATGAACGTTCGAACCATTGCTGTTAGACAAATGAGAGAATACAGGTTATCAAAACCATAGACGGAAACAAAAGGATCAGTAAAGCCTTACAGCAATAGCATCCCCTGCTTTAAAGTAAGCAATTAGGGCATACTGAAATCAGTACGTTCTTCTTAAATTAAACAACCACAGAGCGTGATATCAACATTCTAACAGAACCAAACGAAAAACCCTAACCTGATCGGGATGCGATGAACTTCTTAATGAACCGCAGAAGGCGGGAACGTCATTGTTGTCATCGTTACGATTCCTCCAACAGCTTCTTCGCTTCCGATCAAACGAACTCTGAAACTTCTACTTGTGAGTATGTGAAGAATCGAAGAATCAACAAAAGGTCAAATGCAACTTGTGGGGGGTGTGTGTGTGAAGAAGAATGAATAAATAATATGAAAAAGAAGAGACGAGAGGAGAGGAGTGATATGGAAATCAGAAGATACGCAAATCGCAAGAGCAAATCTTTTGGTAATAGAATCTGTTGGTAATTACGCGTTATTATTTTTGGTAATTAATGCCGTATTACGCGTTTTGGTCAACTTAGTTTACCGTGAAAATGATACAAGTAATAAATAACAAAGTATAAACAAACAAACAAAATGGTAATTAAATATTTCTTTTTCATATAAAAGTATATATATGAAAAAGAAAATGTTTAATTACCAAATACGCATCAGAAAATTACCAATATAACCACTTAATCAATTTTTTTTATAATTTTACCCATTAAAATTGAAGTTTACCAAGTTATTCTACAACCAGAGGACGTCACGTGTCTGAGTATCATTGACCAGCGATACCTGAGCATGTACGTATCTCGCGGAGTCAGCGATACATGGATGGGTTTGTATCACAATAATTTAAAAAGAAAAGAAAAAAGATATATAATATCGCTAAACCAGTTATATATAAATGTGATTGTATCCCCAATCTTTGTTTCAATCTACTCGATTCATCTTTTTTCTTTATTTCATTTTTACCCCTTAAAATTTTGCATTTTTAACATTTGTATCTTTTGTCTTTACCCATACCTTAATTAAAAATAATAAATTAATTTCACACACAAATATAATAAATCAAAACAAAAAAACAAGTTTCATAAATCAATTCTATTAATTTAATAATATTTCAACGACCTTAGTATTCGATTGTATTGTCTTATTTACTAGTACTTACCCTTTTAGACAAAATCTTTTCATCATTCCGATGACATTGTTAGTAACCAACAACCTAGGACAAGTTTAGAAACACTATTATGCTTTAACCATAAAACCTTTTATGAGAACACATTCAAAAGGGTACACACAATTGATAAACAATTTGTCATATCTTTATGTTTACCATTTTCGTTTTTGGTAAAACAAAATCCACCCTGATTATCCATATAACATCTTTAATTGCTTAAATATTTAGTTTATATCAATTCAATGAGATTTTCAATTGACAAAACTCATTTTTGTTTCATATAACCGAACCTTACACCCTCTCGGTCGACCCTCTCCCTCAAATTCTCACTTTGTAACTTCTTGTAACCCTAATCTACGGTTTTCGTTCATTCGTGTTTCGGACCATATTCACACTGGTTAACCGTTCTCGGTAACTCTCTTATCCAGCAGCTTACTCGGTGATCGATCGACATCTTTATTCAACCCGCAAGTGTCGACGGCAGAGAACGGGGTTGTAGCAACCCGTACCTTGCTCGATCGGTGGGTATTCTCGACCCCTTTTAATCGTGTTCCTACTGTTATGGTTTCGGGTTCAGGCCACGATGGGGGGGGTTTTGAATATAGCTGTTCTCGGCTGCAGTTTTCGTGTTTGTGTGATTGTGGCCATGTGTTATATGTTCATATGCGGTGTGACCCGGTGTTTGACCTGTTATGTTTGTATGAGACTGTTGGCATGGGGGCCCCTTCATGTTTACGAGTTGTGTTACGGGAATGGTAAAGACCCGTTAGGGTTGTATGTGTGTATAAATGCTTACGTGTTGTCTGGGGTGGAGCATGAAACCGAAGACGGGGCTGTTTTGGTGTGCGTATACTTTCTGCCGTATGCGAGTAGTTGTGTTGTGAGCTATGTGTGTGTTGATGTGTTCCTCGAATGGTTTTCATGGCTGCGTTCGAGGGTGTTCACACATGTGGTTGTATATAGGTGAGGTATTTGTGGTTGTATATAGGTGAGGTATTTGTGGTTGTATGTGTGTAAAGTATGTGGGAGTAGTGGAGGTGCATGTTGTGTATGTATGGTCCTATGCTTTGCATGTTTATATATATTTGGGGTGCATGGTTCTAAGCTTTGTGTAAGTCCCCGATCCCGGGCACCTCACAGTTGGTTATTCACAGCATAAAACATTCACAACACAATATTAAGCAGCGGAAATTATTTTAAACAAAAACCATCATTCATTTAGAACGCTATTGTTAAGCAATACATTTTAGTTTATAAGTTCACAAAATATTTAATTGAATGAATTACAAAACAACAGTGTCGTCAAAGCATAAATGGATGTCAGTCTTGTCCGCCAAGTAGCCACCCCCGTGTGCCATCCTCAGCAACCTGTCACCTGCCAACTGGAGAATACATAAAAGTCAGCGTTGCTGAGTGAGTTCTAGTTTTATAATTTAAAATACTTTGCTTTTCGTCTCAAGGAAAACCTTTCTTTACTTATATGCGGTCACACAAGTACGTACACAGATAATATTATTATTATCTTCGTCGTTCATTCATTAACTTTCGTTAGTGTGCTGTTCATCGTTTACATTCGTATTCTTTCTTTCATATTAGTTCTTCCATTCGTATGTATCTTACTTTCATTCATTCATACATTACATACATTCATACATTCATTTCATACGAACGATCATTTCTTTCATTCATATGTTCATTACATTCCTTCGTACGTTCATTCATTTTATTCATACATTCACATTACATTCTTTTATTCTATCATATGTTAGCCAAGTCTGTTGCAGCACACGGCTGCTCACCTCAGTGGCAATCTCACGATTGCCTGCTAACCGAGTCTGTTGCAACACGTAGTTGCTCACCTCATTATCAATATGTTAGCCAAGTCTGTTGCAACACACAGTTACTCACCTCAGTGGCAACCCCACGGATTGCCTGCTAACCGAGTCTGTTGCAACACGTAGTTGCTCACCTCATTATCAATCTTAAAGATTGACCCTGTGTGCATCCTTCGGGGTAGCTAACCCGCATCACAGTTGAGCTAACACCTGCCAGGGGTGTGCACCTCCATTCATTTGCTTGCAAGCCTTTCTTACGTTCGTTCGTTCATTTATTAATGCATGCATTCATTCATCATGTTTTCCCCTTTCATTATCTTTCACTTTGCGTTCCATTTCTCATTATCATTAATATTTTACTTTATTAATGATTATGCTCTTCGTTAAATCTTAGTCATTCTTCGTCATGCCAGTAACATACTTAACAATATTAAAATAATAATAATATTGTTAATAATAATAAAATACTGATAATAAAATCAGTAACAGAAATCAAGGGTTAATCATTTACCATCATTTCATGCATGAAACATCATTATTAATTAACCCTAGTCAACCTTGGTCAAAATCCCATAAATCAGATTTCCAGAAAATTTCTGTAAAAATTCTAAGTGTTCTGGACGTTTGAGCCCTGTTGGGCATATAAGCCCCTTGGGCGTATGAGCCCTGTTAGGCGTAAGAGCACTGCTAGGCGTATGAGTCCTATTGGACTTTTCATCTTATACTTAGAAAAATCATCTGGTCATACGACCACCCTGTTGGGCGTATGAGCACTATTGGTCGTACCATCCCATACTTAGAAATATTTTCTGGTCATGCGACCAGAATTCAGACTTTTCACCTTTTTACTTAGTTTTCAGACTCATGGGTACTGTGGGACTCATGAGTCCTGTTGGACTTATAAGTCCCCATACTTAGCAACTTTTCAGACTTATGAGTCTGGTCGTTTTAGAACTATTGGACACATTACCTGCGTAGACTCATGACCATACTTAGAGTATTACTAAGGCATGTCCCTAGGCGTATAAGCACTATTAGACTCATCAACTTATACTTATTATTCTAAGTCCAAATTTCAGACATATTACTACTATTTGGGCTTGTTAGTCGTTTTAGTAACCTGCTCATATGACTAATTCATATTTCAAATTCCCAAACATCAGATTGCCTAGTACTAAACATATACACATGATTCTAGGCATAAATATAACATAAACATAAACATACATACATTCATATCATACGGGTATTATACCCAAACTTATAAAAACATACTTACATGCATTTCCAGCCCCAAAACATTTTAAAAAAACGAGTAAAAAGGGGATCTAGAACTCACCTTAGTTGTTTCAAATCTTAAGACTCTTCACCCGAGCTCCTTTAATCGATTCTAACACCTGGAAACCTTCTAAACACACATTTGGAACGCATAAAAAACACAAATAAACATTTAACCGAGGCTAAGGTTAGCCAAAAACAACTCAAAACACTAAACTTACCTAATTTCTCGAATTCTTCTTCTTGTTTCTTCAAGATCCGCAAGTTTTCTCTGCTTTCTCTCTCTAAATGTCGAATGAAAGTTGTTGTGCAGAAAAGTGGGCAGCCATACTCCTTATTACCAACTTTTCATGATTTTTATCATCTTTTACACTTTTGGTCCCTCAACTTTGGGTTGACTTTCTTTTCCCCAATTTTCTTTCTCTTTTATTCTTTTATTTCTTTAAAAGAAATATACGGGTGTTACAAGTCCACCCCCTTATATAGGTTTCGTCCCCGAAACCTGTTATTCCTCAAACAGATGTGGGTAATGTTGCCTCATCTCCTCCTCAGTCTCCCACGTAGACTCGGATCCCTTCCTGTGCTTCCACTGTACACGCACAGAGGAACCACTTTATTCCTCAACCTCTTTTCTTTACGATCAATGATTGCCACTGGTTGCTCCACGTAATTGAGCCGTTCGTCTACTTCAATATCCTTCAGTGGAACTATCATATCTTCATCAGCTAAGCACTTCCTCAGATGAGATACATGGAATGTGGGATGAATTCCACTTAACTCATCTGGCAGCTCAAGTCGATAGGCCACCTCTCCTACTCGTGCGACAATTCGGAAAGGTCCTATATATCTCGGGCTTAGCTTACCTCGTTTCCTGAATCTAATGATCCCTTTCCAGGCCGAGACCTTCAACATTACTCGGTCACCAACCTTGAACTCTATCGGTCTTCGCCTCTTGTCAGCATACGACTTTTGCCTATCTTTCGCCGCCTTCATGAAGGCCTTGATCTTTTCCAACTTCTCAGTCGTAGCTTCGACCACCTCAACACCTCCTAACTCTTTCTGCCCAATGTCTCCCCAGCACACGGGCGTCCTACATCTCCTACCGTATAGCATCTCGTAAGGTGGCATGCCAATGCTGGCATGATAACTGTTGTTGTACGAGAATTCTGCTAACGGCAGGTGGTTGTCCCAACTTCCTCCAAAATCGATCACGCACGCCCGAAGCATGTCCTCGAGTGTTTGGATCGTCCTCTCAGACTGACCGTCCGTCTGAGGGTGATATGCTGTACTAATGTGTAGCCTCGTCCCCATTGCATCATGAAACCTCTTCCAAAACTTGGAGGTAAACCGGGTGTCACGATCAGACACAATAGACACCGGTACACCATGACGAGCTACAATTTCTTTGATGAACAGATCCGCCAATCTTTCAGATGAGTACGTTTCGCGGATCGGTAGGAAGTGGGCACTCTTTGTCAAACGGTCCACTATCACCCATATGGCATCATACCCTTTAGGGGTACGTGGTAACTTCGTGATGAAATCCATGGTGATGTGTTCCCACTTCCACTCGGGTATATCCAACGGTTGGATCTTCCCGTAGGGCTTCTGGTGTTCCGCCTTCACTTGTAAGCAAGTCAAGCACTTACTTACGTACTCCACTACGTCGCGTTTCATACCCGGCCACCAATAGTCTTTCTTCATATCGTGGTACATTTTGGTAGCACCGGGGTGAATGGAGTATCGGGTCTTATGGGCCTCGTCCATAATTCTACCACGTAGATCCCCGTATCGAGGAATCCACATTCGTCCAAATCGAGTCTTAACACCAAGAGTGTTCTCACCCAATTCCGTAACTAGACCTCTCATCCTTTCGGAGTTAAGACGATCTTCTTTCAAAGCCTCGTCTTGAAACTCCTTAACCTGAGTCATTACATCTGAGGTCATAATTAGCTGATATGCCTTTACCCGGATCGGCTCAGGCCTTTCTTTTCGGCTAAGGGCATCGGCCACCACGTTGGCCTTGCCCGAATGGTAATGGATTTCGCAGTCATAATCCTTTATGAGCTCCAACCATCGCCTTTGCCTCATGTTTAGATCTTTCTGCTCGAAGAAGTACTTCAAGCTTTTTGTTTCATATAACGAACCTTACACCCTCTCGGTCGACCCTCTCCCTCAAATTCTCACTTTGTAACTTCTTGTAACCCTAATCTACGGTTTTCGTTCATTCGTGTTTCGGACCATATTCACACCGGTTAACCGTTCTCGGTAACTCTCTTATCCAGCAGCTGTGACAACCCGAATTTTTTTTTTCGGTTAATACTATCGTGAATTAATCCATTTAGTAAGATTAATAATAATAATAATAATAATAATAATAAAATAATAATAATAATAATAATAATAATAATATAATAATAAAAATAATGAAAACAATAATAATAATAATATTATTATTAATAAAAATAATTTATAAAAATTATTAAACTTAATTTAATAAGTCCAGGGGGTAGTTTTGTAAATGTTGAAACTTGTTTTAAAAGGTTAAAACATGAAATGATAAGTTTTAAAAGTACAGGGACCATTCTGTAAATTATTAAAAAACCAACCCCCCTCCCCGTCGACCCTTCCTCCCCTCCGGCCACTATTCCGGCCAAACTCCGGCGAACCCCAAACACCAACTAAACGCGATTTTTAATCCATTGAATGCTCCCGACAGTTTCTCGTGCAAGAACCGAACCTGGACCCCCTTTCGAATTGAAAAATCGTAGTGCGATTACCACCCAACCCGACCAACCCACTTCGGCCCTTTTCCCGGCCACTATCGAATGCACTAACATTTAATTAATCGAAGTAATCGTATATATAAGATCACATAACAATTCCCAATCGAATGCACCATTCAATTACATCTGAAAACATACAAACACATCAATTCGATCATTATCTCCATCGCGACCTGCAACTTAGTCGAGCATCACCTTCGGGTCAATTTCATTAGAAAATAATAGAGGGCTTTTGTTTATCATCATCTTCATAAGCTATCTGCAAAGTTAATTCGAATTCCATATACGTTTATCCATCGTTTGATTCAAGGCAAAGCCGCGACTGTTCTTCGTAGTGTTCATCATCAATTTAACTTCTAATCAGGTAATTAAACACGCCTATATGTTCGGTTTATCATGGGGATTAAAAGCCCTAACCTTAATCTGGTTATTAACATCGAATTGATCTTCAATTGAATCGGTTTCATTCTAGGGTTCTTGGGAAATTGGGATTGGTTTAAAGGTGTGTTTAAAAGAATTGGAAACAGATTCCTATCGCGGCCTTGTGCTTGGTTCACTGGTTCGGTGTGTGTATGCAGGGAGAGGACCCGGGTTCGACCCGGGCAGCCTCGTTTTATTTGTTTTATTTTTTTTAAGCTTTTTAAAATACTTTAAAAATATGAAAAAATTCCTAAAAATTATAAAAATAAATTTATAAGTTTCCCTTATTTTAAATCTTACAAAAAAGTTTCCTGTAAATTTATTTTATTTAAAAACTTTAATAAAATTTTATAAAATATTATTTAAAAGTATTAAAAATACTTATCTTTGTAAAATAAATTCTAAACCGTGTATAACTATGCAATAATCATAGAAATTATACATAAATTATTTATAAATATTATAAATAGTTATTTCTATAAAACAAACATTATATTTAAATATAGATTAATATATTTTATAAATTCACAAATTATTTACAAATGAAATTGTGGGTTATTTCTTGTAAAATATATTAATACCTTATTATTAATCAAAATACTATAAATGTGATTATCCTTATTTGTAAATATTCTTGAATAATTATAAATTATATAATTAAACTATTTAATTCTAAAATATTTGAATACATATATGAAACCCTTTTAGTGAAATCAAAATGTAAATAATTATTTGGTAAAACTTAATGCTATTGATAATTATTATTAATACAAATCTATAAAAATATTGTAACATATATATACATCTAATTGTGTGTGTGCCACGTGTTAAATCGAATCGACCCAAACCTTACCAAATATATTCGCATTATATTAAAGACTCCATTACAAACAATAATAGGTATTGAACGTGTTTGATCGTGCATTGCCTTATTCTTTGAAGTTCTCGTTCATATCATTATATCAATTCAAGGTGAGTTTACAGCCTCACTTTTACTTTATACTATTTTTGGGGGAGAGAAACATGATGTTTTCATAAACGTTATATTATATTGGATTGTTGTGATACTGCATATACATGATACTATGTTCGTATACTTTGCCCTTCGGTCCGTTACTACGCAAGTAGAAACGTGGAAACAATTTCATTCGGTCCGTTACTACGCAAGTAGAAACGTGGAAACAATTTCATTCGGTCCGTTACTACGCAAGTAGAAACGTGGAAACAATTTCATTTTCGTTGATCAGTATTATTGTAATATCACCGGTTTACTAGTGTGATACCACTAAAGTCCTCACTCTCGAACCGTTAATGTATGTAGTATAGCGAGGCAATTCTGAGTAGATCTACTGGGTTTGACAAACCCCACCCGGGCTAGTCGCGCTAGCACAACGTTCGTCAAACGGGTGTTTAATTGACCTAAGTGCTGTTGCTGTGACCTGGTATTCACAGCCGAGGCGTTCAGTTTCGATTGTCAGCTTCGGTTCGAACTTCATACACTGAGTAACTGGTTAGTAGACTAGCTACCTACTGATATTACTTTGTTTACTGTATCGGTTTACTTTATGTTCTGTTTATCAAAACCTGTGAACTCACCAACCTTGTGTTGACACTTTAGCATGTTTCTTTCAGGTTCACAAGACGCGCACGATTAGGAGCATTCACTAATGCATTTATTATCTCACGTGGCTTATTTAATATTTTTCAGTAACTTTCATTTATTCGGTTTGCGCGTGTTGCGCCATTTAAACAATTAAGATTTACTATGCTTCCGCAACTTCTGTTATGTTACTTTAAAAACTTGGTCTTTGGTAATATTAAACTTCAAAAATGAATTATGTTTTACAATTAACGTGTCGTTGGTGTAACTAGTGGCTGAGATCCTGGAAGTCACACCCCTAACAGTAATACTCCGTTTGTGGAAATTTGAGGGTGTGACAGCAGCTTACTCGGGTGATCGATCGACATCTTTATTCAACCCGCAAGTGTCGACGGCAGAGAACGGGTTTGTAGCAACCCGTACCTTGCTCGATCGGTGGGTATTCTCGACCCCTTTTAATCGTGTTCCTACTGTTATGGTTTCGGGTTCAGGCCACGATGAGTGGGGGTTTCTGAATATAGCTGTTCTCGACTGCAGTTTTCGTGTTTGTGTGATTTGTCATGTGTTATATGTTCATATGCGGTGTGACCCGGTGTTTGACCTGTTATGTTTGTATGAGACTGTTGGCATGGGGGCCCCTTCATGTTTACGAGTTGTGTTACGGGAATGGTAAAGACCGTTAGGGTTGTATGTGTGTATAAAATGCTTACGTGTTGTCTGGGTGGAGCATGAAACCGAAGACGGGGCTGTTTTGGTGTGCGTATACTTTCTGCCGTATGCGAGTACTTGTGTTGTGAGCTATGTGTGTGTTGATGTGTTCCTCGAATGGTTTTCATGGCTGCGTTCGAGGGTGTTCACACATGTGGTTGTATATAGGTGAGGTATTTGTGGTTGTATGTGTGTAAAGTATGTGGGAGTAGTGGAGGTGCATGTTGTGTAGTATTGTCCTATGCTTGCATGTTTATATATATTGGGGTGCATGGTTCTAAGCTTTGCCTGTTTATATAATTTGGGTGTGATGTATGTGGTAAAGATAATATATGTGTATAGATTCATTAAAAAATATAGTATTATAAATATGTTGATCCCATGATCCTGGACCGATCTTACCTCCCAAATATCGTGGGTTTTGTGTATGCATCATTGGCATTCGTTTCAAGTATAGTAATTACGAGCGGGTTGTATTTTATTAGGTATATGAATTTTATAGTAAAAGATCATATAATTGAAAATATATATAAAGAGTATTCACTGTATGTGCCTGGGTAGACGTGAATGATTAGTTTTTCTGCTCGACTGAATGTGCGCATGCTTGTGTTAGTTCGAGAATTGGGGGAAATGTCATTGGCTCGCATTGCAACAGTGTCATGAACGCGAAACCATACCGTACTAATATTAACAATCAATATTAATAGTCAGTAAATGAATCCAGGTGTTAAAGAAATCTAATCACCTGCTTTCAGCTTTATCTTATTCGTTGTGCATTGAGGTGAGTTCTCAACACCACTTTACTTACTTTCTTTGAGGTGAAAGAAACGAGTGTTCTAAACATCTTTTCATGATCGATATTACAATAATTGTTCATAATTTTATGGTATTTTAAAAATACCACTCTCATATACTTTAATATAATATAGATATAAATATAGATGTATTAATTATGGTAGTAATTAAATAAGTTCATTAAATGAGTTAGAAATGATTCCATAAAACACAGATACCTAATGCTTAAGAAATTATGACTAGGTGTCTTATTATTATATTTTATAAAATTCACTTGTATCCCAAGATTTTGCATTATATACTAGTTTAGATAAGTCAATATTAAAATGTAATTAAAACCACGAGTTTACTCTTCCGTTGTTTTAACACAAAATGGTAAACCTCGTGCGCGTTGACATGACTTGATTTTAAATAAATTTTAACTCGAAACATGGAAAAAATAAGCATGTTAAAATAGTATACTTAGTATTTTAGCTCGACCACATCAAACCACTATCCTTGAAACCACCGGTCACTCACACTAATCCTTGAATCCGCCCCCATCCGTCACCGTCATCACCCTAAATCACATCAACTCAATTGCGGATAATCACCATCCACACCCTCACCTCTAGAACTCATCACTAGCTCCAAACAACCAGAATTTCATCAAGTTCTCGACGTGTCTCACAGGCTAAAGTTGTTCCAGGATGAAACTCATCACCTAAGCAAGGTAACCATCATATACAACCTCACCTTAAGCTCTTATGCTAATAATAATCATTCATACAGTTGATCATGTAATTCACGACCATGAATCTCGTAACATGCTAGAAAATATATTTGGGATGTTCTAGATGATCAAACATGTTCCCTAAACCATTTACATGAAAACCGTGACACCAAAGCATAAACCCCATTATCTTCCACCTAACCCCATTAAATATTATATGGAGGTGGAATGATGAGGTATATTTATTGAAACACATTGTAAGCATCTGGAGGTCAGCATGGTTTGATGTTGTGATTTGAAGCAAATCGACTTGCAAGTCATGAGTGGAATAAGGGGGTTATAGGTGGCCAGTTTGTTTGCGATTAAATAGGGGGGTGCAAGTCGAACGCAATTTCAAGGAGTGGAGGTCGGCGTAGCAAATCAGACGGGGAACAAAAATGGTCGGCACAAGGGACGTTTTTAATAGTAAGTACTTCCGTCCTTCTAACCAAGATTTCACAAGTGAATTTAGCTTCACCCTTTTTAAGCGTTTTACGTTTGTTTGTACGCCAACTCGCCGGCGTAAGCTATGTTTCATTTGATTTCATTAGATAACACAGTATAGATGAAGTCTTATAAGTTCACGGGCAACCTATTCTTACTCTCACGAAAATGTATGGAAGAAGATGAAACTTTCCTGCTTGTTGCCATCTAAATTCTAATATTATATTATTATTATATAACCATCCCAAAAAATATGTAACCGGGATTCCAAACTTTGACTTCATTGTGGGCCAATTTTGCAGACATTTGTAGACTTAAAATTCCACAGTATACTGAATAATAAGTGGGCTAAAACCCAACACACTATCGCCAATAGCCCAATAGAACCCAAAAACTAACGGTCCTCAATTAGCATTTGAGATGACCGAATGAGCAACCTTTTCTGTCAAGTAAGAAATTATTTTGGCCTCAATTGAAACCAAGTTAGTAAAATGCCATATTCTTTTTACATCTAAGAAAAATCACACAACATATCAACCAAAGCTATGTTTTTTTTTCATTTAAAATCTAATATCACTATAAATGAAAGGGTGTAAAGAGGCCGTGTTGTAGGTTGGTACCTTGAAGTTAATATGAACATAAAAGTCAACTAAAATAACTTCAAAAATCTAAAGTCTGATTTTATATGAATTTAACCATCTTTAAAATTAAGAATCATTTAATAGCAAAAACATGATTATTAAGCCTATAGTCACGCCCTGCCTATTAGCCTTTCAGGTCTCTTAGGACTTTATACTTCATTCTTTTGAGACAGATTTACAAACATCACACTTTATGACTTTCATGCTTAGGGGTCTCACGAGTTGGAATTTATAGCCTTTAAATTTAGGCTTTATGTTATAACATCCTTTAGCCTATATGTCCTTTTAGAATCCAAGTCTCTTGCTCTATGGGTCAGGTAGGCTTCTACCTCGTTCAAAAATGGTCGTTTGGTTCGGGATACATATTCACCTTCCTCTATATGTTTTTTCTCTTGTGGTAACTTTGTATAATAGTAACCAACTTTCAAAAGTGTTCCAATTAGTAACTCAAGTTTAAAAAGTGTTACAATTAGATCACTCAACTTTCATATTTATTTAAATTATAAGGCTTACCATGTTTTAGCATTTTTTTCTTTTCGTTTAAGTTAGAAAAATATTTTTTTCATCTTTTTATTCTGATGTGGAATGTGACGAGAATTTAAGATACATTTTTTTTATTTTAATACATTTAACTTGATTTTTTATTTTTTATATAATTATGAAATATTAAAAATTCCAACCCCACATCCTCTCTTCCATTATTTTATTAACATAAGAAAATTCGATGATGAGTCGATTTGATGGTTAATAGTTTAATTTAAGAAAATATGCATGAGTGATCAATTTAAACACTTTTGAAACTTGGTTACTATTCTTTGACATTTTGCGTTTTCTCTGAAGTAATTATACAATCAACATATAGCAAAAATCAAGAAATATGGCAAAATTCAAGCAAATAATAATTAGAGCACAAGTTTTAGATTAGGCTAATTACCTTCGTCTCTTCAAGGCTTCAAGAAACACCAAAGAACATTTAGCTTCAACCCTTCACGTCTCCTACAATGATGCGAGGTTCAGCGATTCAACTTTTATTAAAACCATATTCAAATAAGATTAAAAATGCAAGCACAAAATTAACTAATCAAAATTTTCAAATCATGTGACTGAGTATAGCACCTAGACAAATGGTATAGGATTACTAAACTCCCATCGAACGATATCATTGTGCCACTGATTAATTTTTGAGGGAAAATGACGGTGTTACATGATCCACTTAGAAAAATAGGGATGCGTGGGTGTTAGCAACCTCATTTGTCAGGTATAAAAATCCCTCATTTGTAAGCAAGCAATAACAGTGGTCACATAAGCTTCATCACCTACAAAAAGCTTAGCAAAAATAATATCAGAAGCACAAGGCTAAGATCTTCATCATGAAGAATGAATACTGATTTACACCTGTGTGAACAATGTCAGGTAGATACGCCGACCCATGTGCTGAAGAATATATTTTGATTTACTGAAAATAATTAACTTTTACCTTCCAGTAACACCGTGGCAAGCGAGTCTCGGAGGTTCTTGAATTATCATCAATCCCAAATTTGTCTCTTAGCTCAACCAAAGAGGACAACCAAACAGAATTATAAGGAAAATTATACATGTGAAAACAAAAATAACATGTATAAGAAAATAATCATATTCTAATTTATTAAAAGAAAAAGACAGAGAACCTTAATGCAAAGCAATTTGGGTACTCGCACACATTCTGCAGGCCAAGCTCCTTTGAAGAGACATGCTAATAAGCTAATAAGTTCCCAATCTTGAGAGGGAATTCACCGTCTTGTTGCCATAATCAGTCCTCCAACCATGACTACTAATACAATAACTCCCTATATAAAATAAATCACCAAGAAATGGACGCACAAGATTGTTGCCATAATCAGTCCTCCAACCATGAGCATATAACAAAAGTAGTGAGTAAAACTAAAAATTTAAAAGATAACAAGAAAAACTAGGCAACACCAAAGGCAAACACATACAATAACAAATAAGTTTTTCCCATATCCTATAGTAGTATTCTCCAACCCCCAAATAGCATTTATCTTTGAACAATTGTGGAATTAAAAGTCAAGCAGACGTGTTAGCACGAACTTGTGTTAGTGAACATTTAAGCTAATAATGTAGAGAATATAACCAACCACATTTGTTGTCTAGTTGAGTGAATGGTATCAATAAATAGAATATATTTTCTATTTGGAGATAGTATGCTTCTCTTTATCAATAATACCTTCCTAATTGCATTGTCCATGGCCAGAAGATGTAACAGTCAGACATATCATAATATTCTATCACTTCACCATTTGTAATGTCTTACAGGATTGAAGATAATACGAGTTAAGGGGACACTTCATTTACTGTCATCATCTAAAACATGGTGACGTAAAACATTTGTACATTAACAATATAAAAGATCTTTGCTTTGTACTATAACCCGAACCAAATAAATCATACAAGAACAAAAACATGAAAATGTAATTAAGAAAACAGGGGAAAACGATCTTTACCCCCAATTGGTGTCTAACAAATTACTCAAGTAATATAGAAGTTGAGTGAACCGTACCTTTAGCGCTCAATTTCCAATCTCCTTCCTTCCCCGGGCAGGGGTCTTTGGCAAAACGGTCGGTTTGGGTCGGGCGGGGTTCCCCTCGTTCTAAAAAAATGGTGTTTTTTTCCTTAAGCAATTGCATAACCTTATTACCTTATGTAAACTAAGGCCACATCCAATTTGAGATAAAAGGATGGAAGATTACTAATTTATTTACGATTGATGAGGGTAATATCTTAAATTTGTAACTAATCATTAAATTAAGCAAATTAAGAACTATAATCACAAACTTCCTCCATTTAGAGAGTGATTGAATGTTCATTAAATTACACAACCTTATTACCTGTTATTGTATGTTGTAATCGCAAACTGATCCCACCACTTTTGCTTGTCATTTGCTGAAACCATAGTTAGCGCTTCAGCCCAAAATTTATTCAAAACGGCCAAACCAAACCGTTAACGATCCTAACTGACCATCGAGGAACCTGTGGTCTATTACTTAAGTTGGTTAGAAAATTAATAAAAGAAAAACAAGGGTGGTAGTGACAAACCTTGACAAGAAACCTTTTCATAGATGTATTTTTGTTGGATGGTTGCACCATATTGTTGCAGTTTGTCTGGTTGGACACTAGCAAAGGGAACATTCAATGTAATCGTTTTGCTTTTATTGCATATTATCATCCTTCAGATTGTCTACACACTGCAAATTAAAGAAACAAGATAATAGAAAACACGAAGCAATACACACTTAGAAAACTTGAATTTTAATTAGCTTTCATACATAACCTCTTACGTCTCACGTTAAGTTGTGAAAGAGCTGCATTAACATAATAGATAACAATCTATTATATATTGATGCTTACTAATATAATAACTCACCTTTTAAAACAGGCCAGCTAGAAATGGACCCGCAAGATCAAGCGTAATGTCGCCATAAAGACACCGATCATCCTTATCACCTGACATATTAAAAACAAAGATCATACTTTTCTTTTGTGAGCAATAGTGGCACCTCTTTCTCACATGTAATCCAAGGCTACAAGCATTTGAGAGAGAAATATAGAAGATTAACTAATTTATGGACAAATGATGAGGCCATATCTGACATTCTAAATGCACAAATTCGTAAAAACATTAAAATTAACGAAAAACCATCCATTATTTGCTTTCACATCAAAGTTTGATGCTTACCATGTAAGAAATGTTCAATCTACCAGGGCCACATAATCACACATGAGAAAATTACAATCAGGAAATAATAGAACCATATGATGCTTTCTTCCCCAACAGAAGCTTAATATGTTCTTACCCGTTGAATCACCCAACTAGTAAAGAACAACCAAAATCAAATTGAAAAAATATTGGGAAAGTAAGACAAACCCAAAACATGCCTCGAAACAAAAACACCCACTACGAACTCTAAGGGCTTTTAACAAATCAATTAGTATAATATCGATAGGATTACACTAGTATCGAACTATAAGGTAAATCATGTGAAAGTTGGATTCAATAACTCAATCATGCATAACCATGAAAATCATTACCAACAAGACATAGATCAAGAAATAAAAGTCTAATAAGCATGCATTTAACCTAAGTTGATCCTACCTAACAAAATAAGCATAAAGCACACCAAATGCAAAACACAAATCATTAATACAGATGAAACAGACAGAAGAGAAAGACTACATAACCTGATCAAAGAATGATCACCAATGCTTTGCTCAATGGAAACCACCTCCAGAAACATAAATTGGTGAGAGCTCTTTAAGAAAGACAACGTCAAGTTTCTCCAATGACTTCTCTAAAGGCCTCATGCCAACCACCGACTATAAAGAGAATCAGGAAAGTGATATTTAGAGCAGCATAATATAGAAGAACTTTAGACTAATTTGCAGTAGGAACAAGCATTTACTTTGAAATGTCTGCAAAATTGGGACAATCTTGCAACATCAGATATTCTACACAAATTGCCATATAAGTATGTAACACAAATTACAGAACAACCAGCATGAGTGTATTGAAAACAAATTACTACACCTCGAACTGGGCATGTGAGAATGTGTACCACCAATTGGGTGGGTTATTAGTCGTCGAATCGCTCCAATGTGTTTGACCACCAGGTCAGTTGGTGTCCCCGTTCTTGAAGACGCCAATGTCTACTCACCTTCAATTGGGCATGTGAGAATGTGTACCACGCATTGGGTAATTGGTCGACGAATCGGCCCAATGTGTTTGGCACCAGGTCACTTGCTGTCAATGTTCTTGCATCAGTCAATGTCTAATGCGTCCTGAAATAAAAGCATACTGATGAGATAAGACCAATATAGAAGAAAGGTTTGATTATATGTGCATGTATGTGTGTGTTTGGCGCAAGGAACTCAGCTCAACATCTTCAAGTTTAGTTTTTTTTGGTTTAACTGGTTCATCTGCTTTCTTAACAACAACCATCTTTGAAGGGCCTACACTATTAGCAGCATGTTAAAATTCTATGACAGAAAACTAACATCAACCCCAAGAAGTTGGGATTAATATACTTCAAAGATCACAGAAAAAAAATAAGACAGAATATTGGTGAAACTCACGTACCCCGTACATGATCTTTCCCGCTAAGCATACTTCTTGTCGTCCTTCCCACTACTAGCAGATATATACAAAACCACATTAATTATGCTTAGATACTCTTAACAATGAAAGATAAGGGAAATGTATATGCAACTGAGAGCAAACTTTGTTAGAATCCCTGACATCTAGAAAAGCATACTGGATGTTAATATCTTGAACAAACATTATAGGCACTCGTTTTAAGTCCTTAGCTGAAACCATTCTCTTGATCACAAAACTGAAGAAAATAATGTAATATCTGTTAACAATATAACAACAAAGGTTAGTTGCTATATCATATCGAAGATGTAGAATTGTCTAGTTGAAATTGGTCTAGTGTTGTCATATACATCTGGGCACCGTGTAACTTCAACTGTTCAAGAACAATTGCTAATGCAAATTCCTCATGACCTACAACAAATATAAACTTCGGTTAAAAAAATTATGGAACGTAATATACAGACATAAAATAACAGTTTCACACACCCTTTCTGGTCCACAAACTCTTAACAATATCTCCAAATCACACTATCACTGTTATACGTCCTGGTAACAAACAGAAATTACTTGAATTGCTTACTGTTAATAGCACATTGACAAATAAAATAACAAAGATAGTATTTTGAAAATGTTAAATACCGTCATAGCAACAACTATTAGTCTGAGCAACTGAATAGCATCCGTGAATCCATTCTCTTTTTCTATTGCAGTGCGGTTTGGTCTGTCATTATTCGCTTAACTCATATTAGTTAGGAGAAAGGTTACTGAGACCTGCACTAAATCATCCCAAATGCATGTTCTAAAAGCTTTACTTGCGATTTTAAGTTGAGAAAAATATGTCAAACTGGCATGTTAAAAAATCTTAAGTTCTCATGGTGACACATGTGACATTAAATTGTAAATAAATAAGAATAGTGTTACCTTTGAGTATTATAGGTCGGGGTTTCATGTGTATTCTACCATAGAAAGACAGTGTTTAATTGCTGTCCCAAGAAGCTTTAAAAAAAGCAGTACATCTTCACCATGCACATGGGATTGTCATCTGCTCCTGCTCTATCAGCGGTTCATTCCAGTAGAAGTCAAGTATAGATCAGTAATGCAACAAATCAGCAACCCTAAAGAGTAGCATATAAAATATAACAATTATAATGCATCCTCCTTCCATCCCAAGTTCTTGCAGATATGCATGGTAAATATTAGACTCTCATCATCCATCATTGTGACCATTTCATCTAAAAGCCAAAGTAAAAGCTTTGCACTCAGACTCACTATGGTCAGGCTGTCATTTGTTCTCTAGTTGACAGCATGAGCAAGCCATCTATTTTGTAATGTCTGCAAAAAAGGGACAATCATACAACAGAAGATACTCTACTTAAACTGCCATAATTTGATTTAACAAAAATTACAGAACAGCTGGCAAATCACGAGCATGAGCATGAATTATTATTATTATTATTTTCACTGGTTTGGCGTTGAATGAACTAATGTCGAATCTCAGATTTTGGTATTTCAAGGGCGATCTTATGCAGATCGTTCATAGAGATGGTTCTTTTTTTATTCAAAGATTTTGGTAACCTTTTTTAGATGCCTTATGCCTTATGATTATGGAGCAATCTTTTGGTGATGGAAAATGTTTGTGAATTGATTAATTAAATTATCTGCATCCTCAACACATAATCTGTGGGGTATATAGTTACATTGCATTGTTGTTTTCGTAAGATGGTTGCTATCCAAATAGAGTAGTGTTTTTTTGGATTGGTTCCCCTCTCTTTGATATTATAAAGCATGCACGTCTTTGAACAATAATTAAAATGGTTGCATGTACTTTTCCTCATTTGGTTTGCTGAAAAGCATAACAAACATTTAAATTTGTTCAAAATTTTACTTTCAGAGCGGACAAGAGCTTCATGGCTTCTTCGGGTTTCCAGGCTGATGTGAAAGCTTCAAAAGGTTCTGTCTTCTAGACATCTGGTAAGATTCCTTTGTTACAGCGAATGTAATCTATGCTTTATCATGTCGCCTATGGCTTTCCCGCACTTGATTATTTTGATGTACGTTTTGAGTTGTTCTACGTTTAACGTAAATTGTGTTTGAAATATAGTCGATTTAAATAAATATGTTTTATTGATGGTACAAATTCGTGTTACTCCATGTTTTACGTAAATTTTGTTTGAAAACAAGCAGAGTCGATTATATTTTACTTGATCATGACACTTATGCTCGCCGCAGCAACGCGCGGCGAGTTAATTCACTAGTTTACTTTAACTAGAGAAAACATCTTGCACCTAAAGAAAAGGAAATTAACTTACCCACTAACCTATTACTCCATTATCTAGACCTACTAATCTTGCTAACTAACTATGACCCACTAATAATTAGAAACATGTGACATAATAAACTTTCTAATAACCCGTGACCCGTTCACCATAACTTGACCCGATCAAGTTTAACCCAACATTTACGCATGATAAACCACAAAATTAAATTTTAAAATGACGATGAAGGTATAAGTAAGAAGCAAAGAATAGCAAGGTAAAACAAAAAGACTATGCCTATGTTTACCCATTTTTCTTCATAGAACACCTTAAAGCAGCACTTGTTTCACATGGCTTCCCCTCCTTTCTTTTATTTCATTTCTCAAGGCTATAGAAAACAAGAAAAACAAAGTAGGGTGATAGTAATTGACACAAAAAGGGTTACAGAAACAGAAATATAATGTACCTTACACTTAAATCTATCATCTACCATGCTTTTTTGTGCTTCAGTCGGTTCCTCGCATCTCTAGATGTCATCACTCATCACCTAACATCAAAACAACCAGAATAATAAGGTTAACAAGTTTCCCACAAGGGTCACGTATTCCTGTCTAATATGCAGAACATAATACATATTGTGATATATATTAGACGAAGGTCAGGTAATCTTGTCTAATATGCATATTACTTGATACATGTTGTGATAGTGTTGTTCATGAATATAAACATTCAGACATAAAAGTAACCTTTAATTTCCACAGAGATAACTAGGTCTAAACACAGCTCTTCGAATCTAAACCTACGAACCACAATTTTCTCTCTTCCATCCTGCGAGCAGATAAATATGAAATGTACAATATGCTTAGATATCCTTAATAATGAAAGATAACAGAAATGTATATGCAACTTAGATCTCACCAATTGAATAGCATAACAGAATTCTGCTAATCGTCTGGACAACCAATCAAAAAGGTCATTGCATCCATACGCAACAAGTTTAGCATCAAAGAAGCGCTCATTTAAGGGACCTAACTGTGAACCAATAGTCAATAGTATCAAAAGGATGTAGACTAATTACTAATCTGTTCCAAACACACCTTTTCATATTTAATTCTACAAACCACAATTCTCTCTCTTTCATCATGCAAGCGGATAAATATGAAAACTGTAGTACGCTCAATTATACTTTATATTGACAGATAGTGGAATGTATATGGAACTTGGAGCATACTTGTTAGAATCTCTGGCAGTTAGAAAAGCCTGGGACTGGATGTTAATATCTTGGAAGGATATTATAGGTTCTGGTTTTGAGCCCTTAGCTGATACTGTTCACTCCAACATAAAATTGAAAAAAAATAATTCAAATTATATTTTATTCGTATAAACAAAAAAGTTTAGCTGCTATATGATACCGGAGATATGCTCTTCAAGGCATGATCATAAGATTATTCCAATCTGTAAGTTGTCTAGTTGAATTTGTTAGAGTGTTGTCACATACATCGATCTGGAAATGTACCAGGTGACTTCACTCGGTCAAGAACAATTGCTATCACAGGTCCTTTGATGTCTCCTACATTCCTCATGACCTATATAGTGAATGAGAACATCGATCAGAAAGATTATGGAACATAATATACACATTATAAAAATAAGCAGTTTCTGTTGGTTTCAGGTCCCTTTAAAACACATACACACAGTACACACTCACGTATATATGTCGGGGTAATTTACAGAAGAAAAACTATGTTTTATTCAACAAAGCTAAGGCTATAAATAGCCATACAAATGAAGCGTGGGAACATAAAATACCATTAAAATAATCCTAAAAATACCACCCATTTACCCATTTCAACTAAAGAACCGGTACAAGGTATTTCTATTTAACCATGCACCAACGTACACTTTCATTTAGACTTAGTCAAACCCCAACAAACCTCCTTTATTTGATCATTATATAAAACAAATTAAATTACCGACCCATTACCTGTAAGCTACTAAACCGTGACCCGTAAACTAAACCCGATTAACCTAACAGTTTCACACGCCATGTTTGGTCCGAAAACTCTAACATCTCCAAAGAACACTTCTGTTGCTTTATGAACACCTATCGAATTATCTTGGTAACAAACAGAAATTAGTTAATTTACTGACTCCCAATTGTGTATTGACAAATAAATTTACTATAAATGTTAGATACCGTCACAGCAGCAGCAGCTCGCCTCAGCAACTGAATAGCATCAGGGCACTCTGCAATCGAAAAGGTCGCCGTGTCATCCACACTAAGCTTAACACCAGTCAAACACGCTGTAATACGAGGTACCTAACGGAGAACCAAGAGTCATCAGTTACAAATGATGACAGTTGTAATCATAGATTTGATTTGACTGCCAAAGTCGGCAAGGTACATTCTTTTATGTGCATGTCACATAATCTTCCAGAATTCCCTGCAAAAGAAGTCATGGAATGAATAACTGTTAGAATCAATTAAGTCAAAAAAGACCAAGCTTATTTATAAAATAATTACTATATGGCATTTATGTAATCATTTTTTTACCTCCTATTCAAAGTAGAACCCATTTTTTTGGAACTTTGATGTAGTAGAAGCTATATGGCTGACAACTTCAGTGAACCCTTGACAGTTAGCCGGTCCAACAAGGAACAGCCACGGTACACGACTTAAAATCTCTGTAAAGTGGTCAAGTTCTGGGAGTGCTCCAACTTGTTCTTTGAATGAGGTGATTTCTACAGGAAAGAAAGTCATGGTTATAAAAAAAGAACACGGGTGGATGTCACAATCATTGGTAGATATGAAAAACAAATGTATAACAAAATTACTGTTAGTAAGTAAAAGAAAGTCTACTACCCAAGAAAGCATGTAATCAATAAGAAGATATCATACCAAACATGCCACGTTTGTGTTTCATTTTAATTTATCATTTTCTGAAGCGAGAAACCTTCAAGTCGCTCTTTCCATGTGGCACACTTCTATTGGATGATGGTTTATACCAGATCAAGAGATCCTAATATGCTTTCAATTTCTTCAAGGATCATCTTTGCCGGCTGCAAGCAACAAGCACTAAGAGATAGTATTCGATTAAGAAAAGGCATAATGTTAGTCCAAAACTTCATAAGCATTAAGGTTATTAATATAAATGTGTGTGTGCATGTGTGTGTTTGGCACAGAGAATGCACCTCAACCTTGTAAGGTCCAACCTTTTTGGTTTAAATCGGTCCCTTTGCTCTCTTGCCAACAGCCGTCTTTGTGTGACCTGCCTTCTTAGCAGCAAGCTTAAATAGTGAAAAGAGAGAATTAAAAGTCAATACCAGGAAGAAGAATAATATACTTCAAAAAAAACAAAAAACATGAAACATGAAATATGTGATTTCCTAGGTGATCACAGCAGCAGGTACAGGTTTCTTCGTGCTAAGCATGCTTGCTGCTGACCTTCTAGCAAAACCTTCATCATAAGCCTTCAAATGTTTGTCGTCTGATGTTACTTTCATAAAACCAAACAAGATACGAGCCCAGGTAGAGATAAGAGTAAGACGTCTAAATGTGTCCCGCACCTTATATTCTGAGTAGGCTTAGGAGCACCTGTGATATTGACAACCTCAGCCTTGATTTCCTAAAGAAACATAAACAAGTAGTGAAAGCAATAAAATTGATCAACATACCAGTGTATCCTATATTTTCTCGAAATAGTGAATGTGGGCTTAGGTTATTGTATTTATTAAAACATACGAACTGCAGCAATAGGTATTATAACAAATAAGAGTTTGAAAACAAATGCAGATGAGAAACAAAATCATCTTTATCCAACCTAGTGGCTGCATAGATAGTTAATCAATGCCATTAGTGCACACACCCTGACACCCCTTGCTAAATTTGAGTGAATTAGTGAAACCATAGAAAGTAGTGTGATAACAAATAATTACATGTCTAAGGCATACTCATTATGAAGAAGTTCTTTGTACAGGGTGCTCCTATTGATCATATAAGTACACGATTGTGGTCTTTTAAAATTCTCATAAAATTTATGCGTATGGTAACAAGAAACAAGTATATATCTAAGTTTAATTAATAGGCTATGAAATGTTAGTTGTAAACAGTACACTTACTTTAGAAGTACCACTGTCACCTAATAATCTCTACTCATGAACAAAAGGCTAGTTTCAGTGAACCTTAGAAGTCGAAGTGGTATGACATGCGTATTTTCTGAAATCAACCGAGGAAGCAGGTAATAGTACCGCATATGAACATATAAACTGCACAATCATGTATTGCATGATATAAACTCTTGTAATAAATTAAACTTCAAATTGATCAGAATGTGCAAATGCAATTTCTTGACACAAAACATACCAGGGATACATCCACAGCTTCCAATTCCACCCAAAGCATAAACACAATATGCACGTACCTTCTCCATCATCTAGCTTTGGCGGATCTGCAAAGCATTGATCTGCCATGATTGCATCATCGCTAACTTCATTGGCATACCTACACCAATACATGATAATAACATCAGACATCTTCAAACACAATGTCGTTCAATATGGCAAACATATAGGTTCTAATTAATTCATGAACAAAATGCTATCTCAATTCTATAACTGTTGACGTACATTTAGATCTAATCTGCTTGTCCTTCTGTAATATATGTAGACCACAGAATATGATCAATGTTGTCACACAGTCACATAACTTACTTGTAAACATGTCGGACAGAAACATAACACCAGAAAACACTTGTTGATGTTACATTAATTATAAAACCATGATATAACATTCAGATTGAATCATCGCTAAATGCTTCCTCAAATAAGAATGTATAACTTTAAAAACAAATTAAGTAAATGAACGTTCGAACCATTGCTGTTAGACAAATGAGAGAATACAGGTTATCAAAACCATAGACGGAAACAAAAGGATCAGTAAAGCCTTACAGCAATAGCATCCCCTGCTTTAAAGTAAGCAATTAGGGCATACTGAAATCAGTACGTTCTTCTTAAAATTAAACAACCACAGAGCGTGATATCAACATTCTAACAGAACCAAACGAAAAACCCTAACCTGATCGGGATGCGATGAACTTCTTAATGAACCGCAGAAGGCGGGAACGTCATTGTTGTCATCGTTACGATTCCTCCAACAGCTTCTTCGCTTCCGATCAAACGAACTCTGAAACTTCTACTTGTGAGTATGTGAAGAATCGAAGAATCAACAAAAGGTCAAATGCAACTTGTGGGGGGTGTGTGTGTGAAGAAGAATGAATAAATAATATGAAAAAGAAGAGACGAGAGGAGAGGAGTGATATGGAAATCAGAAGATACGCAAATCGCAAGAGCAAATCTTTTGGTAATAGAATCTGTTGGTAATTACGCGTTATTATTTTTGGTAATTAATGCCGTATTACGCGTTTTGGTCAACTTAGTTTACCGTGAAAATGATACAAGTAATAAATAACAAAGTATAAACAAACAAACAAAATGGTAATTAAATATTTTCTTTTTCATATATAAAGTATATATATATGAAAAAGAAAATGTTTAATTACCAAATACGCATCAGAAAATTACCAATATAACCACTTAATCAATTTTTTTTTTACAATTTTACCCATTAAAATTGAAGTTTACCAAGTTATTCTACCAACCAGAGGACGTCACGTGTCTGAGTATCATTGACCAGCGATACCTGAGCATGTACGTATCTCGCGGAGTCAGCGATACATGGATGGGTTTGTATCACAATAATTTAAAAAGAAAAAGAAAAAAGATATATAATATCGCTAACCAGTTATATATAAATGTGATTGTATCCCCAATCTTTGTTTCAATCTACTCGATTCATCTTTTTTCTTTATTTCATTTTACCCCTTAAAATTTTGCATTTTTAACATTTGTATCTTTTGTCTTTACCCATACCTTAATTAAAAATAATAAATTAATTTCACACACAAATATAATAAATCAAAACAAAAAAACAAGTTTCATAAATCAATTCTATTAATTTAATAATATTTCAACGACCTTAGTATTCGATTGTATTTGTCTTATTTACTAGTACTTACCCTTTTAGACAAAATCTTTTCATCATTCCGATGACATTGTTAGTAACCAACAACCTAGGACAAGTTTAGAAACACTATTATGCTTTAACCATAAAACCTTTTATGAGAAACACATTCAAAAGGGTACACACAATTGATAAACAATTTGTCATATCTTTATGTTTACCATTTTCGTTTTTGGTAAAACAAAATCCACCCTGATTATCCATATAACATCTTTAATTGCTTAAATATTTAGTTTATATCAATTCAATGAGATTTTCAATTGACAAAACTCATTTTTGTTTCATATAACCGAACCTTACACCCTCTCGGTCGACCCTCTCCCTCAAATTCTCACTTTGTAACTTCTTGTAACCCTAATCTACGGTTTTCGTTCATTCGTGTTTCGGACCATATTCACACCGGTTAACCGTTCTCGGTAACTCTCTTATCCAGCAGCTTACTCGGTGATCGATCGACATCTTTATTCAACCCGCAAGTGTCGACGGCAGAGAACGGGGTTGTAGCAACCCGTACCTTGCTCGATCGGTGGGTATTCTCGACCCCTTTTAATCGTGTTCCTACTGTTATGGTTTCGGGTTCAGGCCACGATGAGTGGGGGTTTCTGAATATAGCTGTTCTCGGCTGCAGTTTTCGTGTTTGTGTGATTGTGGTCATGTGTTATATGTTCATATGCGGTGTGACCCGGTGTTTGACCTGTTATGTTTGTATGAGATTGTTGGCATGGGGGCCCCTTCATGTGTTACGAGTTGTGTTACGGGAATGGTAAAGACCCGTTAGCGTTGTATGTGTGTAGAAAATGCTTACGTGTTGTCTGGGGTGGAGCATGAAACCGAAGACGGGGTTGTTTTGGTGTGGGTATACTTTCTACCGTATGCGAGTACTTGTGTTGTGAGCTATGTGTGTGTTGATGTGTTCCTCGAATGGGTTTCATGGCTGCGTTCGAGGGTGTTCACACATGTGGTTGTATATAGGTGAGGTATTTGTGGTTGTATGTATGTAAAGTATGTGGGAGTAGTGGAGGTGCATGTTGTGTATGTACGGTCCTATGCTTTGCATGTTTATATATATTTGGGGTGCATGGTTCTAAGCTTTGCCTGTTTACATATATTGGGTGTGATGTATGTGGTAAAGATAATATATGTGTATAGATTCATGTAAAAAATATAGTATTATAAATATGTTGAGTTTAGATCCTTAAGCAATATCATGGGTTTTGTGTATGCATCGTTGGCATTCGTTTCAAGTGTAGTAATTACGAGCAGGTTGTATTTTATTAGGTGTATGAGTTTTATAGTAAAAGATCATATAATTGAAAATATATATAAAGAGTATTCACTGTATGTGCCTGGGTAGACGTGAATGATTAGTTTTTCTGCTCGACTGAATGTGCGCATGCTTGTGTTGGTTCGAGAATTGGGGGAAATGTCATTGGCTCGCATTGCAACAGTGTCGTGAACGCGAAACCATACCGTACTAATATTAACAATCAATATTAATAGTCAGTAAATGAAATCCAGGTGTTAAAGAAATCTAATCACCTGCTTTCAGCTTTATCTTATTCGTTGTGCATTTGAGGTGAGTTCTCAACACCACTTTACTTACTTTCTTTGAGGTGAAAGAAACGAGTGTTCTAAACATCTTTTCATTGATCGATATTACAATAATTGTTCATAATTTTATGGTATTTTAAAATACCACTCTCATATACTTTATATATAATATAGATATAAATATAGATGTATTAATTATGGTATTAATTAAATAAGTTCATTAAATGAGTTAGAAATGATTCCATAAAACAAAAATACCAAATTCTTAAGAAATTATACTAGGTGTCTTATTATTATATTTTTATAAAATCACACTTGTATCCCAAGATTTTGCATTATATACTAGTTTAGATAAGTCAATATTTAAAATGTAATTAAAACCACTAGTTTACTCTTCCGTTGTTTAACACAAAATGGTAAACCTTGTGCGCGTTGACATGACTTGATTTTAAATAAATTTTAACTCGAAACATGGAAAAAAATAAGCATGTTAAAATAGTATACTTGGTATTTTAACTCGACCACACCAAACCACTATCCTTGAAACCACCGGTCACTCACACTAATCCTTGAATCCGCCCCCATCCGTCACCGTCATCACCCTAAATCACCATCAACTCAATTGCGGATAATCACCATCCACACCCTCACCTCTAGAACTCATCACTAGCTCCAAACAACCAGAATTTCATCAAGTTCTCGACTGTGTCTCACAGGCTAAAGTTGTTCCAGGATGAAACTCATCACCTAAGCAAGGTAACCATCATATACAACCTCACCTTAAGCTCTTATGCTAATAATAATCATTCATACAGTTGATCATGTAATTCACGACCTTTGAATCTCGTAACATGCTAGACAATATATTTGGGATGTTCTAGATGATCAAACATGTTCCCTAAACCATTTACATGAAAACCGTGACACCAAAGCATAAACCCCATTATCTTCCACCTAACCCCGTTAAATATTATATGGAGGTGGAATGATGAGGTATATTTATTGAAACACATTGTAAGCATCTTGGAGGTCAGCATGGTTTGATGGCGTGATTTGAAGCAAATTGACCTGCAAGTCATGAGTGGAATAAGGGGGTTATAGGTGGCCAGTTCTGTTTGCGATTAAATAGGGGGGTGCAAGTCGAACGCAATTTCAAGGAGTGGAGGTCGGCGTAGCAAATCCAACGGGGAACAAAAATGGTCGGCACAAGGGACGTTTTTAATAGTAAGTACTTCCGTCCTTCTAACCAAGATTTCACAAGTGAATTTAGCTTCACCCTTTTTAAGCCTTTTACGTTTGTTTGTACGTCAACCGGCCGGCGTAAGCTATGTTTCATTTGATTTCATTAGATAACACAGTATAGATGAAGTCTTATAAGTTCACGGGCAACCGATTCTTACTCTCACGAAAATGTATGGAAGAAGATGAAACTTTTCACTGCTTGTTGCCATTTAAATTCTAATATTATATTATTATATATAACCATCCCAAAAAATATGTAACCGGGATTCCAAACTTTGACTTCATTGTGGGCCAATTTTGCATAGACATTTGTAGACTTGAGATTCCACAGTATACTGAATAATAAGTGGGCTAAAACCCAACACACTATCGCCAATAGCCCAATAGAACCCAAAAACTAACGGTCCTCAATTAGCATTTGAGATGACCGAATGAGCAATCTTTTCTGTCAAGTAAGAAAATTATTTTGGCCTCAATTGAAACCAAGTTAGTAAAATGACATATTCTTTTTTACATCTAAGAAAAATCACACAACATATCAACCAAAGCTATTGTTTTTTTTTCATTTAAAATCTAATATCACTATAAATGAAAGGGTGTAAAGAGGCCGTGTTTGTAGGTTGGTACCTTGAAGTTAATATGAACATAAAAGTCATGTTATGCGGCAAAGTGTCTAAAATGGAATAACAATAAGACTGCGATTGTGATTGTGGGAAGAAGTCTACACATTAGTAATCAACTAAAATAACTTCAAAAATCTAAAAGTCTGATTTTTTATTTAACCATCTTTTAAAACTAAGAATCATTTAATAGCAAAAACATGATTATTAAGCCTATAGTCACGCCCTGCCTATTGGCCTTTTAGGTCTCTTAGGACTTTATACTTCATTCTTTTGAGACACATTTACAAGCATCACACTTTATGACTTTCATGCTTAGGGGTCTCACGAGTTGGAATTATAGCCTTCAAAATTTAGGCTTTATGTTATAACATCCTTTAGCCTATATGTCCTTTTAGAATCCAAGTCTCTTGCTCTATGGGTCAGGTAGGCTTCTACCTCGTTCAAAAATGGTCGTTTGGTTCGGGATACATATTCACCTTCCTCTATATGTTTTTTCTCTTGTGGTAACTTTGTATAATAGTAAACAACTTTCAAAAGTGTTCCAATTAGGTAACTCATGTTTAAAAAGTGTTACAATTAGATCACTCAACTTTCATATTTTATTTAAATTATAAGGCTTACCATGTTTTAGCATTTTTTCTTTTCGTTTAAGTTAGAAAAATATTTTTTTCATCTTTTTGATTCTGATGTGGAATGTGACGAGAATTTAAGATGCATTTGTTATTTTTAATACATTTAACTTGATTTTTTATTTTTTATATAAATATGAAATATTAAAAATTCCAACCCTCACATCCTCTCTTCCATTATTTTATTAACATAAGAAAATTCGATGATGAGTCGATTTGATGGTTTAATAGTTTAATTTAAGAAAAATATGCATGAGTGATCAATTTAAACACTTTTGAAACTTGGTTACTATTCTTTGACATTTTGCGTTTTCTCTGAAGTAATTATGCAATCAACATATAGCAAAAATATAGAAATATGGCAAAATTCAAGCAAATAATAATTAGAGCACAAGTTTTAGATTAGGCTAATTACCTTCGTCTCTTCAAGGCTTCAAGAAACACCAAAGAACATTTAGCTTCAACCCTTCACGTCTCCTACAATGATGCGAGGTTCAGCGATTCAACTTTTATTAAAACCATATTCAAATAAGATTAAAAATGCAAGCACAAAATTAACTAATCAAAATTTTCAAATCATGTGACTGAGTATAGCACCTAGACAAATGGTATAGGATTACTAAACTCCCATCGAACGATACATTGTGCCACTGATTAATTTTTGAGGGAAAATGACGGTGTTACATGATCCACTTAGAAAAATAGGGATGCGTGGGTGTTAGCAACCTCATTTGTCAGGTATAAAAATCCCTCATTTGTAAGCAAGCAATAACAGTGGTCACATAAGCTTCATCACCTACAAAAAGCTTAGCAAAAATAATATCAGAAGCACAAGGCTAAGATCTTCATCATGAAGAATGAATTCTGATTTACACCTGTGTGAACAATGTCAGGTAGATACGCCGACCCATGTGCTGAAGAATATATTTTGATTTACTGAAAATAATTAACTTTTACCTTCCAGTAACACCGTGGCAAGCGAGTCTCGAAGGTTCTTGAATTATCATCAATCCCAAATTTGTCTCTTAGCTCAACCAAAGAGGACAACCAAACAGAATTATAAGGAAAATTATACATGTGAAAACAAAAATAACATGTATAAGAAAATAATCATATTCTAATTTATTAAAAAGAAAAAGACAGAGAACCTTAATGCAAAGCAATTTGGGTACTCGCACACATTCTGCAGGCCAAGCTCCTTTGAAGAGACATGCTAATAAGCTAATAAGTTCCCAATCTTGAGAGGGAATTCACCGTCTTGTTGCCATAATCAGTCCTCCAACCATGACTACTAATACAATAACTCCTATATAAAATAAATCACCAAGAAATGGACGCACAAGATTGTTGCCATAATCAGTCCTCCAACCATGAGCATATAACAAAAGTAGTGAGTAAAACTAAAAATTTAAAAGATAACAAGAAAAACTAGGCAACACCAAAGGCAAACACATACAATAACAATAAGTTTTACCCATATCCTATAGTAGTATTCTCCAACCCCCAAATAGCATTTATCTTTGAACAATTGTGGAATTAAAAGTCAAGCAGACGTGTTAGCACGAACTTGTGTTAGTGAGCATTTAAGCTAATAATGTAGAGAATATAACCAACCACCATTGTTGTCCAGTTGAGTGAATGGTATCAATAAATAGAATATATTTTCTATTTGGAGATAGTATGCTTCTCTTTATCAATAATACCTTCCTAATTGCATTGTCCATGGTGACATAAAACATTTGTACATTAACAATATAAAGATTATTGAAGCTTGACATCAAAAGATCTTTGCTTCGTACTATAACCCGAACCAAATAAATCATAGAAGAACAAAAACATGAAAATGTAATTAAGAAAACAGGGGAAAACGGTCGTTACCCCCAATAGGTGTCTAACAAATTACTAATATAGAAGTTGAGTGAACCGTACCTTTAGCAGCTCAATTTCCAATCTCCTTCCTTCCCCTGGCAGGGGTCTTTGGCAAAACGGTCGGTTTGGGTCGGTCGGTGTTCCCCTCGTTCTAAAAAATGGTGTTTTTTCTCCTTAAGCAATTGCATAACCTTATTACCTTATGTAAACTAAGGCCAAATCCAATTTGAGATAAAAGGATGGAAGATTACTAATTTATTTACGATTGATGTGGGCAAACAAACAAACAAACAAACCCAGTATATCCCACTCAAGAGCAGGGTCTGGGGAGGGTAGGTGTAGGCGAGTCTTTCCTCTATCTTGTTAGGTAGAGAGACCGCTTCCAAAGAGACCCCCGGCTCGATAGCAAAGGCCATACTGAAAACAAGACACATAGCATACCGTATACAAGAAATCCTACCACACATAGCATACAGCATGCAATAAATCCTACAACACATAATGCACAAAAAGCCATACCGAATGCAATACATCCTTCAAATTGATCAACATACCAGTGTATCCTATGTTTTCTCGAAATAGTGAATGTGGGCTTAGGTTATTGTATTTATTAAAACATACGAACTGCAGCAATAGGTATTATAACAAATAAGAGTTTGAAAACAAATGCAGATGAGAAACAAAATCATCTTTATCCAACCTAGTGGCTGCATAGATAGTTAATCAATGCCATTAGTGCACACACCCTGACACCCCTTGCTAAATTTGAGTGAATTAGTGAAACCATAGAAAGTAGTGTGATAACAAATAATTACATGTCTAAGGCATACTCATTATGAAGAAGTTCTTTGTACAGGGTGCTCCTATTGATCATATAAGTACACGATTGTGGTCTTTTAAAATTCTTATAAAATTTATGCGTATGGTAACAAGAAACAAGTATATATCTAAGTTTAATTAATAGGCTATGAAATGTTAGTTGTAAACAGTACACTTACTTTAGAAGTACCACTGTCACCTAATAATCTCTACTCATGAACAAAAGGCTAGTTTCAGTGAACCTTAGAAGTCGAAGTGGTATGACATGCGTATTTTCTGAAATCAACCGAGGAAGCAGGTAATAGTACAGCATATGAACCTATAAACTGCACAATCATGTATTGCATGATATAAACTCTGTTGTAATAAATTAAACTTCAAATTGATCAAAATGTGCAAATGCAATTTCTTGACACAAAACATACCAGGGATACATCCACAGCTTCCAATTCCACCCAAAGCATAAACACAATATGCACGTACCTTCTCCATCATCTAGCTTTGGCGGATCTGCAAAGCATTGATCTGCCATGATTGCATCATCGCTAACTTCATTGGCATACTACACCTGATGTGGGCAATATCTTAAATTTGAAACTAATCATTAAATTAAGCAAATTAAGAACTATAATCACAAACTTCCTCCATTTAGAAAGTGATTGAATGTTCATTAAATTACACAACCTTATTACCTGTTATTTTATGTTGTAATCGCAAACTGATCCCACCACTTTTGCTTGTCATTTGCTGAAACCATAGTTAGCGCTTCAGCCCAAAATTTATTCAAAACGGCCAAACCAAACCGTTAACGATCCTAACTGACCATCGAGGAACCTGTGGTCTATTACTTAAGTTGGTTAGAAAATTAATAAAAGAAAAACAAGGGTGGTAGTGACAAACCTTGACAGGAAACCTTTTCATAGATGTATTTTTGTTGGATGGTTGCACCATATTGTTGCAGTTTGTCTGGTTGGACACTAGCAAAGGGAACATTCAATGTAATCGTTTTGCTTTTATTATATTGCATAGATTGTCTACACACTGCAAATTAAAGAAACAAGATAATAGAAAACACGAAGCAATACACACTTAGAAAACTTGAATTTTAATTAGCTTTCATACATAACCTCTTACGTCTCACGTTAAGTTGTGAAAGAGCTGCATTAACATAATAGATAACAATCTATTATATATTGATGCTTACTAATATAATAACTCACCTTTTAAAACAGGCCAGCTAGAAATGGACCCGCAAGATCAAGCGTAATGTCGCCATAAAGACACCGATCATCCTTATCACCTGACATATTAAAAACAAAGATCATACTTTTCTTTTGTGAGCAATAGTGGCACCTCTTTCTCACATGTAATCCAAGGCTACAAGCAATTTGAGAGAGAAATATAGAAGATTAACTAATTTATGGACAAATGATGAGGCCATATCTGACATTCTAAATGCACAAATTCGTAAAAACATTAAAATTAACGAAAAACCATCCATTATTTGCTTTCACATCAAAGTTTGATGCTTACCATGTAAGAAATGTTCAATCTACCAGGGCCACATAATTACACATGAGAAAATTACAATCAGGAAATAATAGAACCATATGATGCTTTCTTCCCCAACAGAAGCTTAATATGTTCTTACCCGTTGAATCACCCAACTAGTAAAGAACAACCAAAATCAAATTGAAAAAATATTGGGAAAGTAAGACAAACCCAAAACATGCCTTGAAACAAAAACACCCACTACGAACTCTAAGGGCTTTTAACAAATCAATTAGTATAATATCGATAGGATTACACTAGTATCGAACTATAAGGTAAATCATGTGAAAGTTGGATTCAATAACTCAATCATGCATAACCATGAAAATCATTACCAACAAGACATAGATAAAGAGATAAAAGTCTAATAAGCATGCATTTAACCTAAGTTGATCCTACCTAACAAAATAAGCATAAAGCACACCAAATGCAAAACACAAATCATTAATACATATGAAACAGACAGAAGAGAAAGACTACATAACCTGATCAAAGAATGATCACCAATGCTTTGCTCAATGGAAACCACCTCCAGAAACATAAATTGGTGAGAGCTCTTTAAGAAAGACAACGTCAAGTTTCTCCAATGACTTCTCTAAAGGCCTCATGCCAACCACCGACTATAAAGAGAATCAGGAAAGTGATATTTAGAGCAGCATAATATAGAAGAACTTTAGACTAATTTGCAGTAGGAACAAGCATTTACTTTGAAATGTCTGCAAAATTGGGACAATCTTGCAACATCAGATATTCTACTCAAATTGCCATATAAGTATGTAACATAAATTACAGAACAACCAGCATGAGTGTATTGAAAACAAATTTACTACACCTCGAACTGGGCATGTGAGAATGTGTACCACCAATTGGGTGGGTTATTAGTCGTCGAATCGCCCCAATGTGTTTGACCACCAGGTCAGTTGGTGTCCCCGTCTTGAAGACGCCAATGTCTACTCACCTTCAATTGGGCATGTGAGAATGTGTACCACGCATTGGGTAATTGGTCGACGAATCGGCCCAATGTGTTAGGCACCAGGTCACTTGCTGTCAATGTTCTTGCATCAGTCAATGTCTAATGCGTCCTGAAATAAAAGCATACTGATGAGATAAGACCAATATAGAAGAAAGGTTGATTATATGTGCATGTATGTGTGTGTTTGGCGCAAGGAACTCAGCTCAACATCTTCAAGTTTAGTTTTTTTTGGTTTAACTGGTTCATCTGCTTTCTTAACAACAACCATCTTTGAAGGGCCTACACTATTAGCAGCATGTTAAAAATTCTATGACAGAAAACTAACATCAACCCCAAGAAGTTGGGATTAATATACTTCAAAGATCACAGAAAAAAAATAAGACAGAATATTGGTGAAACTCACGTACCCCGTACATGATCTTTCCCGCTAAGCATACTTGTTGTCGTCCTTCCCACTACTAGCAGATATATACGAAACCACATTAATTATGCTTAGATACTCTTAACAATGAAAGATAAGGGAAATGTATATGCAACTGAGAGCAAACCTTGTTAGAATCCCTGACATCTAGAAAAGCATACTGGATGTTAATATCTTGAACAAACATTATAGGCACTCGTTTTAAGTCCTTAGCTGAAACCATTCTCTTGATCACAAAACTGAAGAAAATAATGTAATATCTGTTAACAATATAAACAACAAAGGTTAGTTGCTATATCATATCGAAGATGTAGAATTGTCTAGTTGAAATTGGTCTAGTGTTGTCATATACATCTGGGCACCGTGTAACTTCAACTGTTCAAGAACAATTGCTAATGCAAATTCCTCATGACCTACAACAAATATAAACTTCGGTTAAAAAAATTATGGAACGTAATATACAGACATAAAATAACAGTTTCACACACCCTTTCTGGTCCACAAACTCTTAACAATATCTCCAAATCACACTATCACTGTTATACGTCCTGGTAACAAACAGAAATTACTTGAATTGCTTACTGTTAATAGCACATTGACAAATAAAATAACAAAGATAGTATTTTGAAAATGTTAAATACCGTCATAGCAACAACTATTAGTCTGAGCAACTGAATAGCATCCGTAATCCATTCTCTTTTTCTATTGCAGTGCGGTTTGGTCTGTCATTATTCCCTTAACTCATATTAGTTAGGAGAAAGGTTACTGAGACCTGCACTAAATCATCCCAAATGCATGTTCTAAAAGCTTTACTTGCGATTTTAAGTTGACAAAAATATGTCAAACTGGCATGTTAAAAAATCTTAAGTTCTCATGGTGACACATGTGACATTAAATTGTAAATAAATAAGAATAGTGTTACCTTTGAGTATTATAGGTCGGGGTTTCATGTGTATTCTACCATAGAAAACAGTGTTTAATTGCTGTCCCAAGAAGCTTTAAAAAAAGCAGTACATCTTCACCATGCACATGGGATTGTCATCTGCTCCTGCTCTATCAGCGGTTCATTCCAGTAGAAGTCAAGTATAGATCAGTAATGCAACAAATCAGCAACCCAAAGAGTAGCATATAAAATATAACAATTATAATGCATCCTCCTTCCATCCCAAGTGTGACAACCCGAAATTTTTTTTTTATTTATTTATAATGTTTACGAGAATTTACAATTTATTTTTTTATATTTTGTTATTATTTAATAATAATAAATAATAATAAAAATAATGAAAACAATAATAATAATAACAAATGATATTATTAAAAAAATATATATATATAATTTATAAAAATTATTAAACTTAACTTAATAAGTCCAGGGTTAGTTTTAAAAATTCTGAAACTTATTTTAAAGGGTTTTAAATCGAAATGATAAAGCATCAAACTACAGGGACCATTCTGCAATTTTTTGAAAACCCAACCCCCCATCCCGTCCCCTTCGATTTTCCGGCCCCCGTCGCCTGCGGTCCTCCGGCGTCCCCAAAACCCAATCAAAACTCGACCATTTTACATAAAACCGGTCCCAATCGAATCGTGTGAGTGCCTCGAACTCATAGACCACTAAACAAACAAACAAACAAACAAACCCAGTATATCCCACTCAAGAGCAGGGTCTGGGAACTCATAGACCACTACAATTTGAATAATCGAGTTGATTAGGTATGTTTCCCACTGAACCTAATTTTCGGCCGACCCATTAACCAAGATCGCACTAAAATTCTATTTTTAATGTAATTAATCGCACCTACACAACGCTATAAATAACCCTAACCTGTCTACGCATTCAATTGCACCAGTAAACACACAGAAACCACAATTCGATCTCTTTCTCCTTCGCGACCTGCAACTTAGTCGACTTCTGTCTTATGAGCTTAATTTCACAAAATTAAGATAGGGCTTTCGATCATTTGAGCAATTAGAAACTTCCTGTAAAAGGAATTGGATTATAATCAACAATAGACACTGAAATCGATCTTTGCATACTCGCGGCTTGTTCATCAAGTGTTCATCATCGATCGAACTTCAAAACAGGTAATTGATTACACCTATACGTTCGGTTTTACTTGATAATCATAGCCCTAAACTTAATTTGATTAACAACATCAATTGGTGGTTCAATTGCAAATCAATCGAATTAGGGTTCTTATTGATTTAGGATTGATTTTGGTTTGTGCTTAAAAGAATTAGAAACGGAGTATTACCGCGGCTATAAGCCTTGGTTTACTGGTTTGGGTGTGTGCTTGTGAACCGGAGGTCAGGGGTTCGAACCCTGCCCCCAACACATTTTTTAAAAGCCTTTTTAAGTCTTTTAAAAATGCAGAATATTTACCAAAAATTATAGAAATAATTTTTAAGAACTTCTTTTATTTTAAATACCTTTAAATGATTTTCTGTAATTTATTTATTTAAAACACCTTAAAATAAATTTATAAAATAATATTTAAAAATATTATAAATAACCATTTTTATAAAATAGACTTTAAATGATGATTTAAAGTATTAATCTATTGATTGGACACCATATTAATTTTTAATTATGGATAAATTATAATAATTGTGGAAATTTATTTCTTTAAATTCCTTATTTAATTATTTATTTATATACTTATTACAAATGTTATAAATAGTTACTTTTATAAAAATGGATTTTAAATGATGATTTAAATCATCAAGTTATTAATAAGGATTATATTATTTTAATTATGGATTTATTATGATAAATGAAGGAATTATATTTAATAAATTTCATAAATTATTTACAAATACAAATATTATCATTATAATTATGATCACGCCATTGTTATTATTAATATCAATATTGGTAATATTATTAAGACATGGTGTTGTTTGTATACCAAATCGTGTACGTCAAACCGAACCGACCCGAATCCGACCAAATATATTTATTCGCGTTGAACATGTTTTAAAAACTTAATTACAATTAATAATAGGTGTAGATCGTGTTTGATCGTGCATTGCCTTATTCTTTGAAGTTCTTGTTCATTTCATTACATCAAATCAAGGTGAGTTCAAGCCCCTCTGTTTTACTAAATCTTTTGGGTAAGTTCATGCCCCACTATTTTATTAAAACTCTTTTGGGGGAGATAGCATACTGGTAATGTTACAAACGTTTTCATTATATATTTAAGATGTGTATGGATATAATATAGTGCTGTTATCATTGTACAAGTCCTCACACTTTCGAATTGTTAATATTGAATAGCGGGGAAAGTTGGGTAGTACTACTGGGTGTGACGAGCCCCACCTGTGTGACTTGAGGTCAACCGGGTGCAATTTGTCCTATGAACATTAGTCACGATATGGAGACGTCGTGGCTGGAGGCAAACATAACATAGTCAGCTTCAATGTCGAAATCACTATTTAATATCGTTTGTGAATGGGCTAGCTAGCCATTACAATGCACATGCTTAAATATACGCTGTTGTTAAACTGGGATGTTTAACTGTGAACTCTTGAACTGGTCAACCGTTGGGTTGATACACGCTATTGTTAAACTGGGATGTTTAACTGCAAACTCTTAAACTGATCAACCGTTGGGTTGATACACGCTATTGTTAAACTGGGATGTTTAAACGCAAGCTCTCGAACTAATCAACCATTGGGTTGATTACACTTTTGTTAAACTGTTATGATTAAACTCAAACTCTTGAACTTACCAACCATTGGGTTGATACACACTTTGTTAAACTGTTTTGTTTAAACATAAACTCTTGAACTCACCAACCGTGTGTTGACTTTTAGTATGCTATTCTCAGGTCATTAAATCTGGACTGCTGTTAGGAGCACTACACGGGTCAAGCATGCATCCTAACGCTTAAACAATGATACATTTGTTTATCTTTATATTTTGGGTTTGTTTTATTTGTTTAAACGCTTCCGCATGAATTATAAAGTTTAAACTTTGATTTGTTATGTTAAACGTTGCATATAGAGTCGTTCCAAGTAACTATTGACTGTGATCCTGGTTTGTTCACACCCCTCCGTGATAGATTCCAGACCCGGAATTTGAGGGTGTGACAGATTGGTATCAGAGCCATTGGTTATAGAGAACTAGGTTGCATACACACTAGACTATAACCGCACACAGTTAGTTAGTTACTTGTTTCTAGACTTCCTAAACTTAACTTATCATCGTAGGTTCAAATCCTTAGACTTTATGTCTAACCTATGAAAATCTTATCGAGGTTTTGAATTCCATGAACCAAATGAACTTGTGTGACACATAGACACCTGTATTCTGGATTTCCTGGCAAAAGGCCCTCGGGCTAAGGCTAGCATATCGCATATATCTCATTGCGAGACCTGGTATGCTTACCTGGGGATTTCTGGGATGAGTGATAAACTATGGTCAATACACAGGTCTCTAAGGCAAATGGGTCAAATTACCTTGGCGTGTCAATGATTCCCAAACTTTACTGATCCTTTCGTATACCTTGATTAATCGACCCCGATACAATACATACATATTTGGTACTTCAACCATTGATGACCACTATACTTGATAAAATATGTTAACCTGATAGGAGGAACCGGGGTGATCATGCAAAGCAAGTTACCATTACGGGTGCACACGTAATTGTAATTTGTCGTGCATGCTAAGTCCGGTGAATCTGGTCGGGTGGTAACATTGTAGTCAGTATAAGTCATCATTCCTACACCTTGAGCAAGAAAGTCTCGGTCTTCATAGAACATAGCCACTAACTATCTATCAGTTCTACTGGTAGGAATGCTCACCTTACCTTGAATTTGGACGAAATTCAAACCATGACATTTGTGTTAAATCCACGGATTCGGACTGATTCCCTAGCTTGTCTGTTTCTTTAAATCCTTGAATTTCTCTTCCTTTTCATTTCAAGACAAAAGGTCTATCTTCATACGACTGATAGCTTTTGATATTTGGTAATCCAAAGAATGTCTGGAAGAGGACATGGACGCGAGAGAAGTAACGATCATGAGTATTACAAGTTTTCTATTCTATTCCCTAGGGTGCTAGGATCATAATTCTAGTAAGTCCTCGTTAAGGGTAACAAAATATTACTAACACTTGCTATTACTTAAGTCCTGTCCTACTTAGAGCCTTCATAGTATTCCCAATCATTTTAAGAGACATTCCTCCACTTAGTATTTCGGTAACCGAGGAACTGATTAAATATTTAGAATGGAAGTGGACTACAGGAAATATAGAAGAGTGATGAAACTCATTGTACATATTCTTTGGGTTGATGCTAAGGAAAATTAGGATGTCGTGTAACCGTTTAAGCACATTCTTAGTATACCGGTGATGCTTATAAATAGGGTTAGTGAAGTAAGTTCAAAGCCTTGGTGATTAAGGAATGAAAAGCAAAAGTTAGAATTGTAATTCTAAAATCGTGCAATGGTAGGGTTAGGTTGTGCTTTTTATACTGACAAACTCCAAAAATTGACAAAGCTGATGTCATACCTTATGACATTAGACCAAATAGAATTAAGGACACCGGAAAAACTTAGTGAGTAGTAGAAAAAAAGTTGGAGGGTCAAACAAGCAATCTAGCGGTAAGGTAGACAAGAATGCCAATGTTGTGAACCTAGCTATGTTAGTTAATATGATTAAGCTAACATGTGTTAAACGGGGACATTAAGAAGGTTGGAGTTCCGACCATTACTATAAGTGTGCCCTAGGTCGATTAGGACCCCAGGACGAGTTAGAAATAATCAGAATTAGGAAATGGCTATAGCTAGAAAGTAAGAACAGTTCAATTATGGAAATAAAGGTCATATCAGTCAAGGTAATACATCACGCGGTCATACATTTACGACTGAAGCAAGCCACATTTGACAAGACTAAGTGTTGTTACATGTATGTACCTTATCATCAATAGCTACGCATCTATTTGATACCAGGGTTGATAATAGCTTTGATTCTTCTGGAATTATTCTTTAACTTAGCATTAACCCTAGTTGCTTAGGAATCATTTTACTTAGTAGAAATAACCAATGGTAGAAATTAGTACAAGAAGGTCATGTCTTTGACATAGACTTAATACTGTAGGAATTAGTTATTAAAGAAGGAAACCAAAATAGTCTGTCAGGAGAAGGTGGTTCGACCTATCAAACCAAAGCATGATCTCGGAACATGAAAGGAGACCCAATCGTTTTAGGTTGATTTTTATTCTAAGCTTGGAGCACTTAACTTCTTAAACTGATTTATCTCCATTTATCCTCATTTGACCTAGCTATATGGAATCATTTATTCCTTATCTATCGACTTTCATTTTGAGCTATCATCAAGACGTGATTGTACGATGGTAGCCTTCCTAAACACTCTCTCTGCTGAAGATATTGTCAACTTATGTTCATGACTTTCTAGTCATACAAATGTTCTCAACTATGCTTATGGTTTGTTGAACTACGTATGTAAACTTACTTAGATATTGCTACCTTGCAAAACATGTTTTCAAATACCTTTCCTATTGTTCGCGTCACTTCTTGAATCGCTTTTGAATCCTTAAGCTTGAAAATAATTAAATTTCTATTTGAACAACAAGACTTTAAAAGAGAAGTTCTGGAGAGAGTTACCAGTAAAGAGAGGAATTACTTTTGAGACTGAGTTATTTAGAGCCAAAACATTCTTAATATATGTTGAACCCGTGTTCAGCAAAGATGGGGAGGAAGTTGGTGTTAATTACATGGGCATGGAAATCACTGATCAGGTGAAAAAGAGAGAAAAGATGGCAAAACTAAGAGAAGAAATAGCTGTACAGAAGGCCAAGGAGACAGAACTTAATAAAACTGTTCGTGTTACAGAGGTAACGATGAGAGCAAAACAAATGCTAGCAACCATGTCACACGAGATGAGATCTCCGTTATCAGGGGTCGTTAGCATAGTAGAAATTCTATCAACAACAAAACTTGATAAAAATCAGAAACAACTTTTGAGTGTCATGTTGTCTTCTGATGATCTAGTCCTTCAACTTATTAGTGACATCCTCGACTTTTCCTAAGTTGAGTCAGGAGTTCTGAGGTTGGAGGCCACAAAATTTAGGCCAAGAAGAGGTGATGTCCCAGTGGAGGTTAATGGTGATGTTTTACGGATTAGACAAATTCTCACCCACTTGATCAACAATACTATCAAGTTTACTCACCAAGGAAAGGTTCAGAGTAATCTTTATGTAAAAGCAAACCCATTATCTCACAACGTCGAGAAATTAACCTGCATCCATCTCAAATATTCGTACACCGTGGTATAACGTTAAAACATCAATTGTTATTCTGAATGATTGATTCATTTTCTGTTTTAACAATATTATTAACCATTTTCGTGAACTCATTCCAAGATCTTCGCATAGTTTATTATTTCTTTAGACCGATGGTTGGTCAAAGAGAAATACATATTCACAAGATATGCGTTAAGATCGTTTCATATGGTGACGTTTGGGATTCTTAAATTCCGACGGATAACCTTTCTTATCATTGTTGGTCTTATCTTGATTTCTAAACATCACCTTACCACGAAATTATATTCTGGAAATTATGGATCGGAAAGTTAAACAACTAAAACATAGTAAGATTCCGATCGTAAGAGTTCGGTGGAACTCCCGGCGTGGTCCTGAGTTCACTCGAGAACAAGAGGACGAAATGATACGCGAGTATCCTAGCCTGTTTAAAAATATTGCCAGTACATCTTAATTTTCGGGACGAAAATTCCTCTAACAGGGGATGATGTGACAACCCGAATTTTTTTTTATTTATTTATAATGTTTACGAGAATTTACAATTTATTTTTTTTATTTTTGTTATTATTTAATAATAATAAATAATAATAAAAATAATGAAAACAATAATAATAATAACAAATGATATTATTAAAAAAAATATATATATAATTTATAAAAATTATTAAACTTAATTTAATAAGTCCAGGGTTAGTTTTGAAAATTCTGAAACTTATTTTAAAGGGTTTTAAATCGAAATGATAAAGCATCAAACTACAGGGACCATTCTGCAATTTTTTGAAAACCCAACCCCCCATCCCGTCCCCTTCGATTTTCCGGCCACCGTCGCCGGCGGTCCTCCGGCGTCCCCAAAACCCAATCAAAACTCGACCATTTTACATAAAACCGGTCCCAATCGAATCGTGTGAGTGCCTCGAACTAATAGACCACTACAATTTGAATAATCGAGTTGATTAGGTATGTTTCCCACTGAACCTAATTTTCGGCCGACCCATTAACCAAGATCGCACTAAAATTCTATTTTTAATGTAATTAATCGCACCTACACAACGCTATAAATAACCCTAACCTGTCTACGCATTCAATTGCACCAGTAAACACACAGAAACCACAATTCGATCTCTTTCTCCTTCGCGACCTGCAACTTAGTCGACTTCTGTCTTATGAGCTTAATTTCACAAAATTAAGATAGGGCTTTCGATCATTTGAGCAATTAGAAACTTCCTGTAAAAGGAATTGGATTATAATCAACAATAGACACTGAAATCGATCTTTGCATACTCGCGGCTTGTTCATCAAGTGTTCATCATCGATCGAACTTCAAAACAGGTAATTGATTACACCTATACGTTCGGTTTTACTTGATAAATCATAGCCCTAAACTTAATTTGATTAACAACATCAATTGGTGGTTCAATTGCAAATCAATCGAATTAGGGTTCTTATTGATTTAGGATTGATTTTGGTTTGTGCTTAAAAGAATTAGAAACGGAGTATTACCGCGGCTATAAGCCTTGGTTTACTGGTTTGGGTGTGTGCTTGTGAACAGGAGGTCAGGGGTTCGAACCCTGCCCCCAACACATTTTTTTAAAAGCCTTTTAAGTCTTTTAAAAATGCAGAATATTTACCAAAAATTATAGAAATAATTTTTAAGAACTTCTTTTATTTTAAATACCTTTAAATGATTTTCTGTAATTTATTTATTTAAAACACCTTAAAATAAATTTATAAAATAATATTTAAAAATATTATAAATAACCATTTTTATAAAATAGACTTTAAATGATGATTTAAAGTATTAATCTATTGATTGGACACCATATTAATTTTTAATTATGGATAAATTATAATAATTGTGGAAATTTATTTCTTTAAATTCCTTATTTAATTATTTATTTATATACTTATTACAAATGTTATAATAGTTACTTTTATAAAAATGGATTTTAAATGATGATTTAAATCATCAAGTTATTAATAAGGATTATATTATTTTAATTATGGATTTATTATGATAAATGAAGGAATTATATTTAATAAATTTCATAAATTATTTACAAATACAAATATTATCATTATAATTATGATCACGCCATTGTTATTATTAATATCAATATTGGTAATATTATTAAGACATGGTGTTGTTTGTATACCAAATCGTGTACGTCAAACCGAACCGACCCGAATCCGACCAAATATATTTATTCGCGTTGAACATGTTTTAAAAACTTAATTACAATTAATAATAGGTGTAGATCGTGTTTGATCGTGCATTGCCTTATTCTTTGAAGTTCTTGTTCATTTCATTACATCAAATCAAGGTGAGTTCAAGCCCCTCTGTTTTACTAAATCTTTTGGGTAAGTTCATGCCCCACTATTTTATTAAAACTCTTTTGGGGGAGATAGCATACTGGTAATGTTACAAACGTTTTCATTATATATTTAAGATGTGCATGGATATTAATATAGTGCTGTTATCATTGTACAAGTCCTCACACTTTCGAATTGTTAATATTGAATAGCGGGGAAAGTTGGGTAGTACTACTGGGTGTGACGAGCCCCACCTGTGTGACTTGAGGTCAACCGGGTGCAATTTGTCCTATGAACATTAGTCACGATATGGAGACGTCGTGGCTGGAGGCAAACATAACATAGTCAGCTTCAATGTCGAAATCACTATTTAATATCGTTTGTGAATGGGCTAGCCAGCCATTACAATGCACATGCTTAAATATACGCTGTTGTTAAACTGGGATGTTTAACTGTGAACTCTTGAACTGGTCAACCGTTGGGTTGATACACGCTATTGTTAAACTGGGATGTTTAACTGCAAACTCTTAAACTGATCAACCGTTGGGTTGATACACGCTATTGTTAAACTGGGATGTTTAAACGCAAGCTCTCGAACTAATCAACCATTGGGTTGATTACACTTTTGTTAAACTGTTATGATTAAACTCAAACTCTTGAACTTACCAACCATTGGGTTGATACACACTTTTGTTAAACTGTTTTGTTTAAACATAAACTCTTGAACTCACCAACCGTGTGTTGACTTTTAGTATGCTATTCTCAGGTCATTAAATCTGGACTGCTGTTAGGAGCACTACACGGGTCAAGCATGCATCCTAACGCTTAAACAATGATACATTTGTTTATCTTTATATTTTGGGTTTGTTTTATTTGTTTAAACGCTTCCGCATGAATTATAAAGTTTAAACTTTGATTTGTTATGTTAAACGTTGCATATAGAGTCGTTCCAAGTAACTATTGACTGTGATCCTGGTTTGTTCACACCCCTCCGTGATAGATTCCAGACCCGGAATTTGAGGGTGTGACACCAAGTTCTTGCAGATATGCATGGTAAATATTAGACTCTCATCATCCATCATTGTGACCATTTCATCTAAAAGCCAAAGTAAAAGCTTTGCACTCAGACTCACTATGGTCAGGCTGTCATTTGTTCTCTAGTTGACAGCATGAGCAAGCCATATATTTTGTAATGTCTGCAAAAAAGGGACAATCATACAACAGAAGATACTCTACTTAAACTGCCATACGTTGATTTAACAAAAATTACAGAACAGCTGGCAAATCACGAGCATGAGTGAGTAGAGAACATATTTACAAGACCTTGAAGATGTACCCGTTATGCTAATGTCGAGTCTTATATAAAAGCTCTATAACATGGCCTACTAAGGAGAGCCATATTTAATGATATCTAAAACCACTTTCGAATGTAGGTCAATTACACCTTCAAATGACCATGTCAAGGGAGGTCTTTCCATTTGAGGTTCACAGGAAGTGAAAACATCCCTAAAACAACATATTAAGCAGCTCACAATGTAATAAAGCCAACTAAAGAATTTTCCATATCAAGGCATAAGGAGACAAGAAAAAAAGACACAGAAAAAAATGGATCTAACAACGTGCTAAAAAAGAGATATGGATGATGAAACTTCCGCAACTTTCAGCTATATCAGAACTATATAAATGAAAATTAATAAATGCAACTTATCAAAACATATATTCTTAGTGAACTGTGATATTACTGTATATTTGTGTGGCCTGAAGTCAAACTATATAACACTTAACTGTTGGTTTCAGATCCAAGATCATACTCAAACTTTTTGCTACTCATTCATTCTCAAATTTACTTTAACTAGAGAAAACATCTTGCACCTAAAGAAAAGGAAATTAACTTACCCACTAACCTATTACTCCATTATCTAGACCTACTAATCTTGCTAACTAACTATGACCCACTAATAATTAGAAACATGTGACATAATAAACTTTCTAATAACCCGTGACCCGTTCACCATAACTTGACCCGATCAAGTTTAACCCAACATTTACGCATGATAAACCACAAAATTAAATTTTAAAATGACGATGAAGGTATAAGTAAGAAGCAAAGAATAGCAAGGTAAAACAAAAAGACTATGCCTATGTTTACCCATTTTTCTTCATAGAACACCTTAAAGCAGCACTTGTTTCACATGGCTTCCCCTCCTTTCTTTTATTTCATTTCTCAAGGCTATAGAAAACAAGAAAAACAAAGTAGGGTGATAGTAATTGACACAAAAAGGGTTACAGAAACAGAAATATAATGTACCTTACACTTAAATCTATCATCTACCATGCTTTTTTGTGCTTCAGTCGGTTCCTCGCATCTCTAGATGTCATCACTCATCACCTAACATCAAAACAACCAGAATAATAAGGTTAACAAGTTTCCCACAAGGGTCACGTATTCCTGTCTAATATGCAGAACATAATACATATTGTGATATATATTAGACGAAGGTCAGGTAATCTTGTCTAATATGCATATTACTTGATACATGTTGTGATAGTGTTGTTCATGAATATAAACATTCAGACATAAAAGTAACCTTTAATTTCCACAGAGATAACTAGGTCTAAACACAGCTCTTCGAATCTAAACCTACGAACCACAATTTTCTCTCTTCCATCCTGCGAGCAGATAAATATGAAATGTACAATATGCTTAGATATCCTTAATAATGAAAGATAACAGAAATGTATATGCAACTTAGATCTCACCAATTGAATAGCATAACAGAATTCTGCTAATCGTCTGGACAACCAATCAAAAAGGTCATTGCATCCATACGCAACAAGTTTAGCATCAAAGAAGCGCTCATTTAAGGGACCTAACTGTGAACCAATAGTCAATAGTATCAAAAGGATGTAGACTAATTACTAATCTGTTCCAAACACACCTTTTCATATTTAATTCTACAAACCACAATTCTCTCTCTTTCATCATGCAAGCGGATAAATATGAAAACTGTAGTACGCTCAATTATACTTTATATTGACAGATAGTGGAATGTATATGGAACTTGGAGCATACTTGTTAGAATCTCTGGCAGTTAGAAAAGCCTGGGACTGGATGTTAATATCTTGGAAGGATATTATAGGTTCTGGTTTTGAGCCCTTAGCTGATACTGTTCACTCCAACATAAAATTGAAAAAAAATAATTCAAATTATATTTTATTCGTATAAACAAAAAAGTTTAGCTGCTATATGATACCGGAGATATGCTCTTCAAGGCATGATCATAAGATTATTCCAATCTGTAAGTTGTCTAGTTGAATTTGTTAGAGTGTTGTCACATACATCGATCTGGAAATGTACCAGGTGACTTCACTCGGTCAAGAACAATTGCTATCACAGGTCCTTTGATGTCTCCTACATTCCTCATGACCTATATAGTGAATGAGAACATCGATCAGAAAGATTATGGAACATAATATACACATTATAAAAATAAGCAGTTTCTGTTGGTTTCAGGTCCCTTTAAAGCACATACACACAGTACACACTCACGTATATATGTCGGGGTAATTTACAGAAGAAAAACTATGTTTTATTCAACAAAGCTAAGGCTATAAATAGCCATACAAATGAAGCGTGGGAACATAAAATACCATTAAAATAATCCTAAAAATACCACCCATTTACCCATTTCAACTAAAGAACCGGTACAAGGTATTTCTATTTAACCATGCACCAACGTACACTTTCATTTAGACTTAGTCAAACCCCAACAAACCTCCTTTATTTGATCATTATATAAAACAAATTAAATTACCGACCCATTACCTGTAAGCTACTAAACCGTGACCCGTAAACTAAACCCGATTAACCTAACAGTTTCACACGCCATGTTTGGTCCGAAAACTCTAACATCTCCAAAGAACACTTCTGTTGCTTTATGAACACCTATCGAATTATCTTGGTAACAAACAGAAATTAGTTAATTTACTGACTCCCAATTGTGTATTGACAAATAAATTTACTATAAATGTTAGATACCGTCACAGCAGCAGCAGCTCGCCTCAGCAACTGAATAGCATCAGGGCACTCTGCAATCGAAAAGGTCGCCGTGTCATCCACACTAAGCTTAACACCAGTCAAACACGCTGTAATACGAGGTACCTAACGGAGAACCAAGAGTCATCAGTTACAAATGATGACAGTTGTAATCATAGATTTGATTTGACTGCCAAAGTCGGCAAGGTACATTCTTTTATGTGCATGTCACATAATCTTCCAGAATTCCCTGCAAAAGAAGTCATGGAATGAATAACTGTTAGAATCAATTAAGTCAAAAAAGACCAAGCTTATTTATAAAATAATTACTATATGGCATTTATGTAATCATTTTTTTACCTCCTATTCAAAGTAGAACCCATTTTTTTGGAACTTTGATGTAGTAGAAGCTATATGGCTCACAACTTCAGTGAACCCTTGACAGTTAGCCGGTCCAACAAGGAACAGCCACGGTACACGACTTAAAATCTCTGTAAAGTGGTCAAGTTCTGGGAGTGCTCCAACTTGTTCTTTGAATGAGGTGATTTCTACAGGAAAGAAAGTCATGGTTATAAAAAAAGAACACGGGTGGATGTCACAATCATTGGTAGATATGAAAAACAAATGTATAACAAAATTACTGTTAGTAAGTAAAAGAAAGTCTACTACCCAAGAAAGCATGTAATCAATAAGAAGATATCATACCAAACATGCCACGTTTGTGTTTCATTTTAATTTATCATTTTCTGAAGCGAGAAACCTTCAAGTCGCTCTTTCCATGTGGCACACTTCTATTGGATGATGGTTTATACCAGATCAAGAGATCCTAATATGCTTTCAATTTCTTCAAGGATCATCTTTGCCGGCTGCAAGCAACAAGCACTAAGAGATAGTATTCGATTAAGAAAAGGCATAATGTTAGTCCAAAACTTCATAAGCATTAAGGTTATTAATATAAATGTGTGTGTGCATGTGTGTGTTTGGCACAGAGAATGCACCTCAACCTTGTAAGGTCCAACCTTTTTGGTTTAAATCGGTCCCTTTGCTCTCTTGCCAACAGCCGTCTTTGTGTGACCTGCCTTCTTAGCAGCAAGCTTAAATAGTGAAAAGAGAGAATTAAAAGTCAATACCAGGAAGAAGAATAATATACTTCAAAAAAAACAAAAAACATGAAACATGAAATATGTGATTTCCTAGGTGATCACAGCAGCAGGTACAGGTTTCTTCGTGCTAAGCATGCTTGCTGCTGACCTTCTAGCAAAACCTTCATCATAAGCCTTCAAATGTTTGTCGTCTGATGTTACTTTCATAAAACCAAACAAGATACGAGCCCAGGTAGAGATAAGAGTAAGACGTCTAAATGTGTCCCGCACCTTATATTCTGAGTAGGCTTAGGAGCACCTGTGATATTGACAACCTCAGCCTTGATTTCCTAAAGAAACATAAACAAGTAGTGAAAGCAATAAAATTGATCAACATACCAGTGTATCCTATATTTTCTCGAAATAGTGAATGTGGGCTTAGGTTATTGTATTTATTAAAACATACGAACTGCAGCAATAGGTATTATAACAAATAAGAGTTTGAAAACAAATGCAGATGAGAAACAAAATCATCTTTATCCAACCTAGTGGCTGCATAGATAGTTAATCAATGCCATTAGTGCACACACCCTGACACCCCTTGCTAAATTTGAGTGAATTAGTGAAACCATAGAAAGTAGTGTGATAACAAATAATTACATGTCTAAGGCATACTCATTATGAAGAAGTTCTTTGTACAGGGTGCTCCTATTGATCATATAAGTACACGATTGTGGTCTTTTAAAATTCTCATAAAATTTATGCGTATGGTAACAAGAAACAAGTATATATCTAAGTTTAATTAATAGGCTATGAAATGTTAGTTGTAAACAGTACACTTACTTTAGAAGTACCACTGTCACCTAATAATCTCTACTCATGAACAAAAGGCTAGTTTCAGTGAACCTTAGAAGTCGAAGTGGTATGACATGCGTATTTTCTGAAATCAACCGAGGAAGCAGGTAATAGTACAGCATATGAACATAAACTGCACAATCATGTATTGCATGATATAAACTCTTGTAATAAATTAAACTTCAAATTGATCAGAATGTGCAAATGCAATTTCTTGACACAAAACATACCAGGGATACATCCACAGCTTCCAATTCCACCCAAAGCATAAACACAATATGCACGTACCTTCTCCATCATCTAGCTTTGGCGGATCTGCAAAGCATTGATCTGCCATGATTGCATCATCGCTAACTTCATTGGCATACCTACACCAATACATGATAATAACATCAGACATCTTCAAACACAATGTCGTTCAATATGGCAAACATATAGGTTCTAATTAATTCATGAACAAAAATGCTATCTCAATTCTATAACTGTTGACGTACATTTAGATCTAATCTGCTTGTCCTTCTGTAATATATGTAGACCACAGAATATGATCAATGTTGTCACACAGTCACATAACTTACTTGTAAACATGTCGGACAGAAACATAACACCAGAAAACACTTGTTGATGTTACATTAATTATAAAACCATGATATAACATTCAGATTGAATCATCGCTAAATGCTTCCTCAAATAAGAATGTATAACTTTAAAAGCAAATTAAGTAAATGAACGTTCGAACCATTGCTGTTAGACAAATGAGAGAATACAGGTTATCAAAACCATAGACGGAAACAAAAGGATCAGTAAAGCCTTACAGCAATAGCATCCCCTGCTTTAAAGTAAGCAATTAGGGCATACTGAAATCAGTACGTTCTTCTTAAAATTAAACAACCACAGAGCGTGATATCAACATTCTAACAGAACCAAACGAAAAACCCTAACCTGATCGGGATGCGATGAACTTCTTAATGAACCGCAGAAGGCGGGAACGTCATTGTTGTCATCGTTACGATTCCTCCAACAGCTTCTTCGCTTCCGATCAAACGAACTCTGAAACTTCTACTTGTGAGTATGTGAAGAATCGAAGAATCAACAAAAGGTCAAATGCAACTTGTGGGGGTGTGTGTGTGAAGAAGAATGAATAAATAATATGAAAAAGAAGAGACGAGAGGAGAGGAGTGATATGGAAATCAGAAGATACGCAAATCGCAAGAGCAAATCTTTTGGTAATAGAATCTGTTGGTAATTACGCGTTATTATTTTTGGTAATTAATGCCGTATTACGCGTTTTGGTCAACTTAGTTTACCGTGAAAATGATACAAGTAATAAATAACAAAGTATAAACAAACAAACAAAATGGTAATTAAACATTTTCTTTTTCATATATAAAGTATATATATGAAAAAGAAAATGTTTAATTACCAAATACGCATCAGAAAATTACCAATATAACCACTTAATCAATTTTTTTTTTACAATTTTACCCATTAAAATTGAAGTTTACCAAGTTATTCTACCAACCAGAGGACGTCACGTGTCTGAGTATCATTGACCAGCGATACCTGAGCATGTACGTATCTCGCGGAGTCAGCGATGCATGGATGGGTTTGTATCACAATAATTTAAAAAGAAAAAGAAAAAGATATATAATATCGCTAACCAGTTATATATAAATGTGATTGTATCTCCAATCTTTGTTTCAATCTACGATTCATCTTTTTTCTTTATTTCACTTTTACCCCTTAAAATTTTGCATTTTTAACATTTGTATCTTTTGTCTTTACCCATACCTTAATTAAAAATAATAAATTAATTTCACACACAAATATAATAAATCAAAACAAAAAACAAGTTTCATAAATCAATTCTATTAATTTAATAATATTTCAACGACCTTAGTATTCGATTGTATTTGTCTTATTTACTAGTACTTACCCTTTTAGACAAAATCTTTTCATCATTCCGATGACATTGTTAGTAACCAACAACCTAGGACAAGTTTAGAAACACTATTATGCTTTAACCATAAAACCTTTTATGAGAAACACATTCAAAAGGGTACACACAATTGATAAACAATTTGTCATATCTTTATGTTTACCATTTTCGTTTTTGGTAAAACAAAATCCACCCTGATTATCCATATAACATCTTTAATTGCTTAAATATTTAGTTTATATCAATTCAATGAGATTTTCAATTGACAAAACTCATTTTTGTTTCATATAACCGAACCTTACACCCTCTCGGTCGACCCTCTCCCTCAAATTCTCACTTTGTAACTTCTTGTAACCCTAATCTACGGTTTTCGTTCATTCGTGTTTCGGACCATATTCACACCGGTTAACCGTTCTCGGTAACTCTCTTATCCAGCAGCTTACTCGGTGATCGATCGACATCTTTATTCAACCCGCAAGTGTCGACGGCAGAGAACGAGGTTGTAGCAACCCGTACCTTGCTCGATCGGTGGGTATTCTCGACCCCTTTTAATCGTGTTCCTACTGTTATGGTTTCGGGTTCAGGCCACGATGAGTGGGGGTTTCTGAATATAGCTGTTCTCGGCTGCAGTTTTCGTGTTTGTGTGATTGTGGTCATGTGTTATATGTTCATATGCGGTGTGACCCGGTGTTTGACCTGTTATGTTTGTATGAGATTGTTGGCATGGGGGCCCCTTCATGTTTACGAGTTGTGTTACGGGAATGGTAAAGACCCGTTAGCGTTGTATGTGTGTAGAAAATGCTTACGTGTTGTCTGGGGTGGAGCATGAAACCGAAGACGGGGTTGTTTTGGTGTGGGTATACTTTCTACCGTATGCGAGTACTTGTGTTGTGAGCTATGTGTGTGTTGATGTGTTCCTCGAATGGGTTTCATGGCTGCGTTCGAGGGTGTTCACACATGTGGTTGTATATAGGTGAGGTATTTGTGGTTGTATGTATGTAAAGTATGTGGGAGTAGTGGAGGTGCATGTTGTGTATGTACGGTCCTATGCTTTGCATGTTTATATATATTTGGGGTGCATGGTTCTAAGCTTTGCCTGTTTACATATATTTGGGTGTGATGTATGTGGTAAAGATAATATATGTGTATAGATTCATGTAAAAAATATAGTATTATAAATATGTTGAGTTTAGATCCTTAAGCAATATCATGGGTTTTGTGTATGCATCGTTGGCATTCGTTTCAAGTATAGTAATTACGAGCGGGTTGTATTTTATTAGGTGTATGAGTTTTATAGTAAAAGATCATATAATTGAAAATATATATAAAGAGTATTCACTGTATGTGCCTGGGTAGACGTGAATGATTAGTTTTTCTGCTCGACTGAATGTGCGCATGCTTGTGTTGGTTCGAGAATTGGGGGAAATGTCATTGGCTCGCATTGCAACAGTGTCGTGAACGCGAAACCATACCGTACTAATATTAACAATCAATATTAATAGTCAGTAAATGAAATCCAGGTGTTAAAGAAATCTAATCACCTGCTTTCAGCTTTATCTTATTCGTTGTGCATTTGAGGTGAGTTCTCAACACCACTTTACTTACTTTCTTTGAGGTGAAAGAAACAAGTGTTCTAAACATCTTTTCATTGATCGATATTACAATAATTGTTCATAATTTTATGGTATTTTAAAATACCACTCTCATATACTTTATATATAATATAGATATAAATATAGATGTATTAATTATGGTATTAATTAAATAAGTTCATTAAATGAGTTAGAAATGATTCCATAAAACACAATACCAAATGCTTAAGAAATTATACTAGGTGTCTTATTATTATATTTTTATAAAATTACACTTGTATCCCAAGATTTTGCATTATATACTAGTTTAGATAAGTCAATATTTAAAATGTAATTAAAACCACTAGTTTACTCTTCCGTTGTTTAACACAAATGGTAAACCTTGTGCGCGTTGACATGACTTGATTTTAAATAAATTTTAACTCGAAACATGGAAAAAAATAAGCATGTTAAAATAGTATACTTAGTATTTTAACTCGACCACACCAAACCACCATCCTTGAAACCACCATTCACTCACACTAATCCTTGAATCCGCCCCCATCCGTCACCGTCATCACCCTAAATCACCATCAACTCAATTGCGGATAATCACCATCCACACCCTCAACTCTAGAACTCATCACTAGCTCCAAACAACCAGAATTTCATCAAGTTCTCGACTGTGTCTCACAGGCTAAAGTTGTTCCAGGATGAAACTCATCACCTAAGCAAGGTAACCATCATATACAACCTCACCTTAATGTCACGACCCGCCTAAATTCAAGTCACGTTACTCGGATTCTGGAAGTTTCCGGAATCATAAAGATGCACTCAGAGCTGTCCGGAAGTCTCCGGAACAACCTAAAACGTTATGGACTTGGAAGGAACACAAGGAAGCATCTAGATCAGCCTTGAAACATCAGAGTAATCAAGATAACTCTCTAGAAATATCTAGGAGGTGGGCTGCCAAGAATGCTCTAGAAAGGCCTTCAAAGATCCATGAGAATATCTTGTAAATATTATAGTATTGGAACACTCTAGATCAAGAATGATCTAGATACATGAACAAGTATAAATAGGTGATGGTAGGATCATTTGTACTAACCCAAAAACACCTACAAGTCTTGTGTAATACTTGTAAAACACTCTTGTATCATCCTTGTAAGCAATACAAAGTTAGTTTGTATTACTCGCTTGCAAACGCTTCCGCATTGTTACTTATATCGTTTGGGTCACAAAGGCTGAACTTAGATCAAATCTAAGTGCCGCACGAGAGTTGAAGAAATCACTCCGTGACATTAAGCTCTTATGCTAATAATAATCATTCATACAGTTGATCATGTAATTCACGACCTTTGAATCCCGTAACATGCTAGACAATATATTTGGGATGTTCTAGATGATCAAACATGTTCCCTAAACCATTTACATGAAAACCGTGACACCAAAGCATAAACCCCATTATCTTCCACCTAACCCCATTAAATATTATATGGAGGTGGAATGATGAGGTATATTTATTGAAACACATTATAAGCATCTTGGAGGTCAGCATGGTTTGATGGCGTGATTTGAAGCAAATCGACTTGCAAGTCATGAGTGGAATAAGGGGGTTATAGGTGGCCAGTTCTGTTTGCGATTAAATAGGGGGGTGCAAGTCGAACGCAATTTCAAGGAGTGGAGGTCGGCGTAGCAAATCCGACGGGGAACAAAAATGGTCGGCACAAGGGACGTTTTTAATAGTAAGTACTTCCGTCCTTCTAACCAAGATTTCACAAGTGAATTTAGCTTCACCCTTTTTAAGCCTTTTACGTTTGTTTGTACGTCAACCGGCCGGCGTAGGCTATGTTTCATTTGATTTCATTAGATAACACAGTATAGATGAAGTCTTATAAGTTCACGAGCAACCGATTCTTACTCTCACGAAAATGTATGGAAGAAGATGAAACTTTTCCCTGCTTGTTGCCATCTAAATTCTAATATTATATTATTATATATAACCATCCCAAAAAATATGTAACCGGGATTCCAAACTTTGACTTCATTGTGGGCCAATTTTGCATAGACATTTGTAGACTTGAGATTCCACAGTATACTGAATAATAAATGGGCTAAAACCCAACACACTATCGCCAATTGCCCAATAGAACCCAAAAACTAACGGTCCTCAATTAGCATTTGAGATGACCGAATGAGCAACCTTTTCTGTCAAGTAAGAAAATTATTTTGGCCTCAATTGAAACCAAGTTAGTAAAATGCCATATTCTTTTTTACATCTAAGAAAAATCACACAACATATCAACCAAAGCTATTGTTTTTTTTCATTTAAAATCTAATATCACCATAAATGAAAGGGTGTAAAGAGGTCGTGTTTGTAGGTTGGTACCTTGAAGTTAATATTGGTGCTGTTCAAAAAGCTCGACGCTCGAAACTCGCTCGAACTCGTTCGAAAAATGCTCGTAATTTTGTTCGTTCGATTTTCCGCTCGGTTGTAAACGAACCGAGCGGCTCGGTTCGGTTTGAAAACGAACCGAGCACGAGCAAAGGTACGCTCGCTCGTCGCTCGCTCGGTTTCGCTTGAATTATTTTTTAGTTTAGTTTTTATATATTTTATATATGTTAATTTAGTTTTTATATATTTTATATATTTAACTAAATTTACGAAACTACCCTTCTAATAACCTAAAATAAAACCCTAACCCTTCTTTTTTCCCCTCCCTATTCCCTTTTCTTCCTCAGAACTGCTGCCCGCCTCCCCCACCCCTCGGCCCTCGCGAGTTTTGACTGCCGGAGTGCCGGACGCCACCTGCCGGAGTGCCGCGCTGGTTCTGGCTGATGCTGCTTGAAGCCTCGGGCTCGCTGCTGCTTGAAGCCTCCAATCCCCCATCCGGCCATCCACCATTGATTATTCAAAAGGTTAGTTTCTTAATTGTTTAATTTGTTTTCATTGTTAGACTTAAATTGATTTGGAATAGGAATGGAGAAAAAGGAAGGGTTAGGGTTTGATCAAAAGCCTCGGGCTCGCTGCTGCTTGAAGCTTCGGGCTCGCTGATCTCTCTTTCGACTGCCGGAGTGCCAGACGCCATTGGTGCTTGTTGATTTCAATGTATGAAACTATGGAGGTGTTTTAGAGGAAGATGAAAACCCTTGATTCTGTATAGGAATCCTTTATTTTCTATGTTAATAGTGCTCATGTTTTAGTATATGAATTAGTTTGAGAAACAGAGACACTAACTTTTAATTTGTTTCTTTATTTTGTTTATGAAACAGAGACACTAACTTCATTTGTGATTCTTATTAGAGAGTAGAGACATTGCAACTCTCCGGGTATGTTTTTCTTTGCTAAAACCTATAGATTTTTTGAAATGTATATGAAAATAGTAACTTAGCTTGATTCTAGTTTGTTGATTGGTTATTAGTTCATATTAAACTTAATATATGTTTTTTTTGTAGAATGTCTTCTCGTAAAGAATCAAATGGAATCGAGGGTCCTAATGTTGAGCTAAGTGATGGTGAGAGTGTGGAGTTAGTTGATGAATTGAAAAGCAAGGACAACACAACTAAAGATGATGCAGCAAAGGGTAAGCGAAAGAATAGTTCTGAAGCGCATGAACATTTTGTAGACATTGAAGGTATGTATAAAGGAAAAATGGTTAAAAAAAACAATGCATCCATTGCAAGCATAGCTACGTAGCACATACCTCGGGCACAACATCAAGTCTTAAGAGACATCTCAATGAGTGTGCATTATTCCAAAGATTGAAAGGTAATAATAAGAGTTTCATTAATTTTGAGTCAAGTGCCAGTGATAACAATAAGGTTTTCATGAGTTTTGATTCAAGTGGGGGTTACAATCCAATGAAATGTAGGGAGATTATTGCAAAAATGATACTAGCTCATGAGTTACCTTTCTCAATTGTAGAATATCATTGGTTTAATCAGTTAATGAAGTAAATGTAGGGAGATTATTGCAAAAATGATAATAGCTCATGAGTTACCTTTCTCAATTGTAGAATATCATTGGTTTAATCAGTTAATGAAGTATAACAATCCCTTATATCAAAAAGTAAATAGGTCAACAATTACAAGAGATTGTGTCAAAGTGGTGGATGTAGAAAAAGAAAGGATAAGAAAAGTTTTGAAAAAAGTTGATATGATATCACTTACAAGTGATTGTTGGACCTCAAACCAAACTATTGGGTACATGTGTTTAACGGCTCATTTCATTGATTCTGACTGGAAAATGCAAAAATGTATAATCGGTTTCAATGAACTTGCACCACCCCATAGTGGTGAGGTCATATCAGATGGTATCTTAGAATGCCTTATTAAATGGGGCATTCAAGACAAGATAGCCACAATTACCCTTGACAATGCATCCAACAATGATAGGGCGGCCACTATTTTAAGAAATAACTTTGAGTTGAAAGGAAAACTACATTTTGAGGGGTTGTTTTTTCATGTTAGATGTTGTGCTCATATCCTAAATTTGGTAGTGCAAGATGGGTTAGGAACTATTGAATCATATCTTTCAAAAATTTGAGAAGGTGTAAAGTATTTGAGAAAGTCTTCTGGTCGTTTATTGAAATTTGGTGAAATAGCGATTACTCTTGGTATTTCCACTCGTCGGTCTCTATGCACCGATGTAAAAACTCGGTGGAACTCAACACATCGAATGCTTGAATCTGCTATTCATTATAAACAAGCTATTCAGGGTTATGTATTAAGAGATTCTAACTTTATATGGGGCCCCACAAATGAGGAATGGTCTCGAGCAGAAAGGGTTTCCAAGCTACTTGAAGTTTTTTGAAAGCTACTAATCTGTTTTCAGGTACATCATACCCGACTTCAAACTTGTTTCTTACTGAGATATACAAAGTAAAGAAAGAGATATATACTGCTTTCATATCAGATGATACTTTCTTGGCTAGCATGAGTGTACCTATGTATGAAAAATTTGAGAAATATTGGGGGGAAATTGGAGTACTTATGTCTATTGCATCTATTTTAGATCCTCGTTTTAAGTTGATGTCCGTTGAGTGGACTTTTGAGAGGTTGTATTCAAAAGATGAATGTGATAGACGAGTAGAAGATGTGACTAGTAAGTTAAAATCCCTTTTTCAAAAGTATTTCAACTCGTTTAAAGCATCCAAGGCTGCCATAAATAGTTCAACAACTTCAACATCTTCTAACAATCAAGCGGTGCATGGAGATGATTTTATTGCTTTTCTAAAATCTAGGCCCGTTGAGAATGTACAAAAAACTGAACTTGAGATGTACTTAGAAGAGCCTAATTATACTTGTTTAGAGTCACAGTTTGATTTGTTGACATGGTGGAGTCAATATTTAACTAAATTTCCTGTTTTAAGTAAGATGGCAAAGGATATTTTTGGCATTCCGATCACAACAGTGGCTTCCGAATCAGCCTTTAGTGTCGGGGGACGTATATTAGACGATTATCGAAGCTCTCTATCAAAGGATATGGTGGAAATACTCGTTTGTGGAGGTGATTGGTTAAGATCCATCTCAAAAACAACCATAAAAACATTAGAAGTTAATATTCATATCTTTTAGTTTTTTTGTAATGTTTACACTTTATGTACTAACGTGTATAATTTTTTATATGTAGCAATCTGCAAAAGAAGAAGAAAATTTGGAAATTGATATGTTGGTTCCTAACGAGTGTGACAACAACTAACAAAAGAAGAAGGTATATTTTATATTTACATATTTATAGTTTTTTAATGTGTACTAATATATGGAATTAATACATTGTATCTTTTGAATTAACTTCATGTTTCTTTAAACTTTGAATTAGGTTGATTAGCGTAAAGGCAAGATTGTTGGATGCCGATGATTAGAGAATAAAAGCCGATACGATGGATTTCTATTTTGAGGTGGTGGACTTGGGTTTTATGGTGATTGATTAGAGTTTGAGTAAAAGTTAAAACTTTATGTATTGGATAGTTGGATTTCTATTTTGTTGAACTTGTTTTGTATGTTTTATTTGTTACTTTGTTAACTTTGGGTTGGAACTTAAATGTTAATTGTTAAAACATGAATGAATTATTACTTTTATTTTAAATTCTAACACAAAACAGAGCAAAACCGAGCAAAACCGAGCAAAACCGAGCAAAACCGAGCGCTCGATTTAAAACCGAACCGAGTTCGAGCATGAAATTTGCGCTCGAATTTGTAAATCCGAACCGAACCGAGCCGCTCGGTTTGAAACCGAACCGAGTTCGAGCAGAGCTGCGTTCGGTTCGGTTCGGTTCGTGAACAGCCCTAGTTAATATGAACATAAAAGTCATGTTATGCGGCAAAGTGTCTAAAATGGAATAACAATAAGACTGCAATTGTGATTGTGGGAAGAAGTCTACACATTAGTAATCAACTAAAATAACTTTAAAAATCTAAAAGTCTAATTTTTTATGAATTTAACCATCTTTAAAAATTAAGAATCATTTAATAGCAAAAACATGATTATTAAGCCTATAGTCACGCCCCTTTTAGGTCTCCTAGGACTTTATACTTCATTCTTTTGAGACACATTTACAAACATCACTTTATGACTTTCATGCTTAGGGGTCTCACGAGTTGGAATTTATAGCCTTTAAAATTTAGGCTTTATGTTATAACATCCTTTAACCTATATGTCCTTTTAGAATCCAAGTCTCTTGCTCTATGGGTCAGGTAGGCTTCTACCTCGTTCAAAAATGGTCGTTTGGTTCGGGATACATATTCACCTTCCTCTATATGTTTTTTCTCTTGTGGTAACTTTTTATAATAGTAACCAACTTTCAAAAGTGTTCCAATTAGGTAACTCAAGTTTAAAAAGTGTTACAATTAGATCACTCAACTTTCATATTTTATTTAAATTATAAGGCTTACCATGTTTTTAGCATTTTTTTCTTTTCGTTTAAGTTAGAAAAATATTTTTTTCATCTTTTTGATTCTAATGTGGAATGTGACGAGAATTTAAGATACATTTTTTTATTTTTTAATACATTTAACTTGATTTTTTATTTTTCATATAATTATGAAATATTAAAAATTCCAACCCTCACATCCTCTCTTCCATTATTTTATTAACATAAGAAAATTCGATGATGAGTCGATTTGATGGTTTAATAGTTTAATTTAAGAAAAATATGCATGAGTGATCAATTTAAACACTTTTGAAACTTTGTTACTATTCTTTGACATTTTGCGTTTTCTCTGAAGTAATTATACAATCAACATAAGCAAAAATCAAGAAATATGGCAAAATTCAAGCAAATAATAATTAGAGCACAAGTTTTAGATTAGGCTAATTACCTTCGTCTCTTCAAGGCTTCAAGAAACACCAAAGAACATTTAGCTTCAACCCTTCACGTCTCCTACAATGATGCGAGGTTCAGCGATTCAACTTTTATTAAAACCATATTCAAATAAGATTAAAAATGCAAGCACAAAATTAACTAATCAAAATTTTCAAATCATGTGACTGAGTATAGCACCTAGACAAATGGTATAGGATTACTAAACTCCCATCGAACGATATCATTGTGCCACTGATTAATTTTTGAGGGAAAATGACAGTGTTACCTGATCCACTTAGAAAAATAGGGATGCGTGGGTGTTACCAACCTCATTCGTCAGGTATAAAAATCCCTCATTTGTAAGCAAGCAATAACAGTGGTCACATAAGCTTCATCGCCTACAAAAAGCTTAGCAAAAATAATATCAGAAGCACAAGGCTAAGATCTTCATCATGAAGAATGAATTCTGATTTACACCTGTGTGAACAATGTCAGGTACATACGCCGACCCATGCGCTGAAGAATATATTTTGATTTACTGAAAATAATTAACTTTTACCTTCCCGTAACACCGTGGCAAGCGAGTCTCGGAGGTTCTTGAATTATCATCAATCCCAAATTTGTCTCTTAGCTCAACCAAAGAGGACAACCAAACAGAATTATAAGGAAAATTATACATGTGAAAACAAAAATAACATGTATAAGAAAATAATCATATTCTAATTTATTAAAAGAAAAAGACAGAGAACCTTAATGCAAAGCAATTTGGGTACTCACACACATTCTGCAGGCCAAGCTCCTTTGAAGAGACATGCTAATAAGCTAATAAGTTCCCTATCTTGAGAGGGAATTCACCGTCTTGTTGCCATAATCAGTCCTCCAACCATGACTACTAATACAATAACTCCCTATATAAAATAAATCACCAAGAAATGGACGCACAAGATTGTTGCCATAATCAGTCCTCCAACCATGAGCATATAACAAAAGTAGTGAGTAAAACTAAAAATTTAAAAGATAACAAGAAAAACTAGGCAACACCAAAGGCAAACACATACAATAACAAATAAGTTTTTCCCATATCCTATAGTAGTATTCTCCAACCCCCAAATAACATTTATCTTTGAACAATTGTGGAATTAAAAGTCAAGCAGACGTGTTAGCACGAACTTGTGTTAGAGAACATTTAAGCTAATAATGTAGAGAATATAACCAACCACATTTGTTGTCTAGTTGAGTGAATGGTATCAATAAATAGAATATATTTTCTATTTGGAGATAGTATGCTTCTCTTTATCAATAATACCTTCCTAATTGCATTGTCCATGGCCAGAAGATGTAACAGTCAGACATATCATAATATTCTATCACTTCACCATTTGTAATGTCTTACAGGATTGAAGATAATACGAGTTAAGGGGACACTTCATTTACTGTCATCATCTAAAACATGGTGACATAAAACATTTGTACATTAACAATATAAAAGATCTTTGCTTTGTACTATAACCCGAACCAAATAAATAATACAAGAACAAAAACATGAAAATGTAATTAAGAAAACAGGGGAAAACGATCTTTACCCCCAATTGGTGTCTAACAAATTACTCAAGTAATATAGAAGTTGAGTGAACCGTACCTTTAGCAGCTCAATTTCCAATCTCCTTCCTTCCCGGGCAGGGGTCTTTGGCAAAACGGTCGGTTTGGGTCGGGCGGGGTTCCCCTCGTTCTAAAAAAATGGTGTTTTTTTCCTTAAGCAATTGCATAACCTTATTACCTTATGTAAACTAAGGCCACATCCAATTTGAGATAAAAGGATGGAAGATTACTAATTTATTTACGATTTATGAGGGCAATATCTTAAATTTGAAACTAATCATTAAATTAAGCAAATTAAGAACTATAATCACAAACTTCCTCCATTTAGAGAGTGATTGAATGTTCATTAAATTACACAACCTTATTACCTGTTATTGTATGTTGTAATCGCAAAATGATCCCACCACTTTTGCTTGTCATTTGCTGAAACCATAGTTAGCGCTTCAGCCCAAAATTTAATCAAAACGGCCAAACCAAACCGTTAACGATCCTAAGTGACCATCGAGGACCTGTGGTCTATTACTTAAGTTGGTTAGAAAATTAATAAAAGAAAAACAAGGGTGGTAGTGACAAACCTTGACAAGAAACCTTTTCATAGATGTATTTTTGTTGGATGGTTGCACCATATTGTTGCAGTTTGTCTGGCTGAGTGGTTGGACACTAGCAAAGGGAACATTCAATGTAATCGTTTTGCTTTTATTGCATATTATCATCCTTCAGATTGTCTACACACTGCAAATTAAAGAAACAAGATAATAGAAAACACGAAGCAATACACACTTAGAAAACTTGAATTTTAATTAGCTTTCATACATAACCTCTTACGTCTCACGTTAAGTTGTGAAAGAGCTGCATTAACATAATAGATAACAATCTATTATATATTGATGCTTACTAATATAATAACTCACCTTTTCAAACAGGCCAGCTAGAAATGGACCCTCAAGATCAAGCGTAATGTCGCCATTTAGACACCGATCATCCTTATCACCTGACATATTAAAAACAAAGATCATACTTTTCTTTTGTGAGCAATAGTGGCACCTCTTTCTCACATGTAATCCAAGGCTACAAGCAATTTGAGAGAGAAATATAGAAGATTAACTAATTTATGGACAAATGATGAGGCCATATCTGACATTCTAAATGCACAAATTCATAAAAACATTAAAATTAACTAAAAACCATCCATTATTTGCTTTCACATCAAAGTTTGATGCTTACCATGTAAGAAATGTTCAATCTACCAGGGCCACATAATCACACATGAGAAAATTACAATCAGGAAATAATAGAACCATATGATGCTTTCTTCCCCAACAGAAGCTTAATATGTTCTTACCCGTTGAATCACCCAACTAGTAAAGAACAACCAAAATCAAATTGAAAAAATATTGGGAGAGTAAGACAAACCCAAAACATGCCTCGAAACAAAAACACCCACTACGAACTCTAAGGGCTTTTAACAAATCAATTAGTATAATATCGATAGGATTACACTAGTATCGAACTATAAGGTAAATCATGTGAAAGTTGGATTCAATCACTCAATCATGTATAACCATGAAAATCATTACCAACAAGACATAGATCAAGAAATAAAAGTCTAATAAGCATGCATTTAACCTAAGTTGATCCTACCTAAGAAAATAAGCATAAAGCACACCAAATGCAAAACACAAATCATTAATACAGATGAAACAGACAGAAGAGAAAGACTACATAACCTGATCAAAGAATGATCACCAATGCTTTGCTCAATGGAAACCACCTCCAGAAACATAAATTGGTGAGAGCTCTTTAAGAATGACAACGTCAAGTTTCTCCAATGACTTCTCTAAAGGCCTCATGCCAACCACCGACTATAAAGAGAATCAGGAAAGTGATATTTAGAGCAGCATAATATAGAAGAACTTTAGACTAATTTGCAGTAGGAACAAGCATTTACTTTGAAATGTCTGCAAAATTGGGACAATCTTGCAACATCAGATATTCTACTCAAATTGCCATATAAGTATGTAACATAAATTACAGAACAAGGAGAATGAGTGTATTGAAAACAAATTTACTACACCTCGAACTGGGCATGTGAGAATGTGTACCACCAATTGGGTGGGTTATTAGTCGTCGAATCGCTCCAATGTGTTTGACCACCAGGTCAGTTGGTGTCCCCGTTCTTGAAGACGCCAATGTCTACTCACCTTCAATTGGGCATGTGAGAATGTGTACCACGCATTGGGTAATTGGTCGACGAATCGGCCCAATGTGTTTGGCACCAGGTCACTTGCTGTCAATGTTCTTGCATCAGTCAATGTCTAATGCGTCCTGAAATAAAAGCATACTGATGAGATAAGACCAATATAGAAGAAAGGTTTGATTATATGTGCATGTATGTGTGTGTTTGGCGCAAGGAACTCAGCTCAACATCTTCAAGTTTAGTTTTTTTTGGTTTAACTGGTTCATCTGCTTTCTTAACAACAACCATCTTTGAAGGGCCTACACTATTAGCAGCATGTTAAAAATTCTATGACAGAAAACTAACATCAACCCCAAGAAGTTGGGATTAATATACTTCAAAGATCACAGAAAAAAAATAAGACAGAATATTGGTGAAACTCACGTACCCCGTACATGATCTTTCCCGCTAAGCATACTTGTTGTCGTCCTTCCCACTACTAGCAGATATATACGAAACCACATTAATTATGCTTAGATACTCTTAACAATGAAAGATAAGGGAAATGTATATGCAACTGAGAGCAAACCTTGTTAGAATCCCTGACATCTAGAAAAGCATACTGGATGTTAATATCTTGAACAAACATTATAGGCACTCGTTTTAAGTCCTTAGCTGAAACCATTCTCTTGATCACAAAACTGAAGAAAATAATGTAATATCTGTTAACAATATAAACAACAAAGGTTAGTTGCTATATCATATCGAAGATGTAGAATTGTCTAGTTGAAATTGGTCTAGTGTTGTCATATACATCTGGGCACCGTGTAACTTTAACTGTTCAAGAACAATTGCTAATGCAAATTCCTCATGACCTATAACAAATATAAACTTCGGTTAAAAAAATTATGGAACGTAATATACAGACATAATATAACAGTTTCACACACCCTTTCTGGTCCACAAACTCTTAACAATATCTCCAAATCACACTATCACTGTTATACGTCCTGGTAACAAACAGAAATTACTTGAATTGCTTACTGTTAATAGCACATTGACAAATAAAATAACAAAGATAGTATTTTGAAAATGTTAAATACCGTCATAGCAACAACTATTAGTCTGAGCAACTGAATAGCATCCGTGAATCCATTCTCTTTTTCTATTGCAGTAGTGTTATGCGGTTTGGTCTGTCATTATTCGCTTAACTCATATTAGTTAGGAGAAAGGTTACTGAGACCTGCACTAAATCATCCCAAATGCATGTTCTAAAAGCTTTACTTGCGATTTTAAGCTGAGAAAAATATGTCAAACTGGCATGTTAAAAAATCTTAAGTTCTCATGGTGACACATGTGACATTAAATTGTAAATAAATAAGAATAGTGTTACCTTTGAGTATTACAGGTCGGGGTTTCATGTGTATTCTACCATAGAAAGACAGTGTTTAATTGCTGTCCCAAGAAGCTTTAAAAAAAGCAGTACATCTTCACCATGCACATGGGATTGTCATCTGCTCCTGCTCTATCAGCGGTTATTCCAGTAGAAGTCAAGTATAGATCAGTAATGCAACAAATCAGCAACCCTAAAGAGTAGCATATAAAATATAACAATTATAATGCATCCTCCTTCCATCCCAAGTTCTTGCAGATATGCATGGTAAATATTAGACTCTCATCATCCATCATTGTAACCATTTCATCTAAAAGCCAAAGTAAAAGCTTTGTACTCAGACTCACTATGGTCAGGCTGTCATTTGTTCTCTAGTTGACAGCATGAGCAAGCCATCTATTTTGTAATGTCTGCAAAAAAGGGACAATCATACAACAGAAGATACTCTACTTAAACTGCCATAATTTGATTTAACAAAAATTACAGAACAGCTGGCAAATCACGAGCATGAGTGAGTAGATAACATATTTACAAGACCTTGAAGATGTACCCGTTATGCTAATGTCGAGTCTTATATAAAAGCTCTATAACATGGCCTACTAAGGAGAGCCATATTTAATGATATCTAAAACCACTTTCGAATGTAGGTCAATTACACCTTCAAATGACCATGTCAAGGGAGGTCTTTCCATTTGAGGTTCACAGGAAGTGAAAACATCCCTAAAACAACATATTAAGCAGCTCACAATGTAATAAAGCCAACTAAAGAATTTTTCCATATCAAGGCATAAGGAGACAAGAAAAAAAGACACAGAAAAAAATGGATCTAACAACGTGCTAAAAAAGAGATATGGATGATGAAACTTCCCCAACTTTCAGCTATATCAGAAATATATAAATGAAAATTAATAACTGCAACTTATCAAAACATATATTCTTAGAGAACTGTGATATTACTGTATATTTGTGTGGCCTGAAGTCAAACCATATAACACTTAACTGTTGGTTTCAGATCCAAGATCATACTCAAACTTTTGCTACTCATTCATTCTCAAATTTACTTTAACTAGAGAAAACATCTTGCACCTAAAGAAAAGGAAATTAACTTACCCACTAACCTATTACTCCATTATCTAGACCTACTAATCTTGCTAACTAACTATGACCCACTAATAATTAGAAACATGTGACATAATAAACTTTCTAATAACCCGTGACCCGTTCACCATAACTTGACCCGATCAAGTTTAACCCAACATTTACGCGTGATAAACCACAAAATTAAATTTTAAAATGACGATGAAGGTATAAGTAAGAAGCAAAGAATAGCAAGGTAAAACAAAAAGACTATGCCTATGTTTACCCATTTTTCTTCATAGAACACCTTAAAGCAGCACTTGTTTCACATGGCTTCCCCTCCTTTCTTTTATTTCATTTCTCAAGGCTATAGAAAACAAGAAAAACAAAGTAGGGTGATAGTAATTGACACAAAAAGGGTTACAGAAACAGAAATATAATGTACCTTACACTTAAATCTATCATCTACCATGCTTTTTTGTGCTTCAGTCGGTTCCTCACATCTCTAGATGTCATCACTCATCACCTAACATCAAAACAACCAGAATAATAAGGTTAACAAGTTTCCCACAAGGGTCACGTATTCCTGTCTAATATGCAGAACATAATACATATTGTGATATATATTAGACGAAGGTCAGGTAATCTTGTCTAATATGCATATTACTTGATACATGTTGTGATAGTGTTGTTCATGAATATAAACATTCAGACATAAAAGTAACCTTTAATTTCCACAGAGATAACTACGTCTAAACACAGCTCTTCGAATCTAAACCTACGAACCACAATTTTCTCTCTTCCATCCTGCGAGCAGATAAATATGAAAGTACAATATGCTTAGATATCCTTAATAATGAAAGATAACAGAAATGTATATGCAACTTAGATCTCACCAATTGAATAGCATAACAGAATTCTGCTAATCGTCTGGACAACCAATCAAAAAGGTCATTGCATCCATACGCAACAAGTTTAGCATCAAAGAAGCGCTCATTTAAGGGACCTAACTGTGAACCAATAGTCAATAGTATCAAAGGGATGTAGACTAATTACTAATCTGCTCCAAACACACCTTTTCATATTTAATTCTACAAACCACAATTCTCTCTCTTTCATCATGCAAGCGGATAAATATGAAAACTGTAGTACGCTTAATTATACTTTATATTGACAGATAGTGGAATGTATATGGAACTTGGAGCATACTTGTTAGAATCTCTGGCAGTTAGAAAAGCCTGGGACTGGATGTTAATATCTTGGATGGATATTATAGGTTCTGGTTTTGAGCCCTTAGCTGATACTGTTCACTCGAACATAAAATTGAAAAAAATAATTCAAATTATATTTTATTCGTATAAACAAAAAAGTTTAGCTGCTATATGATACCGGAGATATGCTCTTCAAGGCATGATCATAAGATTATTCCAATCTGTAAGTTGTCTAGTTGAATTTGTTAGAGTGTTGTCACATACATCGATCTGGAAATGTACCAGGTGACTTCACTCGGTCAAGAACAATTGCTATCACAGGTCCTTTGATGTCTCCTACATTCCTCATGACCTATATAGTGAATGAGAACATCGATCAGAAAGATTATGGAACATAATATACACATTATAAAAATAAGCAGTTTCTGTTGGTTTCAGGTCCCTTTAAAACACATACACACAGTACACACTCACGTATATATGTCGGGGTAATTTACAGAAGAAAAACTATGTTTTATTCAACAAAGCTAAGGCTATAAATAGCCATACAAATGAAGCGTGGGAACATAAAATACCATTAAAATAATCCTAAAAATACCACCCATTTACCCATTTCAACTAAAGAACCGGTACAAGGTATTTCTATTTAACCATGCACCAACGTACACTTTCATTTAGACTTAGTCAAACCCCACAAACCTCCTTTATTTGATCATTATATAAAACAAATTAAATTACCGACCCATTACCTGTAAGCTACTAAACCGTGACCCGTAAACTAAACCCGATTAACCTAACAGTTTCACACGCCATGTTTGGTCCGAAAACTCTAACATCTCCAAGGAACACTTCTGTTGCTTTATGAACACCTATCGAATTATCTTGGTAACAAACAGAAATTAGTTAATTTACTGACTCTCAATTGTGTATTGACAAATAAATTTACTATAAATGTTAGATACCGTCACAGCAGCAGCAGCTCGCCTCAGCAACTGAATAGCATCAGGGCACTCTGCAATCGAAAAGGTCACCGTGTCATCCACACTAAGCTTAACATCAGTCAAACACGCTGTAATACGAGGTACCTAACGGAGAACCAAGAGTCATCAGTTACAAATGATGACAGTTGTAATCATAGATTTGATTTGACTTCCAAAGTCGGCAAGGCACATTCTTTTATGTGCATGTCACATAATCTTCCAGAATTCCCTGCAAAAGAAGTCATGGAATGAATAACTGTTAGAATCAATTAACTCAAAAAAGACCAAGCTTATTTATAAAATAATTATTATATGGCATTTATGTAATCATTTTTTTACCTCCTATTCAAAGTAGAACCCATTTTTTTGGAACTTTGATGTAGTAGAAGCTATATGGCTGACAACTTCAGTGAACCCTTGACAGTTAGCCGGTCCAACAAGGAACAGCCACGGTACACGACTTAAAATCTCTGTAAAGTGGTCAAGTTCTGGGAGTGCTCCAACTTGTTCTTTGAATGAGGTGATTTCTACAGGAAAGAAAGTCATGGTTATAAAAAAAGAACACGGGTGGATGTCACAATCATTGGTAGATATGAAAAACAAATGTATAACAAAATTACTGTTAGTAAGTAAAAGAAAGTCTACTACCCAAGAAAGCATGTAATCAATAAGAAGATATCATAACAAACATGCCACGTTTGTGTTTCATTTTAATTTATCATTTTCTGAAGCGAGAAACCTTCAAGTCGCTCTTTCCATGTGGCACACTTCTATTGGATGATGGTTTATACCAGATCAAGAGATCCTAATATGCTTTCAATTTCTTCAAGGATCATCTTTGCCGGCTGCAAGCAACAAGCACTAAGAGATAGTATTCGATTAAGAAAAGGCATAATGTTAGTCCAAAACTTCGTAAGCATTAAGGTTATTAATATAAATGTGTGTGTGCATGTGTGTGTTTGGCACAGAGAATGCACCTCAACCTTGTAAGGTCCAACCTTTTTGGTTTAAATCGGTCCCTTTGCTCTCTTGCCAACAGCCGTCTTTGTGTGACCTGCCTTCTTAGCAGCAAGCTTAAATAGTGAAAAGAGAGAATTAAAAGTCAATACCAGGAAGAAGAATAATATACTTCAAAAAAAACAAAAAACATGAAACATGAAATATGTGATTTCCTAGGTGATCACAGCAGCAGGTACAGGTTTCTTCGTGCTAAGCATGCTTGCTGCTGACCTTCTAGCAAAACCTTCATCATAAGCCTTCAAATGTTTGTCGTCTGATGTTACTTTCATAAAACCAAACAAGATACGAGCCCAGGTAGAGATAAGAGTAAGACGTCTAAATGTGTCCCACCCTTATATTCTGAGTAGGCTTAGGAGCACCTGTGATATAAGAGTAAGACGTCTAAATGTGTCCCACACCTTATATTCTGAGTAGGCTTAGGAGCACCTGTGATATTGACAACCTCAGCCTTGATTTCCTAAAGAAACATAAACAAGTAGTGAAAGCAATAAAATTGATCAACATACCAGTGTATCCTATATTTTCTCGAAATAGTGAATGTAGGCTTAGGTTATTGTATTTATTAAAACATACGAACTGCAGCAATAGGTATTATAACAAATAAGAGTTTGAAAACAAATGCAGATGAGAAACAAAATCATCTTTATCCAACCTAGTGGCTGCATAGATAGTTAATCAATGCCATTAGTGCACACACCCTGACACCCCTTGCTAAATTTGAGTGAATTAGTGAAACCATAGAAAGTAGTGTGATAACAAATAATTACATGTCTAAGGCATACTCATTATGAAGAAGTTCTTTGTACAGGGTGCTCTTATTGATCATATAAGTACACGATTGTGGTCTTTTAAAATTCTCATAAAATTTATGCGTATGGTAACAAGAAACAAGTATATATCTAAGTTTAATTAATAGGCTATGAAATGTTAGTTGTAAACAGTACACTTACTTTAGAAGTACCACTGTCACCTAATAATCTCTACTCATGAACAAAAGGCTAGTTTCAGTGAACCTTAGAAGTCGAAGTGGTATGACATGCGTATTTTCTGAAATCAACCGAGGAAGCTGGTAATAGTACAGCATATGAACCTATAAACTGCACAATCATGTATTGCATAATATAAACTCTGTTGTAATAAATTAAACTTCAAATTGATCAAAATGTGCAAATGCAATTTCTTGACACAAAACATACCAGGGATACATCCACAGCTTCCAATTCCACCCAAAGCATAAACACAATATGCACGTACCTTCTCCATCATCTAGCTTTGGCGGATCTGCAAAGCATTGATCTGCCATGATTGCATCATCGCTAACTTCATTGGCATACCTACACCAATACATGATAATAACATCAGACGTCTTCAAACACAATGTCGTTCAATATGGCAAACATATAGGTTCTAATTAATTCATGAACAAAAATGCTATCTCAATTCTATAACTGTTGACGTACATTTAGATCTAATCTGCTTGTCCTTCTGTAATATATATAGACCACAGAATGTGATCAATGTTGTCACACAGTCACATAACTTACTTGTAAACATGTCGGACAGAAACATAACACCAGAAAACACTTGTTGATGTTACATTAATTATAAAACCATGATATAACATTCAGATTGAATCATCGCTAAATGCTTCCTCAAATAAGAATGTATAACTTTAAAAACAAATTAAGTAAATGAACGTTCGTACCATTGCTGTTAGACACATGAGAGAATACAGGTTATCAAAACCATAGACGGAAACAAAAGGATCAGTAAAGCCTTACAGCAATAGCATCCCCTGCTTTAAAGTAAGCAATTAGGGCATACTGAAATCAGTACGTTCTTCTTAAAATTAAACAACCTCAGCTCGTGATATCAACATTCTAACAGAACCAAACGAAAAACCCTAACCTAATCGGGATGCGATGAACTTCTTAATGAACCGCAGAAGGCGGGAACGTCATTGTTGTCATCGTTACGATTCCTCCAACAGCTTCTTCGCTTCCGATCAAACGAACTCTGAAACTTCTACTGTGTGAGTATGTGAAGAATCGAAGAATCAACAAATTAAAAGGTCAAATGCAACTTGTGGGGTGTGTGTGTGTGGAGAAGAATGAATAAATAATATGAAAAAGAAGAGACGAGAGGAGAGGAGTGATATGGAAATCAGAAGATACGCAAATCGCAAGAGCAAATCTTTTGGTATTATAGAATCTGTTGGTAGTTACGCGTTATTATTTTTGGTAATTAATGCCGTATTACACGTTTTGGTAAACTTAGTTTACCGTGAAAATGACACAAGTAATACCAAAAACATTATAGCCAACGGCTTCTTGGTGCAGGGATAAGACTTAGGGCCTATTAGGTCATGGGTTCGAATCTCACAATGGGGTTTTCTCATAATTATGAGTTTTCTCCTGAACTGGTGACTTGGTGGTGGAATATGATCGCGTGGTAACACTGGTGGCACGATGATACTCCAGTGATTCGTGAGTGATTCCAATTTAGCCGTTCTAAAAAAAATAAATAAAAAAAAATAGTATCTATATGAAAAAGAAAATGTTAAATTACCAAATGCCCATCAGAAAATTACCAATATAATTACTTAATCAAAATTTTTTTACAATTTTACCCATTAAAATTGAAGTTTACCAAGTTATTCTACCAACCAGAGGACGTCACGTGTCTCAGTATCATTGACCAGCGATACCTGAGCATGTACGTATCTCACGGAGTCAACGATACATGGATGGGTTTGTATCACAATAATTTAAAAAGAAAAAGAAAAAAGATATTTGGGATACATGGATGAGCATGTACGTGTCTCACAGGCTAAAGTTGTTCAAGGATGAAACTCATCACCTAAGCAAGGTAACCATCATATACAACCTCACCTTAAGCTCTTATGCTAATAATAATCATTCATACAGTTGATCATGTAATTCACGACCTTTGAATCCCGTAACATGCTAGACAATATATTTGGGATGTTCTAGATGATCAAACATGTTCCCTATACCATTTACATGAAAACCGTGACACCAAAGCATAAACCCCATTATCTTCTACCTAACCCCATTAAATATTATGGAGGTGGAATGATGAGGTATATTTATTGAAACACATTGTAATCATCTTGGAGGTCAGCATGGTTTGATGGCGTGATTTGAAGCAAATCGACTTGCAAGTCATGAGTGGAATAAGGGGGTTATAGGTGGCCAGTTCTGTTTGCGATTAAATAGGGGGGTGCAAGTCGAACGCAATTTCAAGGAGTGGAGGTCGGCGTAGCAAATCCGACGGGGAACAAAAATGGTCGGCACAAGGGACGTTTTTAATAGTAAGTACTTCCGTCCTTCTAACCAAGATTTCACAAGTGAATTTAGCTTCACCCTTTTTAAGCCTTTTACGTTTGTTTGTACGTCAACTGGCCGGCGTAAGCTATGTTTCATTTGATTTCATTAGATAACACAGTATAGATGAAGTCTTATAAGTTCACGGGCAACCGATTCTTACTCTCACGAAAATGTATGGAAGAAGATGAAACTTTTCCTTGCTTGTTGCCATCTAAATTCTAATATTATATTATTATATATAACCATCCCAAAAAATATGTAACCGGGATTCCAAACTTTGACTTCATTGTGGGCCAATTTTGCATAGACATTTGTAGACTTGAGATTGCACAGTATATTGAATAATAAGTGGGCTAAAACCCAACACACTATCGCCAATAGCCCAATAGAACCCAAAAACTAACGGTCCTCAATTAGCATTTGAGATGACCGAATGAGCAACCTTTTCTGTCAAGTAAGAAAATTATTTTGGCCTTAATTGAAACCAAGTTAGTAAAATGCCATATTCTTTTTTACATCTAAGAAAAATCACACAACATATCAACCAAAGCTATTGTTTTTTTTTTCATTTAAAATCTAATATCACTATAAATGAAAGGGTGTAAAGAGGCCGTGTTTGTAGGTCGGTACCTTGAAGTTAATATGAACATAAAAGTCATGTTATGCGGCAAAGTGTCTAAAATGGAATAACAATAAGACTGCGATTGTGATTGTGGGAAGAAGTCTACACATTAGTAATCAACTAAAATAACTTAAAAAATCTAAAAGTCTGATTTTTTATGAATTTAACCATCTTTTAAAATTAAGAATCATTTAATAGCAAAACATGATTATTAAGCCTATAGTCACGCCCTGCCTATTAGCCTTTTAGGTCTCTTAGGACTTTACACTTCATTCTTTTGAGACACATTTACAAGCATCACACTTTATGACTTTCATGCTTAGGGGTCTCACGAGTTGGAATTTATAGCCTTTAAAATTTAGGCTTTATGTTATAACATCCTTTAGCCTATATGTCCTTTTAGAATCCAAGTCTCTTGCTCTATGGGTCAGGTAGGCTTCTACCTCGTTCAAAAATGGTCGTTTGGTTCGGGATACATATTCACCTTCCTCTATATGTTTTTTCTCTTGTGGTAACTTTGTATAATAGTAACCAAATTTCAAAAGTGTACCAATTAGGTAACTCAAGTTTAAAAAGTGTTACAATTAGATCACTCACCTTTCATATTTTATTTAAATTATAAGGCTTACCATGTTTTTAGCATTTTTTTCTTTTCGTTTAAGTTAGAAAAATATTTTTTTCATCTTTTTGATTCTGATGTGGAATGTGACGAGAATTTAAGATACATTTTTTTATTTTTTAATACATTTAACTTGATTTTTTATTTTTTATATAAATATGAAATATTAAAAATTCCAACCCTCACATCCTCTCTTCCATTATTTTATTAACATAAGAAAATTCGATGATGAGTCGATTTGATGGTTTAATAGTTTAATTTAAGAAAAATATGCATGAGTGATCAATTTAAACACTTTTGAAACTTTGTTACTATTCTTTGACATTTTACGTTTTCTCTGAAGTAATTATACAATCAACATATAGCAAAAATCATGAAATATGGCAAAATTCAAGCAAATAATAATTAGAGCACAAGTTTTAGATTAGGCTAATTACCTTCGTCTCTTCAAGGCTTCAAGAAACACCAAAGAACATTTAGCTTCAACCCTTCACGTCTCCTACAATGATGCGAGGTTCAGCGATTCAACTTTTATTAAAACCATATTCAAATAAGATTAAAAATGCAAGCACAAAATTAACTAATCAAAATTTTCAAATCGTGTGACTGAGTATAGCACCTAGACAAATGGTACAGGATTACTAAACTCCCATCGAACGATATCATTGTGCCACTGATTAATTTTTGAGGGAAATGACGGTGTTACCTGATCCACTTAGAAAAATAGGGATGCGAGGGTGTTACCAACCTCATTTATCAGGTATAAAAATCCCTCATTTGTAAGCAAGCAATAACAGTGGTCACATAAGCTTCATCACCTACAAAAAGCTTAGCAAAAATAATATCAGAAGCACAAGGCTAAGATCTTCATCATGAAGAATGAATTCTGATTTACACCTGTGAACAATGTCGGGTAGATACGCCGACCCATGTGCTGAAGAATATATTTTGATTTACTGAAAATAATTAACTTTTACCTTCCAGTAACACCGTGGCAAGCGAGTCTCGGAGGTTCTTGAATTATCAATCCCAAATTTGTCTCTTAGCTCAACCAAAGAGGACAACCAAACAGAATTATAAGGAAAATTATACATGTGAAAACAAAAATAACATATATAAGAAAATAATTATATTCTAATTCATTAAAAAGAAAAAGACAGAGAACCTTAATGCAAAGCAATTTGGGTACTCACACACATTCTACAGGCCAAGCTCCTTTGAAGAGACATGCTAATAAGCTAATAAGTTCCTAATCTTGAGAGGGAATTCACCGTCTTGTTGCCATAATCTGTCCTCCAACCATGACTACTAATACAATAACTCCCTATATAAAATAAATCACCAAGCAATGGACACACAAGAGCAATCCTCTTGTTGCCATAATTAGTCCTCCAACCATGAGCACATAACAAAAGTAGTGAGTAAAAATAAAAATTTAAAAGATAACAAGAAAAACTAGGCAACACCAAAGGCAAACACATACAATAACAAATAAGTTTTACCCATATCCTATAGTAGTATTCTCCAACCCCCAAATAGCATTTATCTTTGAACAATTGTGGAATTAAAAATCAAGCAGACGTGTTAGCACGAACTTGTGTTAGTGAGCATTTAAGCTAATAATGTAGAGAATATAACCAACCACCATTGTTGTCCAGTTGAGTAATGGTATCAATAAATAGAATATATTTTCTATTTGGAGATAGTATGCTTCTCTTTATCAATAATACCTTCCTAATTGCATTGTCCATGGCGACATAAAACATTTGTACATTAACAATATAAAGATTATTGAAGTTTGACATCAAAAGATCTTTGCTTCGTACTATAACCCGAACCAAATAAATCATAGAAGAACAAAAACATGAAAATGTAATTAAGAAAACAGGGGAAAACGGTCGTTACCCCAATTGGTGTCTAACAAATTACTAATATAGAAGTTGAGTGAACCGTACCTTTAGCAGCTCAATTTCCAATCTCCTTCCTTCCCCGGGCAGGGGTCTTTGGCAAAACGGTCGGTTTGGGTCGGTCGGTGTTCCCCTCGTTCTAAAAAATGGTGTTTTTCTCCTTAAGCAATTGCATAACCTTATTACCTTATGTAAACTAAGGCCAAATCCAATTTGAGATAAAAGGATGGAAGATTACTAATTTATTTACGATTGATGTGGGCAATATCTTAAATTTGAAACTAATCATTAAATTAAGCAAATTAAGAACTATAATCACAAACATCCTCCATTTAGAAAGTGATTGAATGTTCATTAAATTACACAACCTTATTACCTGTTATTTTATGTTGTAATCGCAAACTGATCCCACCACTTTTGCTTGTCATTTGCTGAAACCATAGTTAGCGCTTCAGCCCAAAATTTATTCAAAACGGCCAAACCAAACCGTTAACGATCCTAACTGACCATCGAGGAACCTGTGGTCTATTACTTAAGTTGGTTAGAAAATTAATAAAAGAAAAACAAGGGTGGTACTGACAAACCTTGACAGGAAACCTTTTCATAGATGTATTTTTGTTGGATGGTTGCACCATATTGTTGCAGTTTGTCTGGTTGGACACTAGCAAAGGGAACATTCAATGTAATCGTTTTGCTTTTATTGCATATTATCATCCTTCAGATTGTCTACACACTGCAAATTAAAGAAACAAGATAATAGAAAACACGAAGCAATACACACTTAGAAAACTTGAATTTTAATTAGCTTTCATACATAACCTCTTACGTCTCACGTTAAGTTGTGAAAGAGCTGCATTAACATAATAGATAACAATCTATTATATATTGATGCTTACTAATATAATAACTCACCTTTTAAAACAGGCCAGCTAGAAATGGACCCGCAAGATCAAGCGTAATGTCGCCATAAAGACACCGATCATCCTTATCACCTGACATATTAAAAACAAAGATCATACTTTTCTTTTGTGAGCAATAGTGGCACCTCTTTCTCACATGTAATCCTAGGCTACAAGCAATTTGAGAGAGAAATATAGAAGATTAACTAATTTATGGACAAATGATGAGGCCATATCTGACATTCTAAATGCACAAATTCGTAAAAACATTAAAATTAACGAAAAACCATCCATTATTTGCTTTCACATCAAAGTTTGATGCTTACCATGTAAGAAATGTTCAATCTACCAGGGCCACATAATCACACATGAGAAAATTACAATCAGGAAATAATAGAACCATATGATGCTTTCTTCCCCAACAGAAGCTTAATATGTTCTTACCCGTTGAATCACCCAACTAGTAAAGAACAACCAAAATCAAATTGAAAAAATATTGGGAAAGTAAGACAAACCCAAAACATGCCTTGAAACAAAAACACCCACTACGAACTCTAAGGGCTTTTAACAAATCAATTAGTATAATATCGATAGGATTACACTAGTATCGAACTATAAGGTAAATCATGTTAAGTTGGATTCAATAACTCAATCATGCATAACCATGAAAATCATTACCAACAAGACATAGATAAAGAGATAAAAGTCTAATAAGCATGCATTTAACCTAAGTCGATCCTACCTAACAAAATAAGCATAAAGCACACCAAATGCAAAACACAAATCATTAATACAGATGAAACAGACAGAAGAGAAAGACTACATAACCTGATCAAAGAATGATCACCAATGCTTTGCTCAATGGAAACCACCTCCAGAAACATAAATTGGTGAGAGCTCTTTAAGAATGACAACGTCAAGTTTCTCCAATGACTTCTCTAAAGGCCTCATGCCAACCACCGACTATAAAGAGAATCAGGAAAGTGATATTTAGAGCAGCATAATATAGAAGAACTTTAGACTAATTTGCAGTAGGAACAAGCATTTACTTTGAAATGTCTGCAAAATTGGGACAATCTTGCAACATCAGATATTCTACTCAAATTGCCATATAAGTATGTAACATAAATTACAGAAAAACCAGCATGAGTGTATTGAAAACAAATTTACTACACCTCGAACTGGGCATGTGAGAATGTGTACCACCAATTGGGTGGGTTATTAGTCGTCGAATCGCTCCAATGTGTTTGACCACCAGGTCAGTTGGTGTCCCCGTTCTTGAAGACGCCAATGTCTACTCACCTTCAATTGGGCATGTGAGAATGTGTACCACGCATTGGGTAATTGGTCGACGAATCGGCCCAATGTGTTTGGCACCAGGTCACTTGCTGTCAATGTTCTTGCATCAGTCAATGTCTAATGCGTCCTGAAATAAAAGCATACTGATGAGATAAGACCAATATAGAAGAAAGGTTTGATTATATGTGCATGTATGTGTGTGTTTGGCGCAAGGAACTCAGCTCAACATCTTCAAGTTTAGTTTTTTTTGGTTTAACTGGTTCATCTGCTTTCTTAACAACAACCATCTTTGAAGGGCCTACACTATTAGCAGCATGTTAAAAATTCTATGACAGAAAACTAACATCAACCCCAAGAAGTTGGGATTAATATACTTCAAAGATCACAGAAAAAAAATAAGACAGAATATTGGTGAAACTCACGTACCCCGTACATGATCTTTCCCGCTAAGCATACTTGTTGTCGTCCTTCCCACTACTAGCAGATATATACGAAACCACATTAATTATGCTTAGATACTCTTAACAATGAAAGATAAGGGAAATGTATATGCAACTGAGAGCAAACCTTGTTAGAATCCCTGACATCTAGAAAAGCATACTGGATGTTAATATCTTGAACAAACATTATAGGCACTCGTTTTAAGTCCTTAGCTGAAACCATTCTCTTGATCACAAAACTGAAGAAAATAATGTAATATCTGTTAACAATATAAACAACAAAGGTTAGTTGCTATATCATATCGAAGATGTAGAATTGTCTAGTTGAAATTGGTCTAGTGTTGTCATATACATCTGGGCACCGTGTAACTTCAACTGTTCAAGAACAATTGCTAATGCAAATTCCTCATGACCTATAACAAATATAAACTTCGGTTAAAAAAATTATGGAACGTAATATACAGACATAATATAACAGTTTCACACACCCTTTCTGGTCCACAAACTCTTAACAATATCTCCAAATCACACTATCACTGTTATACGTCCTGGTAACAAACAGAAATTACTTGAATTGCTTACTGTTAATAGCACATTGACAAATAAAATAACAAAGATAGTATTTTGAAAATGTTAAATACCGTCATAGCAACAACTATTAGTCTGAGCAACTGAATAGCATCCGTGAATCCATCCTCTTTTTCTATTCCAGTAGTTTTATGCGGTTTGGTCTGTCATTAGTCGCTTAACTCATATTAGTTAGGAGAAAGGTTACTCAGACCTGCACTAAATCATCCCAAATGCAGTTCTAAAAGCTTTACTAGCGATTTTAAGTTGAGAAAAATATGTCAAACTGGCATGTTAAAAAAACTTAAGTTCTCATGGTGACACATGTCACACTAAATTGTAAATAAATAAGAATAGTGTTACCTTTGAGTATTATAGGTCGGGGTTTCATGTGGATTCTACCATAGAAAGACAGTTTTTAATTGCTGTCCCAAGAAGCTTTAAAAAAAGGAGTACATCTTCACCATGCACATGGGATTGCATCTGCTCCTGCTCTATCAGCGGTTCATTCCAGTAGAAGTCAAGTATAGATCAGTAATGCAACAAATCAGCAACCCTAAAGAGTAGCGTATAAAATATAACAATTATAATGCAAACCTCCTTCCATCCCAAGTTCTTGCAGATATGCGTGGTAAATATTAGACTCTCATCATCCATCATTGTAACCATTTCATCTAAAAGCCAAAGTAAAAGCTTTGTGCTCAGACTCACTATGGTCAGGCTGTCATTTGTTCTCTAGTTGACAGCATGAGCAAGCCATCTATTTTGTAATGTCTGCAAAAAAGGGACAAGCATACAACAGAAGATACGCTACTTAAACTGCCATAATTTGATTTAACAAAAATTACAGAACAGCTGGCAAATCACGAGCATGAGTGAGTAGAGAACATATTTATAAGACCTTGAAGATGTACCCGTTATGCTAATGTCGAGTCTTATATAAAAGCTCTATAACATGGCCTACTAAGGAGAGCCATATTTAATGATATCTAAATAAATGAATGATGAAACTTCCCCAACTTTCAGCTATACCAGAACTATATAAATGAAAATTAATAAATGTAACTTATCAAAACATATATTCTTAGAGAACTATGATATTACTGTATATTTGTGTGGCCTGAAGTCAAACCATATAACACTTAACTGTTGGTTTTAGATCCAAGATCATACTCAAACTTTTTGCTACTCATTCATTCTCAAATTTACTTTAACTAGAGAAAACATCTTGCACCTAAAAAAAAGGAAATTAACTTACCCACTAACCTATTACTCCATTATCTAGACCTACTAAGCTTGCTAACTAACTATGACACACTAATAATTAGAAACATGTGACATAATAAACTTTCTAATACCCCGTGACCCGTTCACCATAACTTGACCCGATTAAGTTTAACCCAACATTTATGCGTGATAAACCACAAAATTAAATTTTAAAATGATGATGAAGGTATAAGTAAGAAGCAAAGAATAGCAAGGTAAAACAAAAAGACTATGCCTATGTTTACCCATTTTTCTTCATAGAACACCTTAAAGCAGCACTTGTTTCACATGGCTTCCCCTCCTTTCTTTTATTTCATTTCTCAAGGCTATAGAAAACAAGAAAAACAAAGTAGGGTGATAGTAATTGACACAAAAAGGGTTACAGAAACAGAAATATAATGTACCTTACACTTAAATCTATTATCTACCATGCTTTTTTGTGCTTCAGTCGGTTCCCCGCATCTCTAGATGTCATCACTCATCACCTAACATCAAAACAACCAGAATAATAAGGTTAACAAGTTTCCCACAAGGGTCACGTATTCCTGTCTAATATGCAGAACATAATACATATTGTGATATATATTAGACGAAGGCCAGGTAATCTTGTCTAATATGCATATTACTTGATACATGTTGTGATAGCGTTGTTCATGAATATAAACATTCAGACATAAAAGTAACCTTTAATTTCCACAGAGATAACTAGGTCTAAACACAGCTCTTCGAATCTAAACCTACGACCCACAATTTTCTCTCTTCCATCCCGCGAGCAGATAAATATGAAAAGTACAATATGCTTAGATATCCTTAATAATGAAAGATAACAGAAATGTGTATGCAACTTAGATCTCACCAATTGAATAGCATAACAGAATTCTGCTAATCGTCTGGACAACCAATAAAAAAGGTCATTGCATCCATACGCAACAAGTTTAGCATCAAAGAAGCGCTCATTTAAGGGACCTAACTGTGAACCAATAGTCAACAGTATCAAGAGGATGTAGACTAATTACTAATCTGTTCCAAACACACATTTTCATATTTAATTCTACAAACCACAATTCTCTCTCTTTCATCATGCAAGCGGATAAATATGAAAACTATAGTACGTGATGGGAAAAACAACACCGACAACAAGATCACCAACGGTAAATTACGAATGCGGAAGCGTAACCTCGTTTGACCTAAAAGTTTTCCCGAACCCGTATGAACCTGTAAGGATGTAAACAAGTAGATATACAAAATAACCAAACAGAGACACCAAAATTTTTAGCGTGGAAAACCTCTCAAGGGAGAGTAAAAACCACGGGACTACTAGAGTCGCTTAGAATCCACTATCACCAAATTTGAGCAATACAAAATCTTCCCTAGACACACTAGAGGCATACACAAACTATCATACACTTAGAATTAACAACATCAAGCATATGGAAACTAACCCAAGACAAAAGAGAAGAAAACACCCAAAACCCAGCAGCTCTGTTTCACGGCTGTATAACCTGACCTCCGGACGTGATAAACACAAACTCACCGTTAGATGTGATCACCAGGATGTTAGGAAGACCCTGTTAATATTTCACGACGATCTAACGGTTCAATCTCTGGGAAACTACCGGTTTCTGAGCTGCTGTAATAAAGAAGACGAAAATTCTTCAATTTCTCTTTCTTTCTGCTCAAATTCTGTATCTGAATTATTGCTGTACCAAATGAAAAAAAACTGCTCGCTTTTTGTGAAGACTTTTCTGTAAAAAAATCGGTGGTAGTGGGTGGTGGTTCCCACTAGACAAAAAAACCACTCAATAAATCTCCCCCTTTTTGTCTATGTGGAAGAGTTCGCCATCCCGGCGATTGAGCAACAAATCTTCAACTTCTCCCTTGCTAGAGCTTTGGTCAACATATCAGAACCATTATCATCGGTGTGGACTTTCTCAAGCTCAAACAACTTATCTTCAAGTGCGTCCTTAATCCAATGATACTTTGTATCAATATGTTTTGTTCGCTTATGATACGTAGAATTCTTAGCAAGGTGAACTGCACTTTGATTATCACAAAGAACCACGTAGCGCTGTTGCATAAAGCCAAGCTCTTGCAAAAATCTTTTCAACCATAATAGTTCTTTGCATGCTTCTGTTGCTGCCATATACTCAGCCTCTGTAGTAGACAACGTAACACACTTTTGCAGCCTTGATTGCCATGACACAGCTCCCCCTGCAAAAGTCATCAAATATCCAGAAGTGGATTTCATGTTGTCTTTGTTACCTGCCATATCAGAATCTGTATAACCCACAAGCATAGGCTCACCATCTCCAAATGTGATACCCAGTTTGGAGGTACCACGTAGATATCTAAGAATCCACTTAACTGCTTCCCAATGCTTCTTACCTGGATTACACAGAAAACGACTAACAACACCTACTGCATAGGCTATGTCAGGTTTTGTACACACCATGGCATACATCAAACTACCCACTGCTGAGGCATATGGAACTCTATCCATCTCTTCAATCTCCTCCTTCGAAGAAGGGCAATCTCTATCAGTTAACTTAAAATTGGGAGTAAGGGGGGAACTCACCGCTTTGGCTTTAGCCATGTTGAATCTGCAAAGCACCTTCTCAATGTATTGCTCTTGTGACATGTGGAGTTTCTTTGAAGCTCTATCTCTAGTAATCCGAATGCCAAGAATCTGTTTTGCTGGCCCCAAGTCTTTCATAGCGAATGACTTGCTCAAATCTTTCTTCAGCTGCACAATCCTCTTTGCATTCTCACCACCAATCAACATATCATCAACATAAAGCAATAAGATAATGAAATTATCAACACCAAACTTCTGATAGAAAACATAGTGATCTGAAGTAGTCTTTCGATAGCCTTGCTTCCCCATAACTGACTCAAACTTCGTGTACCACTGTCTTGGTGCCTGCTTCAACCCATAAAGACTTTTCTGAAGCTTACAAACATAGCCTTCTTTACCCTTAACCTGAAACCCTTCAGGTTGCTCCATGTAGATTTCTTTATCCAAGTCACCATGAAGGAATGCTGTCTTGACATCCATTTGCTCAACCTCAAGATCAAGGCTGGCAGCTATACCAAGAATCACCCTAATAGAACTCATCTTCACGACTGGAGAGAAAATCTCATCAAAATCAATACCCTTTCTTTGACTGAACCCTTTAACCACCAATCTGGCCTTGTACCTAGGCCTTGACGTATGTTCTTCAGTCTTGAGCTTATAAACCCATTTGTTTTTCAAAGCTCTCTTGCCCTTAGGCAATTTTACCAACTCAAAGGTATTGTTCTCATACAAGGAATTCATTTCATCTTGCATGGCTTCAACCCATTCTCTTTTGTGTTCATCTTCCATAGCCTCTTCATAACACTCAGGCTCTCCCCCATCAGTGAGTAAAACATACTCATCAGCAGAATAACGGGTGGAAGGATGACGGTCTCTGGTAGATCGCCTAAGTGGGACAAATGATGGCATACCTGGTACTGGTAGCTCTGGATGAAAACCCTCATCAAACTCATTGTTCGTTGGATCCGTATCATTATTCACTGGATCTGTATTATTGCTATCATCAGTGTCATGCTCTTCACTTTGAGTGTCATCTCCATTTTGTGGTTCAGATTGTCGAGGAGGAACTGGATCCAAATCAATAAGATCATTACTACATTGAGGAACTATGTTTGACTTCTCAATGTCTTTCAAACCTTGATCTTCTACAAACAAACATCACGACTTCTAACAAGTTTCTTCAGAACCGGATCATATAACTTATACCCAAACTCATCTTGCCCATAGCCAAGGAATATACATGGTCTGGTCTTCACATCAAGCTTTGACCTTTCATCTTTGGGAATGTGCACAAAAGCCTTGCATCCAAAGACTCTCAAATAATCATATGAAACATCTTTGCCACTCCAAACCCTGTTAGGAACATCAAAAGACAAAGGAACACACGGGGTAAGATTAATAACATGTACTGCAGTATTTAAAGCCTCACCCCAAAAAGAATCAGGCAATTCTGCATGTGAGAGCAAACATCTAACTCTCTCCATCAAGGTTCTGTTCATCCGTTCTGCTAAACCGTTCAACTGTGGTGTCTTTGGAGGAGTCTTCTGGTGTCAAATTCCTTTCTCTCTACAATAGGCATCAAAAGGACCAATATACTCACCTCCATTATCTGTCCGAATACACTTGAGCTTCTTCCCAGTTTGTCTTTCAACTAAGGCATGAAACTGCTTAAACACATCCAACACTTGATCTTTAGACTTCAAGTTGTAAACCCATACTTTCCTTGAATGATCATCAATAAATGTGACAAAATATAAGCAACCCCAAGTGATCTAGTCTTCATCGGACCACATACATCAGAATGCACCAAATCAAGTATCTCGTCTCTCCTAGTAGGAGGATGACTCTTGAAGGAAACTCTTGTTTGCTTACCTTCCAGACAGTGAGGACACTTTTTCAAATGAACATTACCAACACCGGATAAGGCATTCCTCTTTGAGAGTAAAGACATCCCTTTTTCACTCATGTGGCCAAGTCTTTTATGCCACAACTCTGACATGTCAGTATCCACCAATGAATGAACTAAATCCTTAGAGATCTTCGGATGTGTCATGTAAAGCTTTGAGCTTCTTTTGCTTCTTGCCACGATCAAAGAGCCACGAGTGAGTTTCCAACTACTATCACCAAAGAAATTATGGTATCCATCATCATCAAGCAAACCTGTAGAGATCAAATTAAGTCTGATATCCGGGACATGTTTCACATTATGTAAAACCAATTCCACCCCAGTGTCAAACTTCAAACAAACATCTCCAAAACCAATGATCTTAGATTCCCCCTTGTTACCCATCTTAACAATCCCAAAATCACCAGATATATAAGATGAGAAAAAATCCCTTTGTGATGTCACATAATAGGTAGCACCACTGTCAACAACCCAACTCAAGTCATCAGATGTAATATTCACCATATCATAATCACAACAAATAAAGAACTCTTCAGTAGCAGTATTAGCTTCATTAGTGTCATTGCCACCATCATCTTTCTTATTATTGTTCTTTTGATTATTGTAATTAGCTTTCTTGTTCTCCTTCTTCAACTGTCTACAAAACTTATTTGTGTGCCCTTTTCTACCACAATGATAGCACTCAAAAATCAACAAACTTTCCTTTAGACTTACTACGATGTTTCGCTCTATTACTCGGACCTCTGCTTTGACTTCTCCCCCTGCTTTCTGTAACTAAGACATCTGAACTTGAAGAGGAACCCTGTGACTTTCTTCTCATCTCTTCATTTAAAACACTGCCTTTAGCCATTTCCATAGTAATAACACCATTTGCTGCAGAGTTGGACAATGATGTCCTAAAAGTCTCCCAAGAATCCGGTAAAGTGCCAAGGAGCCACAAACCTTGTACCTCGTCATCAAACTTAATACCCATACCTGAAAGTTGATTAATGATCCCCTGAAAAGCAATCAAATGATCAGTAACTGAAGTACCATCACGGTATTTTAAGTTTATCAACTGTTTAATCAAGAACAACTTATTGTTCCCAGTCTTACGAGCATACAACTCCTCAAGCCTTTTCCACAAAGTGCGAGCATGAGTCTCCTCAATAATATGGTTCAAAACATTATCATCAACCCACTGCCGAATATACCCACAAACTTGTCTATGCATAATCTTCCATTCTTCATCTGTTTTGTTTTCGAGTTTCTCGGTATTAATGACGGGCATATAATAATCCTTCACATAAAGGAGATCTTCCATCTTTCCTTTCCAAATGTGATAATTAGAACCATTCAAATTTACCATCCTACTTGTATTAACATCCATCGTTCAAATGATTGTTAATCTTATGAGAAGATTCGATATCAAGAGCCAAAGACAGGAACCAGTGGCTCTGATACCACTCTGATGGGAAAAACAACACCGACAACAAGATCACCAACGGTAAATTACGAATGCGGAAGCGTAACCTCGTTTGACCTAAAAGTTTTCCCGAACCCGTATGAACCTGTGAGGATGTAAACAAGTAGATATACAAAATAACCAAACAGAGACACCAAAATTTTTAGCGTGGAAAACCTCTCAAGGGAGAGTAAAAACCACGGGACTACTAGAGCCGCTTAAAATCCACTATCACCAAATTTGAGCAATACAAAATCTTCCCTAGACACACTAGAGGCATACACAAACCATCATACACTTGGAATTAACAACATCAAGCATATTGAAACTAACCCAAGACAAAAGAGAAGAAAACACCCAAAACCCAGCATGGAAACTAACCCAAGACAAAAGAGAAGAAAACACCCAAAACCCAGCAGCTCTATTTCACGGATGTAGAACCTGTCCTCCGGACGTGATAAACACAAACTCACCGTTAGATGTGATCACCAGGATGTTAGGAAGACCCTGTTAAAATTTCACGACGATCCAATGGTTCAATCTCCGGGAAACTACCGGTTTCTGAGCTGTTGTAATGAAGAAGACGAAAATTCTTCACTTTCTCTTTCTTTCTGCTCAAATTTTGTATCTGAATTATTGCTGTACCAAATGAAAAAAAACTGCTCGCTTTTTGTGAAGACTTTTCTGTAAAAAAAATCGGTGGTAGTGGGTTGTGGTTCCCACTAGACAAAAAAACCACTCAATAGTACGCTCAATTATACTTTATATTGACAGATAGTGGAATGTATATGGAACTTGGAGCATACTTGTTAGAATCTCTGGCAGTTAGAAAAGCCTGGGACTGGATGTTAATATCTTGGATGGATATTATAGGTTCTGGTTTTGAGCCCTTAGCTGATACTGTTCACTCGAACATAAAATTGAAAAAAATAATTCAAATTATATTTTATTCGTATAAACAAAAAAGTTTTGCTGCTATATGATACCGGAGATATGCTCTTCAAGGCATGATCATAAGATTATTCCAATCTGTAAGTTGTCTAGTTGAATTTGTTAGAGTGTTGTCACATACATCGATCTGGAAATGTACCAGGTGACTTCACTCGGTCAAGAACAATTGCTATCACAGGTCCTTTGATGTCTCGTACATTCCTCATGACCTATATAGTGAATGAGAACATCGATCAGAAAGATTATGGAACATAATATACACATTATAAAAATAAGCAGTTTCTGTTGGTTTCAGGTCCCTTTAAAACACATACACACAGTACACACTCACGTATATATGTCGGGGTAATTTACAGAAGAAAAACTATGTTTTATTCAACAAAGCTAAGGCTATAAATAGCCATACAAATGAAGCGTGGGAACATAAAATACCATTAAAATAATCCTAAAAATACCACCCATTTACCCATTTCAACTAAAGAACCGGTACAAGGTATTTCTATTTAACCATGCACCAACGTACGCTTTCATTTAGACTTAGTCAAACCCCAACAAACCTCCTTTATTTGATCATTAAATAAAACAAACTAAATTACCGACCCATTACCCGTAAGCTACTAAACCGTGACCCGTGAACTAAACCCGATTAACCTAACAGTTTCACACGCCATGTTTGGTCCGAAAACTCTAACATCTCCAAGGAACACTTTTGTTGCTTTATGAACATCTATCGAATTATCTTGGTAACAAACAGAAATTAGTTAATTTACTGACTCTCAATTGCGTATTGACAAATAAATTTACTATAAATGTTAGATACCGTCATAGCAGCAGCAGCTCACCTCAGCAACTGAATAGCATCAGGGCACTCTTCAATCGAAAAGGTCGCCGTGTCATCCACACTAAGCTTAACATCAGTCAAACACGCAGTAATACGAGGTACCTAACGAAGAACTAAGAGTCATCAGTTACAAATGATGCCGGTTGTAATCATAGATTTGATTTGACTTCCAAAGTCGGCAAGGTACATTCTTTTATGTGCATGTCACATAATCTTCCAGAATTCCCTGCAAAAGAAGTCATGGCATGAATAACTGTTAGAATCAATTAACTCAAAAAAGACCAAGCTTATTTATAAAATAATTACTATATGGCATTTATGTAATCATTTTTTACCTCCTATTCAAAGTAGAACCCATTTTCTTTGGAACTTTGATGCAGTAGAAGCTATATGGCTGACAACTTCAGTGAACCCTTGACAGTTAGCCCGTCCAACAAGGAACAGCCATGGTACACTACTTAAAATCTCTGTAAAGTGGTCAAGTTCTGGGATTGCTCCAACTTGTTATTTGAATGAGGTGATTTCTACAGGAAAGAAAGTCAAAATTATAAAAAAAGAACACTGGTGGATGTCACAATCATTGGTAAATATGAAAAACAAATGTATAACAAAATTACGTTAGTAAGTAAAAGAAAGTCTACCACCCAAGAAAGCATGTAATCAATAAGAAGTTTATCATACAAAACATTCCGCATTTGTGTTTCATTTTAATTTATCATTTTGTGAAGCGAGAAACCTTCAAGTCGTTCTTTCCATGTGGCACACTTCTATTGGATGATAGTTTATACCTGATCAAGAGATCCTAATATGCTTTCAATTTCTTCAAGGATCATCTTTGCCGGCTGCAAGCAATAAAGCGCTAAGATATAGTATTCGATTAAGAAAAGGCATAATGTTAGTCCAAAACTTCGTAACACTACTAGAAAAATCGCAAAAGATGATGCGCATTGCGCGTCATCTTGGGGGTCAGATGACGCGCAAATGCGTGTCAAGGAAGGGGTAGTCATAAATGATAGATGACGCGCATCCGCGCGTCATCTGTTTATGACGCGCAAAACATGACGCGCATTTTATGACGTGCAAAAGATGACGCGCAATGCGCGTCAAGGAAGGGGTGGTCATAAATGACTAGATGACGCGCATCCGCGCGTCATCTATGAAATTTTTATGACGTGCAATAGATGACGCGCAATGCACGTCATAAATTTATCTGTTTTTTTAAATATTTTTTTTATTTTTAATAAATTTACATGCTTTTTTATAAAACAAATTGTCTAATAACACCAAAAGCGAATTCCATTTAATTACCAACAAAATTTACAAAAGTTGTTACATAATATCAACTACAAAGCAAATTCAAATTCATTGCAATACAAATACAAGTTCAAATATTTAATCATATGGCCTACATATAAATGAAATTCTAAGGTACTTCAATAGTTTCTTCCTTTTCTGTACCATTGCTTGTAGACCATTTCGAGAGTGCTTATCCTGTATAAATCAAAAGGTATAAAACATCAGACAAGTCATGGAATCCTCATTCTTGAATATGGTATCAGATTAACTAGAGGTAAAGAAATGGACATGTTGGATAATGGGCCATTTAAGTACAAGTAGGTTGAGTTGAGTTGAGCCTTAAACATTTCTTTTTGCCTTAAACACTTCTTTTTGCCATTCTTGAATATGTTATACCGGTAATTTGCCTTAAACAAGCGAAATGCTTACTATTAAAAAATGCCTGAGTTGTATTTGTATAGTAAATTTATTATCTATTACTACTAAAAATTCATGTTGCAACCTAACTTAAATGCTTACTCCTAAAAAGAACACATCAAGAAGATAGCTTTCTATGGAAGAATGGAGTAAAATTTGACTGCAAAATTTGATTTCCCTACTCTGCTCGAGATGGCTTTCTATGGAAGAATGGAGTAAAGAAATACTTCTGTTGGAAGCAAACATAACTCTCATTGATCATGTTACAAACAGGTCAAGAAGAAAAATCACATAAACCTTAAAACAAGAATGTCCTAATATATGTATTGTAAACAATTCAAGATATCAAACAGACTTACCAAAAACGTTCATTTAGATCGTCATAATACGTCCACCGAGAGCGTTCTAATTTCCACGATAACAACCTGAAATTCAAATGGAAATCAAATCAATATAAGTGGAAATCAAATCAATATAAGTTTGTAGATTCAAAACGATCAAAATTCAAGACCTCTATGAGTTTGGATTGAATCAAGCTGTGAACCAATATCATTACAAGATAAAACTGATTAACAAGAAACACATGAAAAGTTAGATGTGTGTCATTGTTACCGGGCCATCGTCGGTTACGCCATCGCCCTTGGCACCTTCAGTTTTTACATCAACAACACCAGCTTTGTTCCTTGCAATTAAGGCTGTGAGATACAAGCAATATATTGCAGTTCGAGTAAAATTTATTTTACACATTTGTATCAGATTGTAACACCCGGACCTCCAAAGAGTCCGTTTAAGTTAAATAAACATGCGGAATTTGGTCCCAGAAAATTTCATTAACAATTAACTCCCAAAATATGTGTTTTGTGTCAACCGACACTCAAAAATGAAGTTTAACAATCCATTTATATAAACACATAATAAGAAGTTTCAAAATAATGTTAACGCGTTAATTTCTACAAAAGAATCGCGTATGCAAATCCCGTTCGATCCTTGTATACCCTGTCGATCACTTTAGCCTTCCGGTCCCGTAACACCTGAAAACACACGTTTAGACATCCATTAGTTCATAGGAACTAAGTAAGTACACTCTAACATTCATTTCGGGTCTTTACGGGGGTTTAAACGGACTCGGAACGCGTTAAAACGACAACCGACAAAAATCTGGAAATGGGGCCTACCGTAACTTACGGTAGCCACCGTAAGTTACGGTAGCCTCCATTTTGCTACGGTGGTAACTTTCTGGCTTACGGTAGCTGTAACCGCCCAGGGCCTACCGTAACTTACGGTACCACCGTAAGCTACGGTGACACCTGCAGCCAAACCAATATTTTTGACCCGTTAAAGGTCGTTTCGCGTTTCCGAGCCACCCCTTTCGATCCCGATTGTTTCAAACACCTAGAAATAACATATTTTATCATATACGAGATTCCCACGGAGTTTCAACGAGTCTAACCCGACTCTTGGCATTGTACCAAAATTTTTCTATTTTTTTTGTATTTAATTCCTTATTTATCCCATTTATGGTTCGTTTGTTCTTTAGAGCTTTTGACCGTCCCGACAACCGTGGAACCGATCTATTATAACATATTACATATGTTTGGTGAGTTCTTAGACCCAACCCATCCCATTTGCTTACCATAACGCAAATTTCCTTTTTATACCGAATTTGACCCTTATAGGGTCAAATCCTATTTTAATGAGCGGTTTGCCATTCTTTCGCGAACGACCGCTTTCCTTGGCGTTACCCAACGTTCACACACATTGCAAATCGTAGGGGTAACCCTTTACCCTAGTGTTCACACACGATGTGAATCACTTTAATTCGGGTTTGTCCTTCTTCCCATTTCCATGGGACGGTCACGCACGTCGTGACTCGTTTTGTTCCACAACCATGTGGTATAACACTAAAGTGTTATTTTCCTTTATGTTCACGCACGTCGTGAATCATTTGTCATAGAAGCTCACATACGGTGCAAGTCAACTATTTATCCTTTTTAAACGTGGTTTTCATTTTGTTTGAGCTTATGAGCACATGGTCACACACATTGTGACTCATGCCTTTACTTTGTTATGCTCAATTTAAAGAATGTCTTACCTTGAGTCCGGAAGGTTTAAGTGGTCAATCAAACGTGTTCCTTGCCGGTTCCCTTGGATCCGCTTGCCACACCACTTCCTATTACCATTTTAAGGACCCATTTAACACATAACATTCATTTAATCACACATATGGTCTATTTGACCATTTATCACATTTAACCTACAATCTAGGCTTTCACATTGCACATTTCTTGCAATTAAGTAGTTCATTCATGATTTTCATCTAATTTAGGCATTTCATCAAACACCTTATGTGCATAACTTAACATATTGGTTATTAACTAGCTTTTAAACATCATCAAGCTAGTTTTACACCCAAATCACATAACACACATGTGATTCATCAATTTCAACCAAAGGTTATGCACCTAATCACATTTCTACAAGAATGAACATGGATTCTACAACTAGCAACTAGTTTACATGAAGAATCCTTAGTTTAACCATTCTAGTAACTAAACCCATTCCATGGTTCATGTAAATCTTCAATTAAGGAGCAATTACACATCTAGTTACCATAATACACACATACACATGATCATCTAGCACTATAACACTAGGGTTTCATGTTTAAACCACCAATTTCTACACCCATCATGTGGGTGGCGATTTTTACACCTCAAGAACATCAAATAACACTTACTTGTAGCTCTTGATGAGATGAAGAATGATTTCTAGGGTTCAATTTCGGGTCTTGCACTTGAATCACCAACAAATTTGAGAATGAGATGACAAAAACCCTTTTCTCCTCTTCTCTTGTATGTGTAAACGTGGGTGAGGTGAATGAGCAGACAATGCTCATCAAGATGTATGGCTTGCCATACATATCCATGTTTGAGTTTCACCAATTGGCAAGATCCACCCCTCTAGTATCATTTTTCATGTTTCCACCACTATTAACTAACTAGTAAATCTTCTAGTTAAGTCTTAAATATTTACAATATTTAACACATGATACATTAATTGTATTTTAATTACATAATACGAAATTCGGGTCGTTACAAGTCTCCCCCTCTAAAGAGAGTTTCGTCCCCGAAACTTTACGTACTAATCAAATAGATGAGGATAAGACTTCCTCATTTCATCTTCCGATTCCCAAGTGGCATCGGATCCCTTACGATTCTTCCATTGCACCTTTACCTGATTGAGTGTCTTGTTTCTCAGTTGCTTGACCTTTCTATCCAAGATAGCCACCGGCTTCTCGATATAGTTCAATCTGTCATCAACTTCCAAATCCTCGTACGGGACATAAGCCGACTCGTCAGCCAAACACTTCCTCAAGTAAGATACATGGAACGTGTTGTGAATTCCTTGAAGCTCTTCCGGCAATTCCAACCGGTAAGCAACTTTACCCACACGTGCGATGATTTTAAATGGCCCGATAAACCTCGGACTCAACTTTCCCCGCTTCCGGAATCGTATAATACCCTTCCATGGGGAAACCTTTAACAAAACCAAATCACCCACCTCAAACTCGATGGGTCGTCTACGCTTATCCGCGTAAGCTTTCTGACGGTCTTGCGCCGCCTTCATGCGAGCACGGATTTGCCTAATCTTTTCATCCGTATTCATTATCGTATCGTGGCCCGCGAGTTCCCGTGGACCAATTTCTCCCCAACAAATGGGAGTTCGGCATTTTCTTCCATATAAAGCTTCATACGGAGGCATCTCAATGGTGGAGTGGTAGCTATTATTGTAAGAAAATTCCGCCAAAGGCAAATACTCATCCCAACTACCCCCAAAGTCAAGAACACACGCTCGTAGCATATCTTCTAATGTTTGAATGGTTCTTTCACTTTGTCCGTCGGTTTGGGGATGGTATGACGTGCTTAGCAATAGCTTTGTCCCCATCTCCGCTTGAAATTTCCTCCAAAACTTGGAAGTAAACCGTGTGTCTCTATCGGACACAATCGACACGGGCACCCCGTGTCGTGACACTATTTCGTTCACGTAAACCTCCGCCATTTTCTCCGAATTGTAAGTCTCACGAATAGGAAGGAAATGAGCGCTCTTGGTCAATCGATCGACAACAACCCATATCGCATCGTACCCTTTCTTCGTTCTTGGAAGTTTAGTAATCAAATCCATTGTTATCTTTTCTCATTTCCATTCCGGAATATCCAACGGTTGCAATTCACCATGAGGTTTTTGATGTTCCGCCTTCACTTGCAAACAAGTTAAGCATTTCTCCACGTATTTGACAATATCGCGTTTCATGCCCGGCCACCAATAGTTAACCCGAAGGTCTCTATACATCTTAGTCGCTCCCGGGTGAATTGAATACTTGGATTTATGGGCTTCATCCAATAGATCATTCTTCAAGGTACAAGTAGGTGGTATCCAAACCCGACCCCATCTTGTTTTCAATCCTTGACTATCATCTTCCAAGTTTTGAGTTTGACCTTTGATTCGATTTTTCTTCAAATTTTCTTCCTTTAGCGCTTCAGTTTGTGCTTCCTTGATTCGTTCAACCACTTCGGATATAACGGTTATCTTCATTGCGGTTATTTTGATAGGAGTATGATCCTCCTTTCGACTCAAGGCGTCAGCCACGACATTGGCCTTTCCCGGATGATATAGGATTTCACAATCATAATCCTTTAGCAATTCCATCCACCGCCTTTGTCTCATGTTTAACTCCTTTTGCGTAAAGAAGTACTTTAAACTCTTATGGTCCGTGTAAATCGTACACTTTACACCATATAGATAATGCCTCCAAATCTTTAACGCGAATACCACCGCGGCTAGTTCAAGATCATGGGTTGGGTAGTTCCTTTCATGTACTTTCAGTTGTCTCGAGGCATAAGCAATCACCTTGCCCCTTTGCATTAGAACACAACCCAAACCGGAGTAGGAAGCATCTGAGTATACCACAAAATCGTCGGTTCCCTCGGGTAAGGACAAAACCGGAGCTTGAGTCAATTTCGACTTTAACTCTTGAAAGGCTTTCTCTTGTTCTTCACCCCATAGGAACTTCACCTCTTTCTTGGTAAGCTTGGTTAAAGGAGAAGCAATCTTAGCAAAGTCTTGAATGAATCTCCGATAATATCCGGCTAACCCAAGAAAGCTTCTAATCTCTGTGGGAGTCTTGGGTGGACTCCATTTGGTCACCGCGTGAATCTTTGTGGGGTCTACGTGTATACCCTCCGAGTTTACCACATGACCCAAGAATTGTACCTCTCGCAACCAAAAGGCACACTTGGAGAATTTTGCGAACAATTTCTCCCGACGAAGCGTTTCGAGAACTTCACGCAAGTGACAAGCATGATCACCCTCATTTTTAGAATAAATAAGGATATCATCTATGAATACAATGACAGATCGGTCTAACATGGGTCGGCACACCCTATTCATCAAGTCCATGAATGCCGCCGGGGCGTTTGTCAACCCGAAAGACATCACAAGGAACTCATAATGCCCGTATCTAGTACGAAATGCCGTCTTGGGGATGTCTTCTTCCTTTACCTTCAACTGATGATAACCCGACCGTAAGTCGATTTTCGAAAACCACGATGCACCTTGCAACTGATCGAATAGGTCATCAATTCTAGGCAATGGGTAACGGTTCTTAACCGTCACCTTGTTCAACTCTCTATAGTCGATACACATCCGAAGACTTCCATCCTTCTTTTTCACGAAAAGAACCGGTGCTCCCCATGGCGAAGTACTCGGACGTATGAACCCCTTGTCTAAAAGATCTTGTAATTGTGTCATTAACTCTTGGAGCTCCGATGGCGCCAAGCGATAGGGAGCCTTTGCAATGGGTTTATCTCCCGGGGTTAGGTCGATTCGAAACTCGACCTCCCGTTCCGGTGGGACTCCCGGCAAATCCTCCGGAAAGACATCTGGAAAATCCCGAACAACCGGAATATCTTCCAACACTTGAACTTTCGTTTCCGTGTCTATTACATAGGCTAAGAACGATTGTCCTCCATGGCTCATGTATTTCATCGCTTTAACCAAAGAACATAAAGCTACGCCACCGCGTTTTGCACCTTGGATTATTACCTCATAACCACTCGGAGATATCAATTGGATGCACTTGCGATTGCAAACTATATTGGCGTGTTACATGGAAAGCCAATCCATACCAATTACTACATCAAACTCCCCGAGTGTCATGGGTATTAAGTCGACCGAATAATCCTCACCTTCGATGGTAAGTATGCAATTACGATAAACGTTGAACGCTAAGAACGTTTTTGAATCCGCTACCTCAATCTCTAAAGGACTAGGTAAGTTGTCTAACACCATGGAAAAATGACTCGCAAATTTAACCGAAACAAACGATCTATTAGCACCCGAGTCAAATAGCACATAAGCAGGTAGTGAGTTGACGAGAAAGGTACCCGTCACAACGTCGGCTATAGATTTGGCTTCTTCAGCCGTAATCAAGAAGGTTCTCGCCTTAGCTTTTCCTCCATCACCCTTTTTCCCCGAACCTTGAGCAACCGAGGATTGACTTGTACCATCCTTCTTTAGTTCCGGACATTCGCTCTTTTTGTGGCCCGGTTTGTAACAGTTGTAGCACACACTTAACGGGCTTGTGCATTGAGATGTCGAATGACCCGACTTTCCACACTTGAAGCAATTTTTAGATCCGTATCTACAAACTCCCCCATGCTTCTTTTTACAAATCTTGCAATGTTTGGAGTCTTTGTCGTTCCCAGACTTGTTTGATGAAGATGAATTCTTGGCTTTCTTAGACGAACCCGTCTCCGTTTCAGCCGCACGCTTCTCCCCACGATCAACTTGCCTTTTCAATTCCGCTTCTCGATCCCTAGCACAATCGATAAGCTCTGCTAGAGTTTCACATTTGGACGGTGTAAGAAACTCTCGATACTTGGCACTCAACATGCCATAGTAGTGGTTAATCCACATCCTTTCATCCTGGAGCAACTGTGGGCAAAACTTGGCTTTGTCGTAGAAGATGGCCGTGATGGTATCAATACTTTCATCTTTTTGTCGTAACTGTAGGAATTCTTCTGCTATTCTGTTGATAGCGGCTTGTGGGCAAAACCGCTTTGTGAACAACTTCTTAAATTCTTCCCAAGTCATACTTTTGATACCTTCCCGCCCCTTCTCATCCCGTTGCAATTCCCACCAGTCTTTAGCTCGTTCCCGGAGTTGGCTTGCAGCAAACCTCACTTCATCAGATTCTTCACAGTGTGAGGTTTCAAAGGCACTTTCCATATCTTTGATCCACCTTTGACTAAGTAGTGGATCTACCTCACCCTTGAACGTTGTAGGGTTGCATGCAACAAACTCCTTATAGGTCACTTTCTTTGTTGGCCTTTCGGTTTCTTTGTCAGCCTTCAGAGCCACAAACTCTTGTTGAATGAGATCCCGTAGATCTTTGCGTACATCCTCGATGTAGCCCGGCAATAAAGCCTCAAAAGCCTTGCCAACCTCCTCCTTGACCATTTCCCGTGTTGCATCATCGGGATGGGTCTCGTGATTCTCTATATTGATCACGTGATCGTTACCAGCCATGACCTAAGACTGTGACAATTAACCTTTACGTTAGTACCATGTACGTAATCTATAGCATATACACTGATGCTTATGATTCTACTATCACTAGGGCCTAACCCTATTCACACAATACCCATTTCCATCCTTAAGTTTAAAACAACATCCCTAGGAACCCATTCGCGTGCCTTTGATTGTTGTTAGACTGGCCAGGCCTAGCAACAAGCTCACCACACGGATGCCTTCTTAGTTCCTTTATTCCAAACTTAAGTCAAGAAGCTAGGTTCAATCAGTTCATAAGGTACATATCATACATATATCATACATATATCATACATGTGTCAAGCTTGTTACGTTTATAAACGGCACACTAACCTTGTACCTTTAGGCTCAGTGATCGGCTTCTTGGATCGAACGTTTGCACTTCTCATATCTAGAGCTCAAAAGTTTGAGTCCAAGTGTTCGCGACGCACTTGAATCTCTCAAACCGTTGGCTCTGATACCAACTTGTAACACCCGGACCTCCAAAGAGTCCGTTTAAGTTAAATAAACATGCGGAATTTGGTCCCAGAAAATTTCATTAACAATTAACTCCCAAAATATGTGTTTTGTGTCAACCGACACTCAAAAATGAAGTTTAACAATCCATTTATATAAACACATAATAAGAAGTTTCAAAATAATGTTAACGCGTTAATTTCTACAAAAGAATCGCGTATGCAAATCCCGTTCGATCCTTGTATACCCTGTCGATCACTTTAGCCTTCCGGTCCCGTAACACCTGAAAACACACGTTTAGACATCCATTAGTTCATAGGAACTAAGTAAGTACACTCTAACATTCATTTCGGGTCTTTACGGGGGTTTAAACGGACTCGGAACGCGTTAAAACGACAACCGACAAAAATCTGGAAATGGGGCCTACCGTAACTTACGGTAGCCACCGTAAGTTACGGTAGCCTCCATTTTGCTACGGTGGTAACTTTCTGGCTTACGGTAGCTGTAACCGCCCAGGGCCTACCGTAACTTACGGTACCACCGTAAGCTACGGTGACACCTGCAGCCAAACCAATATTTTTGACCCGTTAAAGGTCGTTTCGCGTTTCCGAGCCACCCCTTTCGATCCCGATTGTTTCAAACACCTAGAAATAACATATTTTATCATATACGAGATTCCCACGGAGTTTCAACGAGTCTAACCCGACTCTTGGCATTGTACCAAAATTTTTCTATTTTTTTTGTATTTAATTCCTTATTTATCCCATTTATGGTTCGTTTGTTCTTTAGAGCTTTTGACCGTCCCGACAACCGTGGAACCGATCTATTATAACATATTACATATGTTTGGTGAGTTCTTAGACCCAACCCATCCCATTTGCTTACCATAACGCAAATTTCCTTTTTATACCGAATTTGACCCTTATAGGGTCAAATCCTATTTTAATGAGCGGTTTGCCATTCTTTCGCGAACGACCGCTTTCCTTGGCGTTACCCAACGTTCACACACATTGCAAATCGTAGGGGTAACCCTTTACCCTAGTGTTCACACACGATGTGAATCACTTTAATTCGGGTTTGTCCTTCTTCCCATTTCCATGGGACGGTCACGCACGTCGTGACTCGTTTGTTCCACAACCATGTGGTATAACACTAAAGTGTTATTTTCCTTTATGTTCACGCACGTCGTGAATCATTTGTCATAGAAGCTCACATACGGTGCAAGTCAACTATTTATCCTTTTTAAACGTGGTTTTCATTTTGTTTGAGCTTATGAGCACATGGTCACACACATTGTGACTCATGCCTTTACTTTGTTATGCTCAATTTAAAGAATGTCTTACCTTGAGTCCGGAAGGTTTAAGTGGTCAATCAAACGTGTTCCTTGCCGGTTCCCTTGGATCCGCTTGCCACACCACTTCCTATTACCATTTTAAGGACCCATTTAACACATAACATTCATTTAATCACACATATGGTCTATTTGACCATTTATCACATTTAACCTACAATCTAGGCTTTCACATTGCACATTTCTTGCAATTAAGTAGTTCATTCATGATTTTCATCTAATTTAGGCATTTCATCAAACACCTTATGTGCATAACTTAACATATTGGTTATTAACTAGCTTTTAAACATCATCAAGCTAGTTTTACACCCAAATCACATAACACACATGTGATTCATCAATTTCAACCAAAGGTTATGCACCTAATCACATTTCTACAAGAATGAACATGGATTCTACAACTAGCAACTAGTTTACATGAAGAATCCTTAGTTTAACCATTCTAGTAACTAAACCCATTCCATGGTTCATGTAAATCTTCAATTAAGGAGCAATTACACATCTAGTTACCATAATACACACATACACATGATCATCTAGCACTATAACACTAGGGTTTCATGTTTAAACCACCAATTTCTACACCCATCATGTGGGTGGCGATTTTTACACCTCAAGAACATCAAATAACACTTACTTGTAGCTCTTGATGAGATTAAGAATGATTTCTAGGGTTCAATTTCGGGTCTTGCACTTGAATCACCAACAAATTTGAGAATGAGATGACAAAAACCCTTTTCTCCTCTTCTCTTGTATGTGTAAACGTGGGTGAGGTGAATGAGCAGACAATGCTCATCAAGATGTATGGCTTGCCATACATATCCATGTTTGAGTTTCACCAATTGGCAAGATCCACCCCTCTAGTATCATTTTTCATGTTTCCACCACTATTAACTAACTAGTAAATCTTCTAGTTAAGTCTTAAATATTTACAATATTTAACACATGATACATTAATTGTATTTTAATTACATAATACGAAATTCGGGTCGTTACACAGATTCAAATTGCTGATTTATTACTTGCCCTTTATCTCTAGGATTTTTAAGTAATGACGTTACACATGGTAAGAGATACAACTTATGGAAAAACATGAAATACCGAAATGGGTGTATCAAGGTTCTTTAGGGAACTATATGTTTTTCCACTATTTTTAAGTAATGACGTTAATAGTGCTCTCTCACTTGTTCTTGACATCTGCAAATAATTAAAACTTCAGTTAATCCAACATTAACAAGCCATAAAATTACAATATGTATAGCAAACAGAAATATGAATCTAACACAAACAACTATCAAATCACATTTTTTTTTCTTAGAATTTAAAGTTTATATATTTTCCTTTTGAAATTATATACATATTGAGTCCTTTCAAATATGACGATAGGGTCTAGTGACGTTTGCCCCTCTAATAAATTTGTTAAAGCTCCGCAATTGTTTTAACTGATTTCTCATACAAATTATCCACATTAATCTTGATTCATATATCAACTAACAAACACAAAAAGCTAGTGTCATCTGGATCCAATACGAAATATTGAGTTTGACCACGCCAAACATATGTAAATTCATTTAAACCCATGGAATGATGGAAGTAACCCAAGGGAACAATTATAGTTAAAATTATAAAATTAATAGTTTGAAAGTAATGGGTTAAAAATTAAAATCCATCCCCTGTCTTCTCTAAGAAACTTATAGTCTGTTTGTCAAGAGATTTATTTTCATGTTTATTGTATTAACTATTTACGACCTTTAACAAATCGACTCAAAACTACAACTTAACCTAATCTTTAGAGAATATTTGAAATGTGAAGACTAAAGTGAATCATACAACGTTCTGTTCTTCATAAGATAGATACTGGGACATAAGAAATGTCCGCCTCAAAAAATACCAAAACGTTTTGAGAGAATATATTGTGGATAAACGAAAACTCCATAGTTAAGTACGTTTGAGTTGAGCTTGTGGACAACACTGATAACATTGGTTGGTATGAGTGACTGAACAATTACATAAATACAAGCACAACTAGATGTAAGAGGAACTAAGCGGAGATGATAAATACAAAATAAAAATACCTACTACTATGGAAGCTGATGCTCCGATAATTGATGATGCAGTCTTTTGGCAACTCCAGTATGCTTCCAAAAGGATCAAAACAAGCCTACTTACAAAGTAAATGAATCAAGATATAAAGAAAAACAAAAGCAGAATACCCAAAATCCACCAAGAAAATAACCATTTTATAACTAAACAAATGTGTTCTTTTTCAAGTTAACATGGTGTTTACATCAATCATTGGAGGATTACCAAATTATCAGATTCAACAATCTAAAAATAGAATAGGGCTCCCAAAAACTCCAAAGAAAAGCAAACATTTTATAGTAGAATCATGACACATGTTTAGGAGTGTCCTAGACAAACATGAAGTTAACTCCAATTACCCTTGCTATATTTATTTAATTTTCTTAGGATGATGCCAAAGTTCTAACTTTGAAATATCCATCAATCAAATCTTTTTCTTTGTCTACCAAATCACATTTTATAATACATGAAAAGCAACATATTATTCTCTATGGCCGAATAAGAGTTTATTTGAAGTGTTTTTTCTGGTTAAAAAGATACCAATAAGCAATCAAGTATCATACCAAGTTTGCTAAGGCAAAAGAGAAATCGGATATACAAGGCAAAGGTTCTAGTTTATAAAGGTGTAATTAGAATGAAAGAAACTGCGTGCACCAGTTACACGTTCGAGCAAAAGATCTACAACAAAAGGTGGAAATGGCTCACGTTATAGCTATACCATATCCGGCACAAGGACATGTGATCCCTATGATGGAGCTAGGCCAACGTTTGGTCGATCAAGGTGTCAGAGTCACATTTGTAAACACAGAGGTTAATCATAAACTTGTGACAAGCACCTGGAAAGAAAAAGATAGTTTTAAAGAATTGATGCATATGGTTTCCATCCCAGATGGGTTGGAATCATGGGAAGACAGAAGTGACCTTGGTAAGTTGACCGAGTCAATAATGAAAACAATGCCCGGTAAGCTGGAAGAACTTATAGAGACGATTAACAACGAAGGCGCTCATAACTATAAGGTCACCTGTGTTATAGCTGATGGTTGTGCGGCATGGGCTATTCGAGTGGCAAAAAAGATTGGAACCAAAAGTGCAGTCTTCTGGCCTTCATCGGTTGCTTCACTAGCTCCCGCAATGAGCATTACTAAGTTGATTGATAATGGAATCATAGACAACAAAGGTAAGATATTGTAAGTGTGTAACTATATTTCATTAATGTTTGATTCTAAAAAACTCGAGTTATTTTTGTAAAACTTTATGTCTTAGGAATTTCTATAAAAGATCAGACAATTCAGCTGTCACCAATGATGCCGCCTATAAAACCTACAAACCTCCCATGGGCCTTTGTTGGTGACTTGGAAACCACAAAAGCAGTTTTCAAAATATCAATAGATGTAGCAGAAGCTGCAACACTAGCAGAATGGTTCACGTGCAACTCGACTTATGAGCTGGAGCCTACGGCATTCGACATCTATTCCAAGTTACAGCCAATAGGGCCGCTACTGGCAAGCAACAGACTTGCAGACCAAGCGGTCACTTCTGGCAAGAAGACCTCACTTGCTTAAAATGGCTTGATCAAAATCCAGTATGAATCAAATTTCAACTATCAAATTTCAACTGCAGCTTAAACAAGTAATCAACAATAATCAAATTTCAACTTAATCAAGCTATCTTAACTATTTGTGGTAAACGATAATTCAAATTAACCATCAAGCAAACAGAAATATGAATCTAACACAAACAACTATCAAATCCAACTAAATAAACAGAAATGATCATAAGATGAATGGTAAAAACTGCAAATACCCTGTTTTGATCGATGACATCAACGATGACTACAAGCTTTCCGTAATCCTTTCCATAGTTGACAAGAACGACTCTTCCGATCTCGACGTACCTCTTGAATGACTACAAAAATCAACACATTTGATGAGATATCGGTGCAGTATACATCAAAATGGTCCAAATTAGGGTTTCGATTTTACCATTTTCGTTGTCGATGTGAAGCGCCGTCGGTGCGGTGGGCTGCGGAGGAGGAGAGGGTGCGCGGTGGTGGTGGTGGGCGTCGATCGGCTGCGGAGGAGGGATTTGGGGTGTCAGCGGGTTGTAGGGATTTGGGGGATTTGAGGGTTTTTGAGTGATTTGGGCGCGGTGTACGTTTATATTGAAAAGGGGGAAGGTTATAAAATTTTTTAAAAAATGACATACAAAGATGACACGCAAAAATGCGTGTCATCTTTTCTAAATTTTTTTAAAATCTGACATATATTTTATGATACGCGTAAATACGCGTCATCTTTTTTCGCGCGTCATCTTTTGCGCGTCATCTATTAACAGTTTTCTAGTAGTGTAAGCATTAAGGTTATTAATATAAATGTGTGTGTGCATGTGTGTGTACGTTTGGCACAGATAATGCACCTCAACCTTGTAAGGTTCAACCTTTTTATCGGTCCCTTTGCTTTCTTGCCAACAGCCGTCTTTGTGTGACCTGCCTTTTTAGCAGCAAGCTTAAATAGTGAAAAGAGAGAATTAAAAGTCAATACCAGGAAGAAGGATAATATATTTCAAAAAAAACAAAAAACATGAAACATGAAATATGTGATTTCATAGGTGATCACAACAGCAGGTACAGGTTTCTTCATGCTAAGCATGCTTGTTGCTGACCTTCTAGCAAAGCCTTCATCATAAGCCTTCAAGTGATGTTATTTTCATAAAACCAAACAAGATACAAGCCCAGGTAGAGATACGAGTAAGACGTCTAAATATGTCCCACACCTTATATTCTGAGTAGGCTTAGCAGCTAGCACCTGTGATATTGACAAGCTCAGCCTTGATTTGCTAAAAAAACATAAACAAGTAGTGAAAGAAAAAAAATTGATCAACATACCAGTGTATACTATATTTTCTCGAAATAGTGAATATGGGCTTAGGTTATTGTATTTATTAAAACATACGAACTGCAGCAATTAATATCATTATAAAAAATAAGATTTTGAAAACAAATGCAGATGAGAAACAAAATCATCTTTATCCAACCTAGTGGCTGCATAGGTAGTTAATCAATGCCATTAGTGCACACACCCTGACACCCCTTGCTAAATTTGAGTGAATTAGTGAAACCATAGAAAGTAGCTGTGATAACAAATAATTACATCTCTAAAGCATACTCATTAGCAAGAAGTTCTTTGTACAGGGTGTTGTTATTGATCATATATGTAACACCCCAACCTGAATCTGGCTGACATGTCACTATCATAGTAATCAAAACACAAGACATGATTCCATAATATAAAAAGTTACGAGTACATCATAAAGAAAAAAAGAGTTAAAGAGCCCTAGGGTTAAACATTTATTACATATTGTTCTAAATCTGCCAAAATCAAATAACTAGCATGCGCCACAAAAATGGCTAACATTCTTCGCCCAAAAGTCCTAGAGCTTAATTCTTCTCTCTTCAAGTCCCACCCTGAGTACCCTGTGAACCTGCCGCGAACAAAGACTACGGCTGAGCCAAATGCCCAGTGAACGGATAAAGGCACAAGTAATAACAATACAAATATAACTAGATCATAAGAATAAATTGATACGACATAAAATATAACAGGTCAATAAGGTAAGTCGTATCATACGGATGATACCCATGAGCCAAAACATAAAACCATATCAGTGGGGCTACACAGGCTGCAGACCTATGCACCCAATATAGTGCAATGGGGTGTTGGCATACACACATCCATCCACGAACATAACATAAATATCCTAGGATCGATCCATACTCCTCCTATCATATGGCCAAAGTACCTCACAAGTACTAAATAGAGACGTCGTGGTCTGATCTCACCGCCACGGGTGGTGCACACTCCATTGATGCCGCAATGTCATGCTTGTGGGAAGCTCCACAAGAAGCCAGACTCGGGTATCGAAGTACAACAAATTTATATAATATGTCAATAATAGTAACAACGAATATCATAACGGTGTTATAAATCTCAGAACATGCGATAATGAGTACAACAATAATTCCCTATCGCACGCTAAATACTACCAATAATAGCAAATCAAATATAGATGAATAGACCACCAATTAAATCAGATTGATATACCAATGACGCATAGGAATTCCAAAGATAAATGAAAGTCAAAGAGTTTCTACAATCAAGTCAAAATACCATAATAATAAGTGGTGGGGTAAGATATCCGTACCTTAGAAGCTGATTCAAAATGATGTCAACTCGTTTTCTTAAGAGGGTCGTAATAACCTATAAGTAATCATATCCAATGAGATTTATATTTAAGACTTTCGATGTTCAATGTCTATTCACGTTTTATCCTGTAGATGTGAGTTTAGAAACTCTAGTTTTGTAAGCCATTGAGTCTAGATAATATATTAGTTATTATACGTGATTATTCTTAAGGGTTAGATATTTGATGGATTTAGCTACAAATCATAGTTATTATATTTTTTTATTATGTGTTTAAGATTATAAATTATTTCTTATTTTAATTTTAATCATCACAATTCATCTCATAGAGACTAAATAAGAGAACAAAAATTTGCTTAATCATGTTAATAATAAGATTTATTATATAAATTCATTTTTATAATAATACTTAATTAATTTCTATAATAAAATGTTAGAATATTTTACAAGAAATTATTTACAGAAAATATTTTGTTGATTCTACAAGATTAGAAATTTATAAAAAATATTTTTATATGTAATAAGAATTTTGTATAATATAATTAAGGCTAAAAAGCCATTTTAAAATTTGTAAGAGGGTGCCCGGGTTCGAACCCGGGACCTCTAGGTGGAAGGTGTGAGTGCCGAACCAAATTGAGCATAAATTCGATGTTGTTAACGAATCTATTCATGGGGCTAAGTTACGAGAGCGTTGCAGAAAATGGGAAGGGCTAAGGCGGTGGGGCCAGACAACATACCGATTGAAGTATGGAAGTGCCTGGGAAACGAGGGTCTGCAATGGCTAACAAACTTATTTAAAACCATCTTCAAAACCGGGAGGATGCCAGAGCAATGGAGAAGCAGTTTCATAGTCCCCATATATAAGAAAAAGGAGATGTCCAATGTTGTGCAAATTACAGGGGAATAAAGCTATTGAGTCACACGATGAAACTATGAGAAAGAGTTATTGACACGAGGATTAGACGAGAAACTCAGATTGCGGTGAACCAATTTGGATTTATGCCAGGACGCTCACAACAGAAGCCATACACGTCATAAGAAGGATAATAGAGAAATATAGAGAAAAGAAAAGGGACCCTCATATGGTATTCATTGACCTAGAAAAAGCATATGACAGTGTGCCCCGTCAACTCATTTGGGAAAGTTTACGACTCAGAAGGGTACCAGAGAAGTATATCAAAATAATAATGGATATGTATGAAGGGGCAAAAACGTGTGTGCGAGCACCAGTCGGAGACACAGACTTCTTTCTGGTGGAAGTGGGACTACACCAAGGTTCAGCATTAAGCCCATTCTCTTCACAATAGTGCTGGATGAGATGACCAAGTCTATACAACAGTCTGTCCCGTGGTGCATGCTGTTTGCAGATGATATTGTTCTAATATCAGAATCTAAAACGGTGCTTAACGAGAGGCTAGAACAGTGGAGAGCAGCACTAGAGAGCAGAGGCTTAACGATAAGTCGCTCTAAGACCGAATACATGCATTGTAACTTTAGTGGTGAGGCTGAAGAGGACACACAAATCAGCATCCAGGGTATGACGGTACCACAGACGTCTACGTTCAAATACCTGGGCTTGTACGTACAGGAGGACGGAGAGATACACAATGATGTAGCTCACCGTGTGCAATCAGGATGGTGCAAATGGAGAGCAGCATCAGGGATCCTGTGTGATAAGAGGTTCCCAGCAAAATTAAAGGGAAAACTTTACAGAGTGGCAGTACGTCCAACTATGTTATACGGAACAGACTGTTGGGCCATAAAAAAATCGCACCAGAGACAAATAGAGGTCGCGGAAATGCGTATGCTGAGATGGATGTGTGGACACACAAGATTGGATCGAATAAGAAACGATGCGATTCGACGGAGGCTGGAGGTGGCGTGTATCACAGATAAAATAAGAGAGGGAAGATTAAGATGGTTTGGGCACGTAAAGCGAAGGTCGATGGGAGCACCTGTTAGAGCAGTAGAGAACATCACCGTAGAGGGTAAGAGGAATAGAGGCCGACCTAGGTTGACTTGGGACGAAATAATTAGGCGAGATATGGTAGACTTGCACCTCTCTGAGCACATGATCGAGGATAGGAGTGAGTGGAGACGTAGAATTAAAATTAAGGACTTCTAGCGGGACCGGTGGGTAGGAAGGGTAGACGTAGATCTTGGGTACGAAGGGTAGACGTAGATTTGTTGCAGCCCACCTGTCTTCCTATTTCTGCCCTTATACGTGATTCTACCTGCTTATTTGATGTACACGCTTTCTATGGATTTAAGTGATTTATACGTTTGTGTTGTCTGACTTACTTTATGTTTGCGATTACGACTGTTATTGGTTTTCATTACTGAGTCGGGGGTCTCTTCGGAAGCAGTCTCTCTATCTCCCAAGATAGAGGAAAGACTTGCCGCCACCTACCCCTCCCAGACCCTGCTCTTGAGTGGGACTTACTGGGTATGTTTGTTTGTTTGTTTGTTTATATAGACCACAGAATATGATCAATGTTGTCACACAGTCACATAACTTACTTGTAAACATGTCGGACAGAAACATAACACCATAAAACAATTGTTGTGACGTTACATTAATTATAAAACCATGATATAACATTCAGAATGAATCATTGCTAAATGCTTCCTCAAATAAGAATGTATAACTTGAAAAACATACAAAACAAACAATCAAACAAACCCAGTATATCCCGCTCAAGAGCAGGGTCTGGGGAGGGTAGGTGTAGGCGAGTCTTTCCTCTATCTTGCTAGGTAGAGAGGCCGCTTCCAAAGAGACCCCCGACTCGAATAGCAAAAGCCAACGATAGCAAGACATCATAAAATAAATCATACAACATATATCATACAGCATACAAAAATATAACAACTAAAGAATTGGAGAAAGAAAAAAATATATATCAGAGGAGCAGGTAGAACCACCGGTAGAGGGCAGATATAGACTACGTACACATCAGGCCCCGCAAGAAGACTTCAAATACCCTACCTGCGTATAGGTCCCACTAAAAGTTCTTAATTTTAATTCTACGCCTCCACTCACTCCTATCATTGATCATTGCTCAGAGAGGTGCAAATGTATCATATCTCGCCTAATTACCTCATCCCAAGTCAATCTAGGTCTTCCTCTACTCCTCCTACCCTCTAAGATGATGTTCTCTACTGCTCTAACTGGTGCCGCCATTGGTCTCCTCTTGACATGCCCAAACCATCTTAATCTTCCCTCTCGTATTTTATCTGCGATACAAGCCACTTCTAGCTTTTGTCGAAACACTTCGTTTCTTATCCAATCCAGTCTTGTGTGACCACACATCCACCTCAGCATTCGCATTTCCGCTACCTCTATTTGTTTCTCGTGCGATTTCTTTATGGCCCAGCAGTCTGTTCCATATAACATAGCTGGGCGTACTGCCACTCGGTATAGCTTTCCCTTTAGTTTTACTGGAAACCTCTTATCACATAGGATCCCTGATGCTGCTCTCCACTTGCACCATCCTGCTTGAACACGATGCGCTACATCGCTGTGTATCTCTCCATCCTCCTGCAGGTACGAGCCCAGGTATTTGAACGTAGACGTTTGTGGGACCGCCATACCCTGAATACTGATTTGAGTGTCATCTTCCACCTCACCACTAAAGTTACAATGCATGTATTCTGTCTTAGAGCGACTTATCCTTAAACCTTTGCGCTCTAGTGCTGCTCTCCACTGTTCTAGCTTGTCGTTCAGCACCATTTTAGATTCCGATATTAAGACAATATCATCCGCAAAGAGCATGCACCATGGAACTGGCTGCCGTATAGACTTGGTCATCTCATCCAACACTATTGTGAAGAGAAATGGGCTCAGTGTCGATCCTTGGTGGAGTCCCACTTCCACTGTGAATGAGTCCGTGTCTCCGATCAGGGCTCGCACACACGTTTTTGCCCCATCATATATATCATTGATTATTTTGATATACCTCTCTGGTACCCTTCTAAGTCGTAGACTTTCCCAAATTAGTTGACGCAGAATACTGTCATAGGCCTTTTCTAGGTCGATGAATACCATATGGAGGTCCCTTTTCTTTTCTCTGTATTTCTCCATTATCCTCCTTATAGCGTGTATGGCTTCTGTTGTAGAGCGTCCTGGCATAAATCCAAATTGGTTTGACGCTATCTGAGTTTCCCGTCTAATTCTCGTGTCAATAACTCTTTCCCATAATTTCATCATGTGACTCAATAGCTTTATTCACCTGTAGTTTTTGCAACTTTGAACATCTCCTTTTTTCTTATATATGGGGACTATGACACTGGTTCTCCACTGGTCCGGCATCTTTCCTGTCGTAAAGATAGTGTTGAATAAATCTGTTAGCCATTGGAGCCCCTCATCTCCTAGGCATTTCCACACTTCAATCGGTATGTTGTCTGGCCCACCGCTTTAGCCCTTCCCATTTTCTTCATAGCTCTCGTAACTTCGTCTACTGTGATGCTTCTACAATAGCATTTGTTTTGTTATGTTGTTTGGGTTGTATTATCTATCTCAGTTTGTTGATTTGGGTTCCTTATGTTGTAAAGGTTATCGAAGTAAGTTTTCCATCTCCCCTTGATGTCATTGTCGTTCACCAAAAATTTTCCATCCGCGGCCTTTATAAACTTCACAATTCTCAAATCTTGTCTTCTGCTTTCTCTTGCCTTGGCAAACTTAAACATGTCATGCTCTCCTTCTTTCGTCTCTAGTCATTTATACATCATCTCATACGCCGCGTTCTTTGCCTCTGACACCGATTTCTTCGCCTCTCTCTTAGCCTCCTTGTATTTATCTTTTAGCTCTGGGCGTTCTTCCTCATTGTTACAGCGTATAAGCTCTCTAAAACTTTGTTGTTTAATTCGTATCTTCTCCTGTACATTTTCGTTCCACCACCAAGATTCCTTATGGTCGACTGTTCTCTTTGTTGTGACTCCAAGCGTTTCCTTATCTGCTTGGATGAGCGTATTTGCCATGGCTTCCCACTTTTGGTTTGTGTCTTCCTGTGGTCCAGTATGGTTCAATGGTATGACCTTATCTCTAAAAATGGTAATGTTTTTGTCTTTGAGCTGGCCCCATTTGATCGTATGTCTAACTCTCTTGTTTTGTTGGACAATTGGTCTCTTCACGCGTATATCCGCCACTAACATATGATGTTGTGTCACAACTGTCTCTCCTGGGATTGTCTTACAGTCCTTCCACGAGCTACGATCTTCTCTCCTCATCAGTAAATAGTCTATCTGCGTGTGTCTTCCGCCGCTGCTAAACGTGATTAGATGCGATTCTCTTTTCTTAAAAAATGAATTTATGATTCCTAAGTCATGCGCTACTGCAAAGTCAAAAAGCTCCTTACCGCCTTCATTCCTAATGCCATACCCGAAGCCTCCATGCACCAACAGGAAGTGATCATTATACTTACCAATATGGCCATTAAAGTCTCCTCCTATACATATTTTTTCTTCTCTAGGTATGTCTCCCATAACTTGGTCTAGACTCTCCCAGAACTTTTTTCTTTCCGCTTCCCCTAATCCAACTTGTGGTGCATACGCACTAACTACTGCCACAACTACATCCTCTATTACTATTCATAACAACATAAGTCTTTCATCATATCTTCTTACCTCCACTATATTATCTTGAAGTTCTTTAGCAACTAGGAAACATACTCCATTTTTTGACCCATCTGAACCTGAATACCATAGTTTATAACCATTACACTCTTTTGCTCTCCTACCCCGCCATCTAGTCTCCTGAAGACACGCTATATGCACTCTACGTCTTTTCAGCACATCTATTAACTCTAATAACTTGCTAGATAGGGTTCCTACATTCCACGATGCCACTCATACTCTATAACCTTTTTTCCCTGTAGTTGCACTTCTCTTCACTGGACATGATCTCGGTGCAGCATAATGGCTTCTACTATCTATAGTATCAGCCTATCCACCTTACTAGTACTGCACAAACAAACTGCAGTCCCACACCCGAGGTAGACAACACAAAGGTGGCGCACAATCAAATCGAGGAAACAAAAAGGCAACAAATTACAAGCAAGTATCAATAGCACAGAAGATAGGGGATGACTCTCCCTGATTAACAACACACGGGTGATGTACAATCTAAACAAGAAACACAGAGAAACAACAGATCACAAGCAAGCAGAATTCACACAGAAATAGGGGATGACTCTCCCTGTTAAAACCAGATGCTGGTACCCCTAACCCAGCCAAGCAGTCTAAACGAGAAGATAAAATAAACAAGACTAAAAGCAAATATGGGAAGCAGAGATGAAAAGATCTCACCAAAAGTACACCCAGGTTAAGGTTCTTCGATTAGGCCCCGATGACCGATTGTGGTGGCTGCTGCTTTGGGGAGGGGCGATGGGATAGGGCGTTGCTGGTGCCTGTAATGGTTGTGGTAGGTGGGTGCGATGGGATGGGGAGTGGCTGGTGCGGGTAGGGTGGTGATGGTTGTGACGGAGAGTGGGGAGTGGAGGGGAAGGTGGGTGGTTGTGGTTGTGCCCGGTGGTGATGGCTGTGATGGGGTGGTGGTGACTATGACCGGTGGTGATGGCCGTAGCGGTGGTGATAAATCTCCGGTGGTTCGGTGGTGCGCCGGCGGGGAGAGAGAGAGAGAAATAGAGAGAGAGAGAGAGAGAATACCAAAAGTTACCGTGTTCGTGTGGGTATATGTCGGGTAGGCGGCAAAGGTGACCGGAGCAGATGTCGGGTAGATGTCGGGTAGGCGGCTGTGGGTAGATGTCGTGTAGGCGGTGGAGGGGTGGTCGGCTGTGGGTAGATGTCGGTTGTGGGTAGATGTCGGGTAGGCGGTGGGGCTAGGCGGTGGTGAGTAGAACTTACCTTGTTCAAAGCAGCAACCTTCGAAGCCGGTGACCGGTGACCGGTGAGCGGAGCAGAGAGCAGAGATCCATTGGAGCCTTTTACCAACCCACTTTCTCCAGATGTTGCAGGAGGAGTGGCGGAGCTACCGGCGAGATTCCGGTGGCCGGTGTTGTAACATCTCGTATTTCGTCGTTTAACCTTTTATAATACTAATACTAATAATAATAATAATAATAATATTAATATTAATAATAATAATGATTATAATAATAAAAATAATAATGATAAAAATAATAATAATAATAATAATAATAAAAATGATAATAATAATAATGATAATAATACTAATAATAATAATAATAATAATAAAGTTCAGGGGCCAATTTTGTCAATTTTGAAACTTCAAAAAGAAGTTTATAACATATAATGTCAACAGTAAAACCGCAGGGACCATTTCTGTAAAATTTTAAAAACCCATTCCCCCACCCCCGATTATCCGACCATTCACCGGTGAGTCTCCGGCGACACTCCGGCGGGGGCAAAACGCCCAAATTATTCGATTTTTAACCCCGAAACCGTTTCCAATGCATTCGTCGGTGAGATTCGAATCCAATGCACCACTAAACACGCGTTAATCATCGAATTATAGCACAACATTGGATCCAACTTTATTTCCGACCGTTCAACGACAAATTAACCCACTCAAACATCAGTTTAATCAAATTGATTCAATCAGACCGAACTTTATCACACTATAAATGGAATGCAACCTGCAATTCCAATCGAAATATACACACACACTGAATTCGAACCTCTCGGATCCGTCGACCTGCAACTCAAACAAAAACCAATCTCCAATCAATTTTAATCACATTTGATAAGGGGCTATTGTTCCAGATCACCATTCGAAGCGAACATCAAGTTTAATTTGATTATAATCACTGTTTGCTCATCCATTGATCATCACATCGACCCCGAACTATTCTTAATCTGTTCTCCATCGATTTAACATCAAAACAGGTAATTGAACACATCATTGTACTCGATTTTACATGGGGATCAAAAGCCCCATGAATTTAGACATTAACAGATTCGAATTGATCCTCAAAATTTGGATCAAATCAAATCTAGGGTTTATGTGAATTGGGGATGAATTGCAATTGGTGTTTAAAAGGAATTAAAACAGAACCTTATCGCGGCTTAGGCCCTTGTTCCACTGGTTCCTGCGCCCCAAGTTAAGCAAGAGGTCGCGGGTTCGAAACCCGGTCACCCCATTATTTTTTAATTAGCTTTTTAAGCCTCTAAAAATTTTAGAAAAATTTTTAAAAATTATAAAAATAAATTTTATAAACTTTTCATATTTAAAATGTTACATAAATAATTTCTGTAAATATATTTTAGTTAAAAACCTTAATAATATTTATAAAAAATTATTTATAAATATTATAAATGTGAATCCAAGGATCGCAATTCAGGAATTATCAGTATTAAAATAAATCAATTTAACGATCGCGGAATTATCATTAATTGACGTTTAATTGTTTGAATGATTAATTATGAACACAACCACAGAAACACAATAAATGCGAAATCAATAATTATTCAAAAGTATTTCATTAACTATAACGTAATGATTACAAAAGAATAATAATGAATACTATAAACAATCGAATACAGTGTATCAAATAATGTTGATGTTGATGCGACGGCGATTAGGGTTGCACAATGGTGTAACTTGACAGCCGTAATATTGATTGATTGTGTTCTCCGAGATGTGAAACCTAGGACTCATATTTATAGATGATTTGAGTCGGTTAAGGAAACACCGGATCTCTCGGGATTTGTTGTTGATCTTGTTGACTTGTTTGACTTCTTGGAATTGATAATCACACAAGTATAATGATCTTCCGCAGGGGTCTTGCCTTCCGCAGATCTTCTGTTCTTTCGTAGGAGATTTGCTTTTCCGTAGGAATGTTGTTCTTCCGTAGATAATCTTCCTTCCGTAGGAGTCTTTACTTCATGGAACTTGATCATCCGTAGGAACTTACACTTGGTCATTTGGTCTTGTATGAAACATATCTACGGATTAACAAAATTGTTCATCCGTAGATGTTTCCTACACTTTATCAGTTTTATCAAATCCATCCCAAGAATATTGTTTCTCCTGTCAAAGCACAAATCAACACACATACATATATGGGGTTAACCTATAGATTCAAATCACATATATATATATTTTGACTGTTACAAATGTTAATTACAAGACTTGATTTTCAAGTACTAAGCCTATACAAAATTGATCTAGTCCTATACAATCTAGACCTAACAATACTCCCCCTTAGGCTTAGCTCCTTGTAATCAGTCCTTCAAAACAGCTAGCTCCTTGACTCTAGCTATCATCTTATTGTAGAAGTAAGATACAGCAGTTTTCTGATCATCATATTTGTACTTTATCTGCATCCTGCTGATCTTCTTCAGTGTGTCATAATTGAGTCCCAAGACATCTTCTTCCGTAGTGAGTGTTTCCACTACACTATTATTATGAACAATCTCTAACTCATCTTCTTCAGATATTCTGAGCTCAGACACATCATCTATGTTTGTTCCTTTCAGTAACCCAGCCTCATGTTTTCTTCTCTTGTATGCCTTTGCATGCAATTTATCTATCACTTGAATTATATGCACATACAAGCAGAGGTCATTCTGGGCTTTTTCATCTGTTAGCTTTGGGAAGAATTTATCATGTAGGTATGATGTGTAGCTTGGATGCAGCATCTTGAGTTCCATTGGATCAAAAATTCTTATCCTGTCACCCTTCTTCCCATCTACATTTCTCAGCAACACCATCTCTTTATTCTTTTCAACGTATCCCCATTCTGAGATAGGACACGTGAATTGATTTCCAGTGATGCATTTGATGGTGTGTGAGTTTCTGGTACATCCCACTCTCTTCAGCAGTTCATCATCTACAAGGGATGAGACTTCAGCTGTCTTTCTTTTCTGATTTTGCTTCATTCTGTTGTGCTCCTTATCATTTCTCTTTGCTTGCATGAGCACATCATCAGAGAAGCTTGTCTTCATGCCATTCACAGCTGCAGAGAAGTCTCTCCCCCTGAGATGGATTGGAAAGTTGAACATTGGGATGCTCTGAAGATCCCTGATGTCTTGCTCTGGGAGGCTGAGCAGGGCTTCTACATCATGGAAGTATTCAATCCTTCCAGATGTTCTCTTGATTATTGCACAATCCCAGTCTGGATCATATTTCCAGGCCATAATCCTGTTTTCTTCCACAGAACTGGGAGTTGTGATATGATCATACAACTGTACGAGAGTTGATTTCTTCTCAGTGATTTCTCGCACAGTTGTTCCCAGAGGCCATACTTTTCCGGGGATCACTGCCCTTGGCTCTCTGATGAGTTTTTCCTTTTCCTTGTGCTGATCCTTTGTGTCAACTGTTATTGGATCAGCAGCAAGTTTACTTGATTGGTCTTTTGGATGCGGAGCAGTGGTTCTGAATTTTACACCAGTTTCCAGCTCCACCTTCATCACGTGCTCCATCATCCTCCGCAGCTCACCAGTAGTTCTACCTTTAAGTTCATGTGGCTTGTAATTGTGACCCTGTAACCAGCAAGTCATATTGTACTTTGAAAGTTTTGCTGTGTCACAGTGCCCCAAATCTTTCTTTATTTTCTCCACAGACTGGAATGTTGTAAATGCTTCATAATCACAGTCTGGGATTATGAATCTTGCAATCTCAAATTCTTTCAGCGCTTTGGTCATCTCTGAAGTGTTCATCCTCTCAACCATGTCATACGGAAACCCATGGTTGATGAGGGTCATAAACATGCTGGAGTCAGGCCTCTCTTCTAAGATATCAGCAGTTGTTAGAAGGTCATCGGCCTTTCCACCCTTATCAGCAGTGGGAGACTCCATCCTCGTTAATTCCTCCCACTCTTTGTCACTTTCTTCTTCTTCTCCAGAGGATACCTTCACAGCAGAAACTTCTACTGAAGGTGTAGGATCAGGAGATGGAACTTTTGATTTCTTTGGGGAGCTTTCTTCTTCTTGTTTCTTTTGTGTGGCTCCGAAGTATTTTCTTTTTCGGGTGTAGGATATCAGCGGCTTAGTAGCTCTACCCGATTGTTTTTCTGGTTCAGCACTTGAATCCACTTTTGTTTTCAAATCAGAGAGCTTTCTTTTCAGGCTCTCTATTTCCAGATCCTTTTGTTTTATTAGCTCGGCCTTTTCATTTTGCTCTAGTTTCAAAGTTGCCTCCAGCTCCCGCTTTGTTTTGAACAATGCATCAATAATTTCATTGTTGCATTGGGCATCTTCTCTCATCCTTTTCAAACTGGCATCCTTCTTTGTTAGTTCTTCATCCTTTTCTTGGATGACTCCGTACAGTTCCACAATTCTTTGTTTTCTCTTGTTGGATTTAAGCACCAACTTGTTATATTTTGCAACCAGAAAGCTTTTGCTTACAGGGATGTCACTGTCACTTAAGTCATCTTCATTGTAAGCAGTGACATCCTGAGCAGAAGCTTGAGTCTCCCCGGGTTCATCAGCAGGTATTGGCTCAGTATGAGCTGATGAAGGTTGTTCATCTGTGTGAGTTGGAGAGAAAGGAACAGTGCTTGCTTCAGATAGTATTTCGGTGTCTCCTGAGTGTACAGAGTGTACAGACTCAGTCACCTCAAGTGGTTCAGTCTCAGCACTTTCCGGTGATTGGGGTTTTGGGGATTCTGGTGGTGGTTGTATGGGTGATTGGATTTGGAGTGGAGAGTATGGTTGTGTGTGATGAGATGAAGATGATGATATCAGAACAGGTGATTGGTGTGGTTGAATTGGGGAGATTGGTTGGGTGTTTAGGCTTGATGGTGTATGTTGTAGTGGTGGTGTTGGATTGGTGATTGTTGTTGGTGTTGTGGTGTTTGGTGTGGTGAGTGAGAAGATTGAGCAGAATCAGCAGATGATTCAGCTTCATCTGCCCACGCCAACTCTTGTGGCAGATCAGCATGTGGATCAATAACATGAGCAAACATAGGCATGTCAGGACCCTCATACTTTCCACTGAGCTTATTTAGTACCGATTTGTTCAGGTGAGCTTGAACAAACACTTCTCCAACCCTGTTCAAGCTCGGGAGATCTGAGTTAATCACCAATTGCAGGAATCTGGGGAACATGTACATCTTCTCATTCTTTTGTAATTTGACTTGCTCGCACAAACAATTGAAGATGTATCTTGCATAATTGTAGATTCTTCCCTCGAACACCCCAATAATTCCTGATGAGATGTGTCGAGAAAATCTGTCTAACCCCGACTTCCTGTTAGACATGCACTTCAGGTAGGTGTGACATAAGAACCTGTACGGTTTGCACAGCCTACCCTTCTTTATTTCTCCTTTCTCATAATCACCATCGTACCCCATGAGATTGAATACCTTTTCTATGTATTCATTCTCGAAAACGTCCGGGTGACCTATCTCTCTATCTCCGAGTTCCAAGCATCTTCGTAAGGTGCTTTCATTCACTCGAAGACGCTGACCCAGAACTTCAGCCACTATGACCTCCTCATTGTTTTGTTCTTCCACTCGAGCTGAATTCCAAAATCCGATTATGTGCGACTGATGAATCACAGGCTCAGCCGTCAAGGCGTAGAAGAGCCTGGATCGTCGGAGATATCTGATGATATCTCGACATCCTTCCGCCGCTGGATCATCAGCGTTCAAGTATGCGCACACATTATGCTCCTTAGCAAATCTATTTGCCATCTGCAAAGAAAATCAAGTTAGAAACCACGCAGTTGAATCGTTGAATGACAATAATCGATTAACCAGTTCCGTATCGATGTTTAAGACATGATTTACCTTTGCAGTAACTGAAATCGGTTACTGGATAATGTTGATATTTTGAAATTTTGAAAAGGGGGAAAAAGTGCGATTTTCTAGGTTAATCTGAAAAAGTGCTCTGTAAAAGTGAAATGAATTTTAAGAGTCAGACACCTTATTTGTAGTCCAACAAATTAACTTCTTTTATTAATTATGTTGGGCTCACATTACGTTGGGCCCACTTTCATTTATTCCTATGTTGGACCCACTTCCATTTATTCCTTTTCATATCCCAAGTGTTTAGAATGCATTATCTCCTTCCGCAGAACATCTGCGGAACCTTGACATCTGCGGATGTCAACATCTGCGGAACCTTAACTTCTGCGGAACTTTACATTGAATGTAAGTTCAAATAATGCATTTCTTTTGTTTTGCTTGTTTTGCTGCTGAATCAGAGATCACATAATACTTCTACGGATGAGCGGTATTACTGTGACTTCTGCGGATGCAGAAATTTCACTGTTACTTCTACGGATGAGAAGTATTACTGAAACTTCTGCGGAGCTTAGAGTTTAGAAAACTTTAAATGTATGATATCTACTTAGTAGACTCAATTGTTGATGTTGGACATTGTTGACTTCATTTGCATGGCAATGTAGTACAAGAAAGCAAGTGTCCTGTATCCTGCATTCAAGTTAGTGCTCAAGATCCAATTCCTTCAAAATAATTCAGATCAATTATCAGCTTTTATTGTTTGTTTTTCATGCATGAACTACTCCCCCTAAATTTGTGAGTAATGTGAAACTGTTGCATTCATCATAAATTTAAGTTGTGAACAGGCATGACAGGCTTATGACATTCTAAATGAGAGAAATTCTGTTGAAAGAACAATTAAGCATCTGTGAAACAGGTACATGCATGCATATATATATAGAGGGATCATACTATAAATTGGCTTCTGCTGATGTTGTTAGTTGATTCAATACATATCTGATTGCAAGTATATAGATCCACTTAAATTCAAACAAGAGTGTTGTATCAACTAGGCATGCAAGTTATCATGTTGTGAAGTTTGTTAATCAGTAGCAGTCATGAGTCCCACATTCAATTATCGTTAGAGTATGTCTTCCGTAGATGAGGCAAATCACTACATTCCACACTTAAAGACTATGTACATTAAGTTATAAGTTCTATCTTGAGACAATTTTCAGTCTCATGAATGCTTTGATGTGATAGCTCTTGAGCTTGATGTTCAATGGATCACAAGTGATTCCTTTTTAGAGCTGAAATATGATCTTCATAGTCACCAGGTCTTTACTGTCGTAAAACAGAGGTGAACTTTAACCCAGGTCTTTGTTGACACAAAACAGAGGGAGAATGAAGATCACACTTGTTAATCACATTCCCAGGTCTTTGTTCACACAAAACAGAGGGAATATGACTTTGCAAAGATAGAATATTATAAAGTATTTTACATAGTGTGCTTGTGTAAGTGATTTGAGCACAGTAGGAGAGAACATACCTTCATGATTCTCAAATGGAATCCTCACAGACAGTTACCTCATGTTTTTAGTTTGGCATGCTCTTAGCTTTGTTTCCACTCAAGTTGAACCTACTCACATATCAGTATGATATAAGTCAGATTGAGTGTTTGTTAATAGCCAAGTATAGTCTACTATCATTTCCCATATATAATGCATGTATAGATGTTCTAACAGACACTTAAGTTATCCTCAACGATTACTCTTCACAAAGTCAATCATAAGCTTTTGTTGATTTATTCTAAGTTAATCATCCCTAAAGATTCTATCAGAAAATTGAATCTAACAGAATCAAATGCTTTAGTAAACAAATCAGCAAGCTGATTGGTTGTGTCTACTTTGACTAACTTAATTAGACCCTTTTCTGAACAATCTCTTAGAAAATGGTATCTAATTTCAATGTGTTTAGTTTTACTATGTTGAACTGGGTTAGCAGTTATAAACATAGCAGCTGAATTATCAATATGAATTGGTGTGTGAAGGAAATTGTAACCATAATCAAGTAATTGGTTTTGCAACCAAAGTACTTGAGAGCAACCTGCTGAAGCAGCTAGGTACTCTGCTTCAGCCGTGGATACAGATACATTTGTTTGCTTCTTGCACTGCCATGAAACAAGTCTTGGTCCTAAGAATTGACATCCACCAGTTGTGGATTTTCTGTTGTTGTTGCACCCTCCATAGTCACTATCTGAGTATGAGTAGAGGCTGAAGTCTCCATCTTTGGGATACCAGAGTCCCAATGCAGGTTTGCCTTTCAGATATCTGAAAATTCTCTTTACAGCATTCAAATGTGACTCCTTTGGGTCTGATTGATACCTGGCACAAACACAAACAGCAAACATTATGTCAGGTCTACTGGCAGTTAGATACATTAAAGAACCGATCATAGATCTGTACAATCTTTGATCTACGGATTTGCCAGCAGGGTCAGGCACAATCTTGTCTATTGTTGATGCTGGTGTCTTGCATGAAGTGGAATCAGCAAGATTGTACTTCTTCAAAATTTGATGAATGTACTTCTCTTGATTGATGAAAATGCCATCTGATTTCTGATGAACTTGTAAGCCAAGGAAGAAAGTCAATTCTCCCATGGAGCTCATCTGAAATTCAGATTTCATTAAGTCTTCAAAGTTTTGACACAGCTTCTTATTGGTTGATCCAAATATGATGTCATCAACATATATTTGAACAACCAAAAGATCTTGATGTTATTGTTTGAGGAAGAGTGTCTGATCAATAGTTCCTCTCTTGTACCCATTCTTCAGCAAGAAGGATGATAGTGTATCATACCACTTTCTGGGTGCTTGATGAAGACCATACAAGGCTTTGTCAAGCTTGTATACTCTATGTGGATAATCAGGGTCTTCAAAACCAGGGGGTTGTGCCACATAGACTTCTTCATCAATTTTCCCATAAAGGAAAGCACACTTGACATCCATCTGATAGACTGTGAACTTCTTGAATGCTGCATAGGCTAGGAAGACTCGTATAGCTTCAATCCTTGCAACTGGGGCAAAGACTTCATCATAGTCTATTCCTTCTTCCTGAGTGTATCCCTGTGCAATGAGTCTGGCCTTGTTTCTTACTATGATACCTCTGTCATCCAGCTTGTTCTTGAAAAGCCATCTTGTGCCAATTGGATGTTGACCTGAAGGCAAATCAACAAGAGTCCACACTTTCTGTTTTCTAAATTGTTGCAACTCTTCTTGCATGGCCTCAATCCAGCTGATGTCTTTCAGTGCAGCTGTGATGTTTGCAGGGACTGTTTGAGATAAAAAGCAGGTGAACAAACAAATGTTTGCCACACCTCCTTTGCTCCTTGTGGTTCTGGCATGCAGGTCCCCAATGATGTTGTCTGTTGGATGAGATTTGTGTACTCTGCTTGTTGAAACAGCATCAACTTGAACTGTGGAGTCTAAGTTTGAGAAGCCCATTGAAGCAGATGGTGTTAGCTGAGAAGTTGAGTCGATGAAATAATCAAAAGACTCATGGTCATTAGGATCAGCTGGTGTTTGATTGGCTGCTTTGTCTTCTTCCGCAGGAAGTTCTACGGAATCAGCATTTTGTTCTTCCGCAGGAGGTTCTACGGAAGCAGTATTTTGTTCTTCCGCAGGAAGTTCTACGGAAGCAGTATTTTGTTCTTTCGCAGGAGGTTCTACGGAAGCAGTATTTTGTTCTTCCGCAGGAAGGTCTACGGAAGCAGTATTTTGTACTTCCGTAGGAGTTATATCATTCACGGATGAACAATGTTGGTCAGCTGGTAATGGTTGGATGACTGCCTCCTCTTCATTTCTAGCATCAGTAGTAACATCTACGGATGAGGGAACATCTGCTGATGAATTTACATGTGCTGGGGATGAAGAGTTAGCTTCTCCAGAAATAGCTTCATGCTGCTGACTTGATCTTTGCTGTGGTTCAGGTGGCACACGTGCTCTTGGTGGATCAGCTGTTAAAGGCACTTCATTCACACTTGGTGGCACAAAAGGATAACATGTATCCGCAGCACCTGCATTGATCAAATAACCAGTGTTAAATGATTCTGTTAATGCATCTATATCAAATAACCAAGATGATCCTTTTACATTGGTAGTAAACATGGATTCATCAAAAGAAACATTGGGAGTTTCTTCAACTATGTTATGTTCTGGAATGTACACCCTATATGATTTAGAAGTGGATGAATATCCAACAAAGAAACCATCATAGGCTTTTTCAGAAAATTTTCCCAATTGTTCTTTAGTATTTAAAACAGACACATGACACCCAAAAGCTCTAAGATATCCTATAAACGGTTTTCTTTTAAATAAGAGTTCGTAAGGTGTTTTATTATGTTCTTTGACTATCAAAGTTCTGTTTTGAACGTTGCAAGCTGTATTCACAGCTTCTGCCCAGAATGTAATGGGCAGCTGAGAATCAGCTAGCATTGTTCTGGCTGCTTCTATCAGTGTTCTATTTCGCCTTTCAGCCACTCCATTTTGTTGTGGAGTTCTTGGGGCACTGAATTGTCTAGCTATTCCTTTAGTCCTGCAAAAAGAATCCAAATCAGCATTAACAAATTCAGTTCCATTGTCACTCCTAAAAATTTTAACTTTTAAATCAAGTTGATTCTCAATCTTGATTACAAAGTCCATTAATGTTTCAGATGTTTCACTTTTATGTTTTAAGAAAAAGACCCATGTAAATCTAGTGAAATCATCAACTATCACCAAACAATATTGTCTTTTTCCAATGCTCAGCACATTGGTTGGACCAAAGAGATCCATGTGAAGCAATTTGAGTGGTGTAGTGTTTGAGTTGATTGTTTTGGATTTGTGAGACACTCTGTGTTGTTTTCCTTTATAACATGAAGAACAGTGATTAGAACAATGAAATTCTTTCTTTGGTAATCCAATGACTAAGTCATTTTTCACCAATTTATTCATGTTCTTCATGTTGGAATGGACAAGCCTTCTATGCCACAATTGAGATTCATCTTCGGAAGTTTTGGACAGCAGGCATGTCTCATGTTTGGTGAGTGTTGTGTTGTTCATATCCAAGATGTATGTGTTGCCTTTTCTTGATGCTTTAAGAAGTATCCAGTCTTCTGGAACTGTAAAACCTGGCTTAAGAATGTAACAGTTAGTGTTATCAAATAGTGTTAAATAATTTTGATCACAAATTTGGGAAACACTAAGTAAATTATACTGCAAATTTTCACAGTAATTTACTTTTTCAAATGTTAAAACACCATTAGTTACCATTCCTTCACCAACAATTTTACCTCCCTTCTTATCCCCACCAAATGCCACATAAGAGGCATGTTTATGTTTGAAGTCATGGAGAAGTGCACAGTTGCCTGTCATATGTCTGGAACAACCACTGTCAACATACCACTTGTTGTCAGCTCTCCATAATTGTTCCTGCACACAAAAAGAAAACTAATTAGAGTTGACAACCCAAGGCTTAATTGTCTTGGATTTGCCAGTTGTGTCAACAATAGTTACTCCTTCATGAATTAATCGTGAAGTTTCAGTATTAGTTGTTTCTTTTTGATCTGATGTTTGTGAGGATGATTCTGTTGAAGATGATTCGGGTTTCTGAGTGTCTTTATGCTTATTCGAGTCTTTCTTCAACTTAGCTTGTTTTGGTTGATATCTCAACTTTGAAGAAGATCCTGTAGTCTTGAAGGTTTCTTCATCTTTCTGTTTTGATTGGGACACATGAGTTCCTTTATCAAAGTTGTCAAAGAAATCATCAACAGCTTCCGGTTGTTTATCAGACAAATCCACCTTTTTATGAGGTGTCTTAGCCTGTGTTGGCATTTTCTTCTTCACAGTCTTGTCAGCAACAGATGATCTTTTCTTTGAATTTTGTTTTTCCTGCTCAGGCTTTGTCTTTTTGTCACTTTCTGAGTCTGATGATGCACCTTGTGATTTCTTGTTGCTCTTTTTCTTGTTCTTCTTATTAAAATAACATTCCTGAGTGGAATGGTTATTTTTGTCACATATGGCACAATGTTTGTTGAAGAAACAGTCATCAGTCATGTGATTGTTCATGTTGCAAATGGAACAGTAACTACTGAAGTAGCATTCATCAGTGCTGTGATTCTTCATATCACACCATTTGCAATATTTCTCAGAATTTTCTTCTTCAGCCTTCTTTTTGGTCTTTTTCTGACTAGCTGAGCCATCAGTTGATTTCTTCTTGGGTTCATCAGCTGGTAATTCTTCATGTTTATTTGTGGATGACTTCTGTTGGTTGACATTTAGCTTTTTGTGAGCATGTTTGATGTTTTCCCCTTTTATATCATCCACAGTATCAGTATCTTTCTTCCGTTTTTCTGCGGAATCATTAGTCTTTGTCTTCCGCAGATGATCTACGGACTTTGCAGTTTTTGCTTTCCGCAGATGTTCTACGGATTCCTCAGTCTGTTCTTTCCGAGGATTCTTGTTTGAATATTTCTTACCTTTATCAGATGACAAAGGTGATTTTGTGCTTGATCCGCAGCTGTCGATCTTGGGAAGATGCAGTTCTTGTAATCCTTCATTAAGTTCAGCAATCCTCTTACAAATGGTCTTCAGCATGTTCCGTTGTTTTGGGGGATATTGCAGCTTTGATTCTTCAAGGACTCGTGGAAGACCAGGTTCAACTTGAACATTCTTACCAATGTTCAGTTGAACATTATCATGTTCATCAGAATCATCCAGGTCATCATAGTTATCAAAATCTGATTCATTATGTTTAATTGACTCTGATTCAATTGATTCAGTTTCACTCATCTCAGCTTTATTGTTGTTTATTTGACTATCTTTTATGTCAATGTTGGTGCTTTGCACAAAATGATTTGACAAGTTGTTAGTCATTGTTTCAGGTAAAGGTGTGTAGTTATTATTAATAGGTGGTGCCACTGCATTATAACCCAACCCTGACCTGTTCTTTGATTCAATATGAGAATTGAGTAACTTCTCATATTGCTGAGATGATAATTGAAACTTCTGAAGTTTCACTTCAGTAGATGCATGATCAGCCATGGATTTTGTTAAGGAAGTGGTCAGATGCTCAACTTGGGCTTTTAGGCTGTAGTTTTCAGAAACATATTTTTCTAAATCTTTTTGTAAAGAGTTTATTTTGATTTGATATAGTTTCTGTTCTCTTAAGTGTGATTCATTTAAAACCATAGTTTCTTTTACTTTATCAGCCAGTTGTTGAGCATGGACTCTATATCTTTCAACTTCCTCAACACAAGTTGATGAACATAACCTCTCTTTTACCTCTTTGGCCATTGGAGGAACTTTGTTTTCCATATGTGCCATCAGTGCTTGATTCTCCTCTATCACTTCCTTCTCATACAAACTCCAGTCACAAGTTCCATCCTGAAGTATGATCAGCCCTGTCTCTTTAGAGTTACTTGGTCCTGCTGATGTATTTGTGGCTGGTGGGGATGTGAGCTGAGGTTGTCTATGCAGAGATCTTTGAGAGGTTGGCTGCTGATTTTGTTGCTGCTGCAGCTGATACTGTGGAGTTGATTGTTGGTTGCATTCTCTAGAAAAGTGACCATAGAGATTGCACTTATAACATCTGACTTTAGACTTATCCACTCCTATCTTCGATGTTTTGCTAGCTGCTGCCAGATTTTTGTTTCTTCGAAGATATTGCTTGGCTCTATAGGCAATCATAGCCATCTGCCATTGCAGATCCATCTCTTCTACAACATCAGGAGGGAGTTCCTCCAAATCTTGTTAGCAGATGTTTGCTGCTGAAAGGGAACTTCCAAGATATGCTTGAAAGCTAGAACTAAAAGCTGCAAAGGCTGCTTTTTGTTCTTCAGAATCCAATATCACAGTTATTGGTTCTGAATTTGCTGTTGATGATGGCTCTCTTTTCTCTGTAGATTTAGCCTTTTCCTTTTGATTTTTACTCTGAGATGACTTTTTAGTGGGTTTGGAGGCATAAAAACTTACTTCCTCCTCGTCATCACTCAAAGCACAAGAGTTATCATCTTCATTATTAGAAATAAATGCACTTCCAGCATTCTTTGTTTCCTTGAAGTGATAAGGTGAGACATGAGTTCTCACACTCTTGTTTCTTGATTGTTCATCCAGTTCAAGTGCTTCTACTTTGGCAACTAGTGTATCTAGACCAGTTGTCTTCAGATCTATAGTGTTTTTGAACATGGAGACTGTTTGCTTCCAACTTTCAGGTAAAGTATGGAGCATCTTCTTGTTCAGTTCCTCAGTTGTGTATTTTAACTCCAAGATGTTCATCTCAGTGACGAGTTGCATGAATCTATGGAGTTGCTGAGGAATTGACTCACCCTCAATATGATGAAAAGTTTCATACTGTGATCTAAGGGTGTCTTTCCTTATGCTTCTGATTTCATCACTCCCTTCACAGAGAGTGTGAAGTATCTTCCATAGGGAATTTGCTGTTTTATAGTTCTCGCACCTGATCAAGATTTCTTCAGGTAAAGCCATACTAAGCAAGCTGTATGCTTTAATATCGACTTTAACCTTCTTGACATCATCAGGTGGCAAGTCCTTAGTGCTGATTGGCTGGTTTTTGTCATTATAATCCGGCCCAAGAGTGGGTGGAATATAAGGACCTTGTGTGATGGACTCCCACAAGTCAGAATCAGTGTAGTTCACATGATTTCTGAACTTGATCTTCCAGGATTTAAAATCAGCTTTTGTTTCCAACTTTGGTGGTTGATAAGATCCTCCTCCAAAAGTACTCATGTTTAACTGCAAAACAAGATTTAAAATTTAAGTGCTTGAATTGACAAATCTATCAAAGACGCAGATCTAGTATTCAATGGATTTGAATATAGATCTAAATCAAACAAGCAATAAGAGAATGCTTGCTGAAAGACAAGTCGTTGATTTAATTGTTTGAAAATCAATTAAACAATTTTAATACTGATAGATCAATTGATCTAGATCAATGAGCACCAAACGCTCTGATACCACCTGTGAATCCAAGGATCGCAATTCAGGAATTATCAGTATTAAAATAAATCAATTTAACGATCGCGGAATTATCATTAATTGACGTTTAATTGTTTGAATGATTAATTATGAACACAACCACAGAAACACAATAAATGCGAAATCAATAATTATTCAAAAGTATTTCATTAACTATAACGTAATGATTACAAAAGAATAATAATGAATACTATAAACAATCGAATACAGTGTATCAAATAATGTTGATGTTGATGCGACGGCGATTAGGGTTGCACAATGGTGTAACTTGACAGCCGTAATATTGATTGATTGTGTTCTCCGAGATGTGAAACCTAGGACTCATATTTATAGATGATTTGAGTCGGTTAAGGAAACACCGGATCTCTCGGGATTTGTTGTTGATCTTGTTGACTTGTTTGACTTCTTGGAATTGATAATCACACAAGTATAATGATCTTCCGCAGGGGTCTTGCCTTCCGCAGATCTTCTGTTCTTCCGTAGGAGATTTGCTTTTCCGTAGGAATGTTGTTCTTCCGTAGATAATCTTCCTTCCGTAGGAGTCTTTACTTCATGGAACTTGATCATCCGTAGGAACTTACACTTGGTCATTCGGTCTTGTATGAAACATATCTACGGATTAACAAAATTGTTCATCCGTAGATGTTTCCTACACTTTATCAGTTTTATCAAATCCATCCCAAGAATATTGTTTCTCCTGTCAAAGCACAAATCAACACACATACATATATGGGGTTAACCTATAGATTCAAATCACATATATATATATTTTGACTGTTACAAATGTTAATTACAAGACTTGATTTTCAAGTACTAAGCCTATACAAAATTGATCTAGTCCTATACAATCTAGACCTAACAATAAATAATATTTTTTTATAAAAATGGATACTATATCATGTTTAATTATGAAATACTCCTGTAAATTATAGAAATTACACATCTTATAATTTCATAATTATTTACAAACGTAATTTATTATAAAATATACTTTCATAATTAATTTAGATTAATAAATTGTCGGATAATACATTATCATAACGATATTTATTATAAAGAATATATACAAAATATATTCAAACATTATCCAATATTAAGCCTAATTTCATTTCTAGATTAAAACACTTAAAAGATATATTTCTTCCGAATAAATACAATATACGAAACTTCAAAATCCTAAAACTTTAGTTCACGTCTAGATGTTAAACTTATTATTGAACTTAATCTTGTAATAAATACGTTTTAGGTACCTTGTAAAGGAATTCGTTGAAACGACGCTGGTTATTATTTCTTATTAATCATCCAATATATACTTAATCGCCAAGTGAGTATTTCTATACCCATTTTATTATTTCACACACTTTTGGGTGAAACATGTTACATTATAACCATAGCACTTGTAAACACGTTTGATTCTTGTAAACTTATGACAATTTGCTTGTGTGTTGTGATTAGTTGAATCTTGTAGCTACCATGTAATGTCGAATACATGTACAATCATTAACTATTGCTAGCTTGGCGACGTCATAGATCTATGGGCCTGACAAGCCTGCTTGGTTTATCCAAGTACACTTAGCTAATCGTATATACTTAAACGTTTGAGACTTGTAAAACTTTGTCAAGGTTTGATTGTGCATTCTGTCTTACATCCCTAGTTACCTTATTCTCTAATTTACAACATGAATTGCCATCTTTTATATACTTATGTATTCAAAACTATAGAATGCTCACCAACAATATGTTGACCATTTAATTTTAACATGTTTCAGGCAATAGTGTTATGTGGCTGTGAACAATCGTAACTCTCACGCCTCGACGATTCCGCCGTCAAGGTTGGGGTGTGACAGATTGGTATCAGAGCCCATAACTATAGGGATTTAGGTTATTAATGGTGACCTAGACTATGGCTTATGCATGCACCTTATAGTACTTGTTATCTTGTAAATACATGGTTTGCATGTTACATAATGCTATGCCTTCTTATGTGCAATTTGATGCCTTAGCATAGGATTGCCTAAACTTAGTTACTTGTCTCCCTAAACTCATCTTTGACTCTCCCCGAACATGAAACCTCTTAATCTTATCTTCGACGACACGTGGAATCGTACACTTATGCTTATGACTTGGATCTTTAGACGTTATGTCTAATCTATATAAATCTCATCAAGGTTTTGATTTCATGAACCTAAGAAATATTGTGTGACACATAGACACCTGTATTCTGGATTTCCTGGCAAAAAGCCTTCGGGCTAAGGTAAGCGTTTCGCATAAATCCTACGGGACCAGTTACGCTTACCTGGGGATTTCTGGGATGAGTGATAAACTATGGTCAACACACACAAGTTTCTAAGGCAAATGGCTCAATTTACCTTGACATGTCAACGTTTCCAAATGGTGATGCGTTACCGACTGGAAACATTTCGTATAATTCATAATCCTTACTTTAACTGTCTATCCTTATTGTCCTTTTACCCGTTCCTAATCCAATTCGTATTTTTCAGTATGTCTCGTCATCAAGGAAAGCGTGGAAGTTCCGACCGCAAGCTTGCAGCAATGATCGCCAAACAAATGGCTGCTGTGCTCCCAACCATGGTTGCTGAACTTAATAGCACCATGATGGCTAATAGCAACAACACCACCAATGGGAACAATAGCGGTGCCCATGGAGAGAATAGCAACAACAAAAACGGGAACAATCGTACTTGCACTTTCAAACACTTCAACTCGTGCAAACCCACCAACTTTAGTGGCAGGGAAGGAGCCACTGGTCTTCTTGAGTGGTTCGAAAGCATGGAGAAAACTTTTGTCAATTGTGAGTGTCCCGAGGCACTCAAAGTCCGTTATGCCACTTGTATGCTCCAACAAAGGGCACTTACCTGGTGGAATAGCGAGAAGAGAAACCGAGGAGCTGATGCTATTTCGGCACACACTTGGGATGAATTCAAGAACATCGCCATTGCGAAGTTTTGCCCGAGAAGTGAATTGCAAAAGTTGGAAGAAGAATTCTGGAACTTGAAGCAAGATGGTGGTGATCATTTGGCCTACTCAACTGTCACACCCCGACCGACGGCGGAATCATCGGAGCGGACGAGGGAATGATTGATTGTTCATAACTCATGATTGTCTAATAGTGAAAATAATATTAAAATCAGATTACAGGATAACATGAATTTAACAGATACAAATACAACAGTTAAAATCACAAATAGTAATTGTCTTTTGTTTTGACTAAGTCCAGGTCTTATATGAGCATGTAGAAGTCCACTAACTTGCTTAACCTGAAATCATGTGAGAAAATAAAGTCAGCTAACGAATTAGCTGGTGAGTAATCATAGTTTTGAGTATACATATAGATTGATTGATTGATTGAGAATAATCCAATTCACAAGGTAACGTTAAGACTTATATTGCAATAGTAAAGCATATAGATAAACCGATACAATAACAACCCCTTGACTTGACACTTGCATATAATAGACTCCACACATACACCATAGATTAACTCCTGCCTCTGGTACAATCACCACTCGTAAGCCATATGGGGTGGGTTATCCAAACAAGTAGATCTACATTGTTACCAGGATTGATTGATTGAATTAGGGTTTTACTGTCGTCCAGTTTATCATAGCATGTTCACATAATTGCAAGTAATAACATAACCTGTCTTGAATTGAATTTAGAATGAAACAACAATAGAATATCATGATTGAATATATTGTATCACATGACTTCCCCCAAATAGGAAATGATATAAAAAGGGGATATGAATACTCACTTGATTGATGAGATTGGATTTTGGACGTGATAGGTTAAACACCAACGATTTTCCTTATGATTATCCTAAGGAACGGTGTCTCGAATTAGAATAATAATAATGTGAAAATTTGGGAATAGATTAGGGTTTCCATTTGGTTTTGAATGGTAGTTTAAATAAACTAATTTATTTAGTTAAAAATGTTTGAAATAATTGAAATGAATTTAATGAAAATGATTATGTTTAAAATTTAAAATAAACGTATCAGTTTACATATCTGTTTGATTTATTGTTAACGTGTGAAAAAATAAACAAATAACTAATTTTTATTTAATTAATTATATGATAATTAATTAAAATATTTAATTATTTAAATAACTTAAAAGAAATGAAATTGGTATTGGAATGATTTAAATATAAATTTTTTATATTTAATCATGATTTAAACATTTATAAATATTATTTAAATAAATTAAAATTAATATAGTATCTAATAATAATTTAATAAATTAAATTATTATTAAAAGTTCACTTTTGTTTAAATAATTTTGTATTATTTGTAATTTTATTTATTAAAAACATTTAATAAAAATAGATAAAGTGTTAAAATAAATTTCAGAAAAATAATTTTAGTTGTTTAAAAATTTTAATGTTTGTAAAAACATTTTTATAATTTTTACAAATTTTTTTATAATTTTTAGAGGCTCAAAAAGGCCCTAAAAAATAATTGGAGGTGTCCGGGGTCGAACCCGGGACCTCCTGGTTTGAATGCAGCGTGTGAACCGGTGAACCAAAGCAATCAACTGCGACAGGAATTAGAATTTAATTGTTTTAATCATAGTTTGAGTTAAGCCCCCAATTTGGCAATGAACCCTAGATCGAATTCAGCCAAATTGAAGGTCGATTTGATTTCTATTGCATCTGAATTCATGGGGCTTTTGTTCCCCATGAAAAACCGAGTGTGTATGTGTGTGTAATTTACTATATGGTGATCGAATCGAGGTTTACCCAATGAAGAACAACCCGCGGTTGATGTCGAATCCGTTTGATATGCAAGAGATGATGATAATCAAATTAAATTGATAAGAAGCTTTGGATGATGATAAAGACCAAAAGCCCTTTGTTAATTTTGACGATTGAAACCCAGAGATAGGTGTTCGGGTGTGGTGTGTGCCGCGACGAAGGTGATGATCGATGGATGCTCAAACAACGATTATAATCGAATTAAACTTGAGGGAATCTTCTAATGATGATCTAGAACAATAGCCCCATGTTAATTTCGATTAAAATCGAGTGAAGGTTGGTTTAAAGTCGAGTTGCAGGTTCGCGATCGAGAAGGATGTTTAATGGGGTGATTTTGCTCGTTTTGAACGAAATTGGTTCCAAAGGAGAGTTTTAAATGCTCCAAAATTCATTTATGCGGGTTTACTTTTGATTAAACAAGTCGATAATGCCTGAATTCGGTGTATGTCGGCCGATGGTGGTGAGTGGTTTCGGTGGGGTTCGAACGTGGGTGACAGGGGGTGGGGTTGGGTGTTTGTGGTAATTACAGAAGTGGTCCCTGTGGTTTAGAACGTGGGTGACAGGGGGTGGGGTTGGTTATTATTATTATTATTATTATTATTATTATTATTATTATTATTATTATGCTATTATTATTATTATTTTTTTTTTTTTTTTTCCGAAAATATACGATGTTACAGTCTCCCCTGCTTTAAGAAATTTCGTCCCGAAATTTTAATCACGAGGAGGCTGAATCGAAAAGATGAGGGTATTTGGACTTCATCTGATCCTCACGTTCCCAGGTGAATTCTGGGCCACGCTTAGATTCCCAGCGAACTTTGACAATCGGTATTCGGCTGCGTTTGAGTTGTTTGACTTCCCGATCTATAGTTTCCACAGGTTTCTCAATAAAGTGCATAGATTCATCAATCTATACTTCGTCGAGTGGAATGTGGAGATTTTCATCGGCAAGACATTTCTTGAGGTTTGAAACATGAAACGTCGGATGTATATTGCTGTGCTCTTGGGGTAGTTAAAGCTTGTAAGCCAGTTTCCCAATTCGCTCGAGCACTTTGAATGGACCCACTTAACGAGGTGCTAGCTTCCCTTTCTTTCCAAAGCGAATCACTCCCTTCCAAGGTGACACCTTAAGAAGTACGAGTTCACCGACATTGTATTCCATGGGCTTACGTCTTTTGTCAGCATAATGCTTTTGACGATTTCTAGCAGCGACCAAATTATCACGGATCTTATGAGTTTTGTCGGTTGTTTCTTGTATCAATTCCGGACCAGTAATCTGTGATTCACCAACTTCAGACCATACAAGGCCTCAAATGGTGCCATCTGTTGGTCTGGTAACTGTTATTGTAAGAGAATTCAATCAACAGAAGATGAGAATCCCACGATCCACTGAAATCAATGACATAAGCCCGGAGCATATCCTCGAGGGTTTGTATCGTTCTTTCAGTCTGACCGTCGATTTGCGGATGATAGGCCGTGCTAAGATTCAGTTGAGTTTCGAGAGCTGATTGAAGACTTTTCCAGAAACAAGAGATGAAGCAACCATCACGATCAGAGATAATATCTTTACTTGACAAAAGATTGTTTAGGAAGACTACCATCACGTAATCAGGTTTTGATGATAACTCACAATGAAAGTCGATAAATAAGGAATAAATGGTTCAATATAGCTAGATCAAATCAAAACATAAGAATAAAAGGAAAGAAATCGTTTTAAGAATTTAAATGCTCCAAACTTGGAATCAAAATCAACCTAAAACGATCGCGTCTCTTTCAAGTTCAGAGATCATGCTTTGGCTTGATAGGTCGAAACACTAACATTATTTCACCCTTCAAGTTACTACATTCGTGTCGTCACTTGATTACAACCATGGTAAGTTGATGATCAAGAAATGAGAATAGTCATCAAGGTATGGTTTTCACCCCTAACTTGATGGTGTACTCTCAAGGTATGACCACTAGCTTACCAATCAAAAAAATTCGATCTGAGGATCTACAGAAATAAGACGAGATAACTCACCATTAAGGTAAGGGAAATCACTCCTATCTTAACGATGAATTTTTTTACAAAAACAAAATATAACAAGATGAACTTCTTCATCAAAATCCAGAATTCACTCCTACTTTGATGAGGTCGTTTCATTTGAGAAAATGCAATCCATAAGAATGATATTATCATCAAGGTATGAAATTCATGCCTATCTTGATAATTGAATTTCATAACAATAAGAAAACAATCGAAGATTGACATTTGTCACCAAAGTACGGGTTTCAATCCTATTCTTGTGAGATCATGTCATTTGTGAAATACAAGTTCCAGAGAGAATAATCGAAGTCAGTCCTCGAGATAAGGAAATCACCCTAATCCAGAGGATGAAACTTCATAAAACACACAATTGAAAACCATTTATTGAAACTAATAAGGAATCATCATCATAGTAAGGGAATCACTCCTGTTTTGATGAGTTAGAATCATTTAGGAGATATGAGTGTCCTTAGTCATAGGTTGACTTGCAAACTCTTGCATCTCCCACGGTGCAAACGGTTCAAAGTTCGACTTAACAGCGAAAGGAAAAATATCTCAATTAGAAATTTAGAAATTTTCAAATTACATCAATGTAACAAAAGGAAAATCACGATTACAAATCTTGAATTACATCATGAAGACGAAATCAAGGACAAGAATTATTCAACACCACATCATTGGTGGCTTGAGCTTGTTGAGCATTAATGTTGAAAGCACGTCCTTGAGCCGTAGGAACTGGGATGACAAGTTGAGGGCATCGATTGCGAAAATGGTTCGGATCACCACATTGATAGCATGCACGACCCTGGGTAATTGCGGGAGGATGTTGGTGAACTGGTGCATTGGTCGGAGCTTTAGCAGCACTCCTGCACACGTTGAATGTATGACCCAAACGACCACAGTTTGTGCATTGACGACACTGAATGTTAGCGGGATGTTGATAACTACAGTTGTTACACTACGGATAGGGTCCAGCGTATGACTTTTTCATCAGTGATTGGTTGTTTACTGCTGGTTGACAAGTTGGAGGGACTTGATTAATTGGCACAGCAGGGGTAATCACAGTAAAGTTTTGAGAATTGGCCTTCCTCTTCTTGTTCCTGGAAGGCTCGGGTTGGTCGGTTTTGACGGTTTCGTTAGGAAGTTTATCGGTATTCTTCTTCGATCCTTTCCTGGTTAAGGAACCAGCTTTCACATGATTATCGGTTAACTGTGCAGCCAGCCTGATAGCATCTTCTAGTGTTGAAGGATTCCTTCCTAGCACCGTATCCTGAATCTGCATGGGTAGTCCACCAATGTATTTCTCGAAGGCTCGGGAGGTAGGGGTAGCAAGGTGCGGTACCAAAAGGCTCAGTTCGTGGAATCGGTTAGTGTATGCGAGGTTCTCGCCACTGTCTTGGGTTAATTCCCAGAACCCAGCTTCCAGTTTTCGGACTTCGTTTCTTGGGCAGAACTCTTTAGTCATGAGATCCTTAACTTCAGTCCATGTTAAGGCTAGAGCAGTTTCAGTTCCACGGGTTCGTTTCTCTCCGTTCCACCAAGTAAGTGCATGTTTCTGGAGAACACTTGTGGCATACCGGACTTTCAGATTTTCAGGGCATTCACTGTTTAGGAAAGTGTTCTCGATGCTTTCGAACCACTGTAGTAATCCAGTAGCACCTTCAGTTCCACTGAACTTAGTGGGGTTGCAAGAACTGAAATGTTTATAAGTACAAGTTTTAGGAGGGTTTGGTGCAATTGGGTTTTGGACAGTATTGTTGCCTTGGTTCAAATGGGTAAGTAGAGTTGGGATGACCGCAGTAACTTCACGTGCTACAATAGCAGAAATCTTACGGCCAGAGTTTCTAGATCGTGAACGGATTCGACGAGAAGACATTCTGAAATATCATTGAGATAGTTTATGAGAATTGGGTAATATGAGCTATACAACATGAAAACGAGAATCGAGAATTTGGCATAATAACGATGATATGTTCCGAGTGTAATCGTTTGATTCGTAAATCAAAGCGAGTACGTTGACTAATCAAAGTGTTATGTCCAACACAACCTTATTGAAGACATGCGTACCCATAAGCAGATACTCATCCCGAGGGTTCCCAGGTAAGGTAGACAGATCCATCGGTTGGTTTGGATTTATACGAATACCTTGCCTAGACAGAACACCCCGAGATACAGGCATCCCACTCTTCCAGCATAGCATGTTTCAAGTTGTAAGACACAGACTTTGACGAATTTAAAAACCATGAATAACAATCGAGTTTTGGAGTTTGAAATCACTTGAATTAGGCACACAATGCCTTAGAATATGGTTTAAGATTTGTGTGTACATTGATAAGATTCAAAGCATAAGAAGAATCACATAAGGCATATAATCACATAATCAAGTATAAACAAATAAGGCACATAAAATCCTATCTAAGCATGTAAAATACATGAGAGGACTCATGTGTAAAGGTACTTAGCTATAGTCTAGGTCATTCCATTTCTAATAACCTAATTCCCTATAACCATGGCTCTGATACCAATCTGTCACACCCTGACCGACGGCGGAATCATCGGAGCGGACGAGGGAATGATTGATTGTTCATAACTCATGATTGTCTAATAGTGAAAATAATATTAAAATCAGATTACAGGATAACATGAATTTAACAGATACAAATACAACAGTTAAAATCACAAATAGTAATTGTCTTTTGTTTTGACTAAGTCCAGGTCTTATATGAGCATGTAGAAGTCCACTAACTTGCTTAACCTGAAATCATGTGAGAAAATAAAGTCAGCTAACGAATTAGCTGGTGAGTAATCATAGTTTTGAGTATACATATAGATTGATTGATTGATTGAGAATAATCCAATTCACAAGGTAACGTTAAGACTTATATTGCAATAGTAAAGCATATAGATAAACCGATACAATAACAACCCCTTGACTTGACACTTGCATATAATAGACTCCACACATACACCATAGATTAACTCCTGCCTCTGGTACAATCACCACTCGTAAGCCATATGGGGTGGGTTATCCAAACCAGTAGATCTACATTGTTACCAGGATTGATTGATTGAATTAGGGTTTTACTGTCGTCCAGTTTATCATAGCATGTTCACATAATTGCAAGTAATAACATAACCTGTCTTGAATTGAATTTAGAATGAAACAACAATAGAATATCATGATTGAATATATTGTATCACATGACTTCCCCCAAATAGGAAATGATATAAAAAGGGGATATGAATACTCACTTGATTGATGAGATTGGATTTTGGACGTGATAGGTTAAACACCAACGATTTTCCTTATGATTATCCTAAGGAACAGTGTCTCGAATTAGAATAATAATAATGTGAAAATTTGGGAATAGATTAGGGTTTCCATTTGGTTTTGAATGGTAGTTTAAATAAACTAATTTATTTAGTTAAAAATGTTTGAAATAATTGAAATGAATTTAATGAAAATGATTATGTTTAAAATTTAAAATAAACGTATCAGTTTACGTATCTGTTTGATTTATTGTTAACGTGTGAAAAAATAAACAAATAACTAATTTTTATTTAATTAATTATATGATAATTAATTAAAATATTTAATTATTTAAATAACTTAAAAGAAATGAAATTGGTATTGGAATGATTTAAATATAAATTTTTTATATTTAATCATGATTTAAACATTTATAAATATTATTTAAATAAATTAAAATTAATATAGTATCTAATAATAATTTAATAAATTAAATTATTATTAAAAGTTCACTTTTGTTTAAATAATTTTGTATTATTTGTAATTTTATTTATTAAAAACATTTAATAAAAATAGATAAAGTGTTAAAATAAATTTCAGAAAAATAATTTTAGTTGTATAAAAATTTTAATGTTTGTGAAAACATTTTTATAATTTTTACAAATTTTTTTATAATTTTTAGAGGCTCAAAAAGGCCCTAAAAAAATAATTGGAGGTGTCCGGGGTCGAACCCGGGACCTGCTGGTTTGAATGTAGCGTGTGAACCGGTGAACCAAAGCAATCAACTGCGACAGGAATTAGAATTTAATTGTTTTAATCACAGTTTCAGTTAAGCCCCCAATTTGGCAATGAACCCTAGATCGAATTCAGCCAAATTGAAGGTCGATTTGATTTCAATTGCATCTGAATTCATGGGGCTTTTGTTCCCCATGAAAAATCGAGTGTGTATGTGTGTGTAATTTACTATATGGTGATCGAATCGAGGTTTACCCAATGAAGAACAACCCGTGGTTGATGTCGAATCCGTTTGATACGCAAGAGATGATGATAATCAAATTAAATTGATAAGAAGCTTTGGATGATGATAGAGACCAAAAGCCCTTTGTTAATTTTGATGATTGAAACCCAGAGATAGGTGTTCGGGTGTGGTGTGTGCCGCGACGAAGGTGATGATCGATGGATGCTCAAACAACGATTATAATCGAATTAAACTTGAGGGAATCTTCTAATGATGATCTAGAACAATAGCCCCATGTTAATTTCGATTAAAATCGAGTGAAGGTTGGTTTAAAGTCGAGTTGCAGGTTCGCGATCGAGAAGGATGTTTAATGGGGTGATTTTGCTCGTTTTGAACGAAATTGGTTCCAAAGGAGAGTTTTAAATGCTCCAAAATTCATTTATGCGGGTTTACTTTTGATTAAACAAGTCGATAATGCCTGAATTCGGTGTATGTCGGCCGATGGTGGTGAGTGGTTTCGGTGGGGTTCGAACGTGGGTGACAGGGGGTGGGGTTGGGTGTTTGTGGTAATTACAGAAGTGGTCCCTGTGGTTTAGAACGTGGGTGACAGGGGGTGGGGTTGGTTATTATTATTATTATTATTATTATTATTATTATTATTATTATTATTATTATTATTATTATTATTATTATTATTAATGCTATTATTATTATTATTTTTTTTTATTTTTTTTTCCGAAAATATACGATGTTACATCAACTAGGCATCATGAGTTGAGTTTACTATTGCCCCATATGGTTGACACTGTCCCCCGCAACATCGAGAAGTTCATAAAGGGTGTACCACCCCAAATTCAAGATGCTGTGGTGGGTAGCCGACCCACGACCTTGGAGGAAGCTATCGCTATCACCGCTCAACTCACTGAGAACCATATACGAGCGGGCACCATGTCTGTGAAAGGTGCAAAAAGGGTGGAAAAGACGGCTACTGAAGTCGTTAAGGAGACTAAAGCTGAATCGTCTCACAATAACAACAATAAGAAGCGCAAATTCACACCGGCACGCAACTATGCCGTGGCTGCACCCAAACAACCCCAAAGACAGTGTATTCCCGGGGCTACACCAGCAACACAAATGCCCGTGGCAAGGGCTTATGCGGGTCCTCTGCCAATGTGTAACACGTGCAAGTACCATCATGCGGGTAACGTTCCATGCCGAATCTGCTCGTTGTGTGGAAAGTATGGCCACTTGGTGACTACTTGTCTTCGTGCGCCAAACAACGCTGCAATGCTTGCCAACCGAACCTGCTATAATTGTGGCGAGCCTGGTCATTTTCGTCCGCAATGCCCTCGCAATGCGGGCAACGTGCCACCAGCTCGTGGAAGGGCTTTCAACATCAACGTCAACCAAGCACAAGTCAATAATGACGTTGTGAATGGTACGACGTTGAACCCCGTTTAAAATTATTTCTTGTATTAATATTTCCATCTTTGTAATCATCGTATCAATAATAAATTTTTTTTTACCGAACAGGTATGTATCTTGTGAATGATCATTATGCATCTGTATTATTTGAATCGGGTGCGGATAAGAGTTTTGTGTCGTTAGAATTCGAGCCCATACTTTCTAAATCACGTATTAATCTGGAAAGACCCTACACGGTCGAAGTCGCCGATGGAAAACCTATTGTCGTTGACGTCATAATACATGATTGCATCATAAGCTTTAACGAACACGAATTCTCTATTGATCTTATTCCTATGAAACTCGGAAGCTTCGACGTCATCATTGGTATGGATTGGCTAGCCAAACATCATGCCAAAATCGTTTGTTTTGAGAAGTGTATCCGTATACCGTTACCATCCGGGGATACTTTGAAAGTGTTTGGCGAGAAATCATCACAAGGACTCAAACTCATGTCTTGCACTCAAGCCCGAAAGTGCTTAAGCAAGAAGTATATGGCCTTCTTGGCTTACGTGGTCAACACAAAAGCCAAAGGGAAAGAACTTAAGGATGTCCCTATTGTACGAGACTTTCCTGAAGTATTTCCCGATGACTTAGTGGTTTACCTCCCGTGCGTGAAGTTGAATTTAAAATTGATTTGATACCGGGAGCAAACCCCGTGGCTAAGTCACCGTATCGGCTTGCACCATCGGAATTGCAAGAACTCTTTAGCCAACTCCAGGAATTATCCGAAAAAGGGTTTATCCGCCCTAGTTCTTCTCCTTGGGGTGCACCTGTCTTATTTGTGAAGAAGAAAGATGGGTCATTCCGTATGTGTATCGATTACCGAGAGCTCAACAAGTTGACCATCAAAAACCGGTATCCTCTTCCTCGTATCGACGATCTGTTTGATCAACTTCAAGGAGCTACTATATTTTCGAAGATTGATCTACGTTCTGGATATCATCAATTACGTGTCCATGATGATGACATCCCAAAGACCGTGTTTCGTACTCGTTATGGGCACTATGAGTTTATGGTGATGCCTTTTGGCTTGACTAATGCTCCTGCTGTCTTCATGGATCTCATGAATCGAGTATGCAAGCCTTATCTAGATAAGTTTGTGATCGTCTTCATTGATGACATTCTCATCTACTCCAAAACCAACGCCGAGCATGAACTGCATTTGCGACAAGTTCTTGAACTGTTGAAGAAAGAGCAATTATACGCGAAGTTCTCGAAGTGTGATTTCTGGCTCAAGGAGGTTGTAACACCCCAACCCGGAGAGGCTGACGTGTCACTATTACAGATATCAAATCAAAAACCAAATCCATGATATTAAAGAGATAATTTCAAGCAAACCAGATAATCTGGAAGAACCTAATTAAGTTATTCGTTACATCAAATAAAGAAAAATACAATCTTGATCTTCAACCACTCTTCACTGATTTCCCGGAATACCCTGATTACCTACAATCAAATAAGAAAACACCACAAAAGAAAATACGGCTGAGCCAAAAGTTTGCTCAGTGACGGAAATAACAATAGTAATGATAAGAAGCGTAACATACTGATATCTGATACTGAACTGATCATATGATATGGAAACGGAAATCTGAATCTAACATATAATACTGATACTGAACTGAACATGTAATACTGAACTGAACTGATCTACACGACGCGTATATACAAACAAAATAAGTCATGTAATATAAGAAGTACCCAGAGCCAAAACTGAACTGATAAGTACATAGCTAGCTAGACTATGCACTAATGAGATGGTGTGTGGGGCGTACACACATGATTCCATCCCCCGGAACTGAACTGAACTGAACTGAACTAGGATCAATCCATCCGCCTCCCAGATATTATGGCCAAAGTACTACCTGAGTACTAACGTGTTAACGGAGACGCCGTGAACTATTTATTACACACCGTCACGAAAAGTGTCACATCATTGACGCCACAATGACATGTCGGAGAGCTCGGGTAACAGAGTATCAAATCAAATGGTAGTACAACTACCAACATATAACGTATCAATAGAGCATTTATAGGAACATGCAATAATGAGCACAAACTTATAAAATATATATTGCATGCTGTAAGCTTTCAACAAGTAAAATTAACAAGTCGAACGAGTCATAGCATAACAAATAATGTTAGGCGACTAGTAAAATACCAAAGGCCAAACGAGTCATATTAACGGAAACATGGTATCAAAATCTGTACTACAAAGTAACAGAACAGAATTTATACTATGATAAAGGTAACCAAGAATCCGTACAACAAAGTAACGGAAACAAATTGTGAATACTATGATAATCAAAGGAACAGAATCCGTACCTTATACACGAGTGACAATAATCAGAAACAAGGTCTAGACTCGGTTAACGCCGCGAGAACCTTGTATCCTTAAACAATTCTGAGCTTGATAAAGAAAAAGGATGATCACCAACAAAGCAATCCTAACTCTCACACGGTTTACGTACTCAATTCCACTCGATCTCACCGAGTTCTTGTTGTTGGCTATCCGTTGACCTCGGTTGACCATGCTTGACCGACACCCGACACGCCACCATATCATTCTAACACCACAACCACCATTATCACTACAGCAACCACTGCTACACCATCGATCAACACCGCTATACCACCACTTAAACATCATTTCAACCACGATTTTCACACTCAGCCTAACCGAATTCTAGACAATTATCAAAGCAGCCAATATCACAACCAAGCTTGAAATCCCACAACCAAGAATCACAACCACATCCAACTTCACCATTGCCATTATTCACCATCATACCTAACACATGCACAGCCACTAACCACCATTAACAGCCCCAACCACTATCCTAATCACAACCAAAATCAAAATCGTCAACACCACCACCATTATTGACATTTACAGCCCTAACCGACACCCAATCTACTATTTTGACAGCTTTAAACCAACACAATCAGCTTAACACCCGTGTCACAGCCAATATGAACCATAACAAACGACAACACAACCTCAATCACAGATTACCTCACTATTACTGCTGTTTTGCAACCATTACCCAAATACCAACTACATGCTGCTGCTCTATCACCATCCATGTAGCCTAACAGCACCTCGACCATCATTCTCATCCACCGCAGCCACAACACGAACACCATCACAGTCTCGAGCCCCGATCTGGTACAGATCTACACATGCAGCCCAAGGTCATCGCAGTCGAGAGAATAGGGCAGTGGGGTGGCCTAGGCCACCTTCGGCCACTGTTGCCTGTGGTGTGGGAATACCACGACAGTACCACCACCAGCATCCATCACCGCCAGTAGCCACACCCGACAGCCACCATCGGGACACCACCACCCACAACTACCATCGCAACCCTAATCGACCACCATCATCACCATCGGCCTCGTCGGCCTCCAAATCCACCACCATCGCGACCACTGCAACGACTGCCATCGGACCCCCATAACTCACCTGCAATCGTTGCCTCTACCTTCGAATCCCGCTGCTACGTTGCGATGTAGGAGAAATTGAAGCCTTCATGGCTTCCGATTGGATGAGAGGAGTCGAGAGGGGAAGGAGGCTCGCCGGAGACCACCTCCGGTCGGTGGTTTGGCCGGATCGAAGAGAAGCAGGGGGGGAAGGGGGAGAGGGATGTGCGACCGCCTCTCTCTCTTTCTCTGAATTTTTGTTTTTTTTATATGGGTATTATAGAGGTTCAATTTCTAGGACACGTGGTGAATAGCCAAGGAATTCACGTTGACCCTGCAAAGGTGGAAGCTGTGAAGAATTGGTGTGTTCCCACGACACCGACCGAGATTCGTTCTTTCCTTGGTCTTGCTGGTTATTATCGGCGATTCATCGCCAACTTTTCAAGGATCGCAAAGCCGCTCACTTCCTTAACACAAAAGAATAAACCATTCGAGTGGGGGCCCGAGCAAGAGGAAGCTTTTGAAACATTAAAACGCAAACTAAGCAATGCTCCTATCTTGACCCTACCTGATGGAAACGATGATTTCACCGTATATTGTGATGCTTCAAAACAAGGTCTTGGTTGTGTTCTTATGCAACGAGGAAAGGTGATAGCTTATGCATCAAGACAATTGAAGGTTCACGAGGTAAATTACACAACTCATGATCTTGAACTCGGTGCTGTGGTTTTCGCTTTGAATATTTGGCGACATTATCTCTATGGGACGAAATGCATAGTCTACACCGACCACAAAAGTCTCCAACATGTGTTCAACCAAAAAGATCTCAATATGAGACAAAGACGTTGGATCGAGTTAATCAGTGACTACGACTGTGACATTCGCTATCATCCTGAAAAGGCGAATGTTGTAGCCGACGCGCTGAGTCGCAAGGTCCATAACAAAACCATCTCACTACAAGGAATCCGAGATCGAAGACAGTGGTTTCACACGTTAAGAGAATTTGATACCGAGGTTCGTGTGAATATTAACGAGGCTACTATCATGCTCCAAAACATAAGAATTGATAGTGATCTCGAGTTATGCATTCGCAAGGCTCAACAAGCAGCAATAACCGACGAAGGAAGTAATGAGGATTTGGTGTCTAACGTTCGATCACAACTGGAGGAAAAACCAAACGGCCTATGGTACTTTCTGAATCGACTTTGGATTCCAAATCGTGATAACCTTCGACACATCATTTTGAACGAAGCTCATCACACCCGATATTCTATTCATCCTGGTTCCGATAAAATGTACATGGACTTGCGTGGTCAATATTGGTGGCCTGGAATGAAGAAAGATATCACGGTTTATGTCTCCAAATGTCTCACGTGTGCAAGAGTCAAAGCCGAGCATCAACGACCAAGTGGTTTACTTGAACAACCTGAAATCCCTATGTGGAAATGGGAACATGTATCCATGGATTTCATAACCAAGTTACCACGTACTCCTCGTGGTCATAATAGTATATGGGTGATTGTGGATCGTTTGACCAAGACGGCACATTTCATACCTATACGAGACACCTACAAGGTTTCAAGACTAGCTCGTATATACATTGACGAAATTGTGAGTCGTCATGGCGTACCATTGCACATCATTTCCGATCGAGACGCTCGTTTCACTTCGCACTTTTGGTCATCTATGCAAGAACTCTTGGGTACTCAGTTGGATTTGAGTACGGCTTACCATCCTCAAACTGATGGCCAAACCGAACGAACAATCCAAACTCTTGAGGATTTGCTACGACTATGTGTCCTTGACTTTGGTGGTAATTGGGATACGCATTTACCGCTCGTGGAATTTTCGTATAACAATAGCTATCACTCGAGTATCAAGATGGCACCGTTCAAAGCACTTTATGGTCGTAAATGCCGATCGCGGATCTGTTGGACTGACATTGGTGAAAACTTTATCACTGGTCCTGAACTTATACAAGAAACGACCGAAAAGTTGCTACAATCCGCAAGAACCTTGAAGTGGCAAGAAGTCGGCAAAAGAGTTATGCCGATAAGCATCGTAAACCGTTGGAGTTTCAAGTTGGTGATATGGTTCTTCTTAAGGTTTCATCATGGAAAGGTGTTATTCGCTTTGGAAAGAAGGGCAAATTAGCTCCAAGATTTGTAGGACCTTTCAAAATCCTGAAAAGGATTGGGAAAGTGGCTTATAAACTAGAACTACCTTCCGACCTTAGTGGAGTTCATCCTGTGTTCCATGTCTCAAACTTAAGAAAGTGTTTGGCCGACGAGAGTCTGCATGTTCCACTGGAAGACATTCAGATCGACGAGTCATTGCACTTCATCGAGAAACCTGTCGAGATTATGGATCGCATCATGAAGAAGACTAGGACCACAACTACTCCAATCGTCAAGGTTCGTTGGGAGAACAAGTGTGGAGCTGAGTTCACGTGGGAGCGGGAGGATCATATGAAGCAGAGATATCCATATTTGTTCATTTAGTTCATTTTTAATTTCCAAACGAAATTCTTTAAAGTAGGGGAGACGGTAACATCTTGTATTAACATTTATTTTTAATCAATGAGAAAGCTTATAATGTTAACTATAAGCCACACACTTTAGACTCTCTTTTTACCTCTAATGGCTCTGCCATTGCACATAAAGTAAACACTAAAGCGGTCAGCTTAATCGATGATGAATTTTCTTCTTTTGATACTTTATCAAAACCTGAAAGTTCTCCAAGTGTCCTCATCTTGTCGTCTCAGCCTCCTCGTAAACAAAATTTCGGGACGAAATTTCCTAAAGTAGGGGAGACTGTAACATCTCGTATTTCGTCGTTTAACCTTTTATAATAATAATAATAATAATAATAATAATAATATTAATAATAATAATGATTATAATAATAAAAATAATAATGATAAAAACAATAATAAAATAATAAAAATGATAATAATAATAATGATAATAATAATAATAATAATAATAATAATAATAATAATAATAATAATAATAATAAAGTTCAGGGGCCAATTTTGTCAATTTTGAAACTTCAAAAAGCAGTTTATAACATATAATGTCAACACTAAAACCGCAGGGACCATTTCTGTAAAATTTTAAAAACCCATTCCCCCACCCCCGATTATCCGGCCGTTCACCGGCGAGTCTCCGGCGACACTCCGGCGGGGCCAAAACGCCCAAATTATTCGATTTTTAACCCCGAAACCGTTTCCAATGCATTCGTCGGTGAGATTCGAATCCAATGCACCACTAAACACGCGTTAATCATCGAATTATAGCACAACATTGGATCCAACTTTATTTCCGACCGTTTAACGACAAATTAACCCACTCAAACATCAGTTTAATCAAATTGATTCAATCAGACCGAACTTTATCACACTATAAATGGAATGCAACCTGCAATTCCAATCGAAATATACACACACACTGAATTCGAACCTCTCGGATCCGTCGACCTACAACTCAAACAAAAACCAATCTCCAATCAATTTTAATCACATTTGATAAGGGGCTATTGTTCCAGATCACCATTCGAAGCTAACATCAAGTTTAATTTGATTATAATCACTGTTTGCTCATCCATTGATCATCACATCGACCCCAAACTATTCTTAATCTGTTCTCCATCGATTTAACATCAAAACAGGTAATTGAACACATCATTGTACTCGATTTTACATGGGGATCAAAAGCCCCATGAATTTAGACATTAACATATTCGAATTGATCCTCAATTTGGATCAAATCAAATCTAGGGTTTATGTGAATTGGGGATGAATTGCAATTGGTGTTTAAAAGGAATTAAAACAGAACCTTATCGCGGCTTAGGCCCTTGTTCCACTGGTTCCTGCGCCCCAAGTTAAGCAAGAGGTCGCGGGTTCGAAACCCGGCCACCCCATTATTTTTTTAATTAGCTTTTTAAGCCTCTAAAAATTTTAGAAAAATTTTTAAAAATTATAAAAATAAATTTTATAAACTTTTCATATTTAAAATGTTACATAAATAATTTCTGTAAATATATTTTAGTTAAAAACCTTAATAATATTTATAAAATATTATTTATAAATATTATAAATAATATTTTTTTATAAAAATGGATACTATATCATGTTTAATTATGAAATACTCCTGTAAATTATAGAAATTATACATCTTATAATTTCATAATTATTTACAAACGTAATTTATTATAAAATATACTTTTATAATTAATTTAGATTAATAAATTGTCGGATAATACATTATCATAACGATATTTATTATAAAGAATATATACAAAATATATTCAAACATTATCCGATATTAAGCCTAATTTTATTTCTAGATTAAAACACTTAAAAGATATATTTCTTCCGAATAAATACAATATACGAAACTTCAAAATCCTAAAACTTTAGTTCACGTCTAGATGTTAAACTTATTATTGAACTTAATCTTGTAATAAATACGTTTTAGGTACCTTGTAAAGGAATTCGTTGAAACGACGCTGGTTATTATTTCTTATTAATCATCCAATATATACTTAATCGCCAAGTGAGTATTTCTATACCCATTTTATTATTTCACACACTTTTGGGTGAAACATGTTACATTATAACCATAGCACTTGTAAACACGTTTGATTCTTGTAAACTTATGGCAATTTGCTTGTGTGTTGTGATTAGTTGAATCTTGTAGCTACCATGTAATGTCGAATACATGTACAATCATTAACTATTGCTAGCCTGGCGACGTCATAGATCTATGGGCCTGACAAGCCTGCTTGGTTTATCCAAGTACACTTAGCTAATCGTATATACTTGTAAACGTTTGAGACTTGTAAAACTTTGTCAAGGTTTGATTGTGCATTCTGTCTTACATCCCTAGTTACCTTATTCTCTAATTTACAACATGAATTGCCATCTTTTATATACTTATGTATTCAAAACTATAGAATGCTCACCAACAATATGTTGACCTTTTAATTTTAACATGTTTCAGGCAATAGTGTTATGTGGCTGTGAACAATCGTAACTCTCACGCCTCGACGATTCCGCCGTCAAGGTTGGGGTGTGACAGGTGTCTTTGTGGTCGGCCGGAGATGAAGCTACCGGCGGTAACGGTAAAATGTTTAGAGAGAGAAATAGAGAGAGAGAGGGAGATGCATAATGTATAACTTGAAAAACAAATTAAGTAAATGAACGTTCGTACCATTGCTGTTAGACACATGAGAGAATACATGTTATCAAAACCATTGACGGAAACAAAAGGATCAGTAAAACCTTACAGCAATAGCATCCCCTGCTTTAAAGTAAGCAATTAGGGCATACTGAAATCAGTACGTTCTTTTTAAAATTAAACAACCTCAGCTCGTGATATCAATATTCGAACAGAACCAAACAAAAAACCCTAACCTAATCGGGATGCGATGATCTTCTAAATGAACTGCAGAGGGTGGGAACGTCATTGTTGTCATATTTACGATTCAATTCCTCCAACATGCAGCTTCTTCGCTTCCGATCAAACGAACTCTGAAATTAACTTCTACTGTGAAGAATTGAATAATCAACAAAAGGTCAATGTTGACATCGATCCTTCCTGTTGTTGTGTAACACTCGATTCTCTTCTTCCGATCAAATGCAACTATACTACAACTTGTGGGGTGTGTGTGTGTGTGAAGAATGAATGAATGAACGAACGAACGAATAAATAATATGAAAAAGAAGAGACGAGAGGAGAGGAGTGATATGGAAATCGGGAGATATGCAAATCGCAACAGCAAATCTTTTGGTATATATTATAGAATCTGTTGGTAATTTTACGCGTTATTATTTTTGCTAATTAATGCCCTATTATGCGTTTTGGTAAACTTAGCTTAATTTACCTTGAAAATCACACAAGTAATAAATAACAGAGTATGTATATGAAAAAAATAGTTATTAAACGATCTTTCGGGTTGAATAAATAAAATATTAAATAGTTATTAATAAAAATTAATGAGTTACAAAACGATCTTTTGATATAAGATATAATTGACATTACGTACAAGTGATCAAAAGACTATCATTTTTCTAAATTTTATTAAAAAATAAATTTTGTTTTTCTCAATAAAAGTTGGTTTTTAAACAAACTATTTTAAAACAAACCATTATTTAAAAAGTGTCATTTTTTATAGTTTGTTTAAAATTTGAATTTTAATTATTTTTGTTTCATATAAATTTTATTTTTTAAAAAAACACAGGTTTTTATTATATATTGTGTTTTTAAAAAGGTTTGATATTTTTTAAAAAAATTCTTATTTTATAAAAAGTTATTTCTTTATAAATTGCATTTATAGAAAGATCTATTTTCTAATAGTTAATGTGATATATAGGAGAGAGAAGCGGGCAACTAAAAGTTAGAAGACCTAGAATTGTGTCATGTATCTTTCAAAAATCTTCTTTTATTAGTATAGATAGATTTAGATTTATTAAAAAAATTAGGGTGTTGAAATAAAACTAAACTATTAAAACCCACCCATCCACCCACGTTCCCCTCATACAACTGCAACCACGGTAACACCCCACCCCGTAAATACTGACCTTCCACTATTGTAGATATCAAATCAAAAACTAAACCCATAAGCTACTCGTGGGCAAATCAGATAATATTGGTGGTATAAGAGGCCGGTTGTTACAAATGGTATTAGAGCCACTTTTGTACCGTTCGGGATGGTGGGGCAAACCTTATCAAAGATGGTGAGTTCTCGGGGATATGATGTTCAAAGGGATACCTTAGTCAAATCCACATCCATGGATAGGATGATGTGGCAAACCTCATAAAGGATGATGGGTCCAAAGTGAGGGTAGTTGTAACATACTAGGTATATCGCACATCAATCGTAGACAGGAGAGGTTTCTTGTTCATAAATCATTAGGGTCTATTTAGGGTGGGTTGATGCAATGGGCGAACGAATAAAATGAAATGAGTAGATAAATTAAATGAATCATTACATTCAACTGTACACTTTGGTTACCTGTGAGAATGAATCTTCATCTCATCCAAGACTTCTATCCATTCTCTCTTGGGGGAGCCGACGTGGTCCTAAGCATTCAGTGGTTAACTACACTAAACACGGTCAAAGCTAACTAGAGCGCGATGTCCTTAGAGCCCATTGTTGCGGGTCAAGATTATAAGTTGCAGGGTGTGCAACGGGTACCCAAAACTCAACAACATTCTAGCATCCACGCAACGAGCCCCTTTTGAAAAGCTCCAGCTAGAAGTCACCCTCGTTACTGTTACCTTCTCTTCGACTTGAGGACAAGTCTTTTCTCCGGAGAGAGAGAAATGATACGTTTCAAAGGGGAATGGGTAGGGTCAAACCCTCCCTTCAAATTAATGAATGACTCCACTCACTTTCGAGAGATCTCTTGTCATATACATGTGTTTCTGATAACATTCTTGCCAATACATTATCCTCAACAAAGTTTCCCAATGACCCCGGTGTTCGAAGATCAAGTTTGACAACATGACCATTTTGACTGTCACACCCAACTCCGCACCATTCACAACATTCTACTCTGCTCCATGTTGTCATGTTTATAGAAGATTATATGTGTCAGCGAGGCTTTGTTTGATCGCAAGAAACGTATTGCCTTTTGTTTTTAATACATGTAACATTAGAAGTCATCATCATGGTATTGCTGCTTGTGTCAAATCTTTGGAAGAGCATGAGTGTAAAGGACAAAAAATCTGTTTACCATTAGTGGAGTTAGAGTTTAGAGACAAAAACAGGGGAAGATATATGCTTAACTAAAATCTTTTTTGTAATCTTGGTTTTAAAAAGCGCGAGGCGCACAAAAGCGACATGATCTAAAACTGAGGCGCAAAGCGCAAAGCGCAAAAGCGCACGGCTTTTCGTACGTGAGGCGCAAGATATTTATATATATTTCTTTATTATAAATAAAATAATATATACAATTTAATATGTACTTTAATTTATGTTGGACTTAAAATGCTAAAAATCCAACCTAAATAAGTAAATAATATATTAGTACACCTACTATACAGCTAACTAAACACTATGTACAAGAAGCAAAACTTAATAAACTAAAAATAAACAAATTAGAAAGATTGAGGGTAAACTTCAATAATTGAGGGTAAACTTCAATAATAACTATGACTTCAAGGGTGGAAAATGTAATTTAGAAAATAATAAGTCATGTTGGTTTAGGAATTGTTTATATTTGGGTTTAGGAAAGAAAAGAAGAGGGCCCCCCATCCACAAAAGCTCTATGGACATAATCCTCTGTCGACAAAAACCTTCTTCATCGGGCTTCTCTAGGTAAATATTCTCCTCATTTCATCTTCATTGGTAACCCTTCTTCCTGTACACGAAGCGCACCTTCATCGTCGATTTTTTGCTTGAAAATCGAGCTTCATCTGCGCTTTCTGTACAAGGCTCGCCTTAGGTACACAAAAGCGAAGGAGGTCGCTCCCGATGTCGTTTTGCGCCTAGGCGCGCCTCAGGCGCGCTTTTTAAAACCAAGTTTGTAATCCAAAAATAAAATTACAAACAACTATTTAATTTAATTAAATAATAGCAGATTTAGTCATAGCTCCAAGTCCTTTTTAACATTAGATGGCCACAGATGCTTTCAGTTGTTGGTAGACTTTAACTGATTAAATTACGTTTGCTGTCAATGTTTGTTTGCTATAGTTTTTTGCATTCAAACTTTCCTATTTTCTAGCTTAGATAAACTTTCCTATTTCCTAGTTTTTTAGTTGTTGGAAGATTTTAACATCATAAGTGTTTTTCATATCCACGTGGCTATTTTTCGCTTAGACCCTATCAGCGTGTTTTGTTTTTGAGTCAAAAGTTGATCATGTATGAACTTGAAAAAACGAATGGAGTCAATTTTTGCAGGTGAGTGGAGCCAAGGGTTGGGACTGTTAATTAGGGAGGAGGGGCATTACCCTGAATTACGCTGAACTACCTTGAAATTCACTAATCATACACTGTCATATTACAAGTACCCTGAACTACCCCGAAACATCCAAAAAGCTGGAAATGTAACCCTTGACTATCCTAGAACTTTTATTTTCACATTTAAATAATTCAAAAAGAAATATAACTTTTACTAAAAATTAAAAATTACATAATTAAAAATAAAACATTACATAATAAAAAAATAAAAGATTACGTAATGAAGATAAAATATTACATAAAATATTAAAATTAATCTATTCCTCGTCCGATGCGAGGTACGCTAGATCTAAATTTGAAAGATGTTCGACAAGATCATATCGAACTGCTATCATTCGAATTCAACGAATCCAAATCGTTTTTGAGAATGTACAAATTTGAAAACTCATAAGACATTGTTGTGTTTGTATAATTGTTGTGTTTGTATGATTTTGTTTGAGTTTGTGTAAATAATAGTGTGTATATATGTGAGTATTTATAGGGTAATTTTTTTTAAATAACGGCTATAAAGCCGTTATTCTTCTCGGGCACCACTCGGCAACTACAACCTGGCCTACACTACCCGCCGGGTACCTGCAAGGGGTGGCGGCGGTGTACCTGAGCGAGTACCCGTCTACCCGAATGGGTACCCGAGGGTGCCCCTCCTCCCTTAATAAGAAACATATTATATGTATACATAATATTTAAAATGTAAAAGATGATAGATGATATGACATATACTTTAGGTGTTATTGGGCTTTTCATCGAAGAGATTTATAGAGATTTTGAAGAATCGTGTTTTTTAGAAGCTACTAGTCACGTTTTTAGGTAATTAATTTTCTAGCTTACTAAACAACATTCGCAAAGGACGTAAATAGTATTACGAACTAAATTTTTTATTCCAAATCTTATAATTTATGCAATTATTGTTTTTATGTCTATATTAAAATGTCCAACAAAAGTTTAAAGCATCAAACTTGATAAATATTATAATATTATATTGGTCGCGTGTTATATGTTTAGTACCTAACATAGTTATTTTTGTATTTTTATGTGTTTGTGAATGTGAAACAAGATTACTTTGAGACATGTTTGTGATGCAGATATTTGAACCTTAAAAGTCACAGAATTGGATGTCTTAATGTGTGCACGGATGAGTAAAATATACAACTTTAAATTTGTAAATTTGCTGACCTATATGATTCGAATTCAAATATTTGATTAGTGCTTAGACATAAATCATTTTGATATACACAAGTAAAGAGGCGGTGATTCTCACAATGGATGATGTTATTTATACTAGCAGTAGCAATAGTGTAAAGTTAATGGGTTTCAGGTTGAATTGATGAATACCTACAAGATCCATATATTGGTAAAAACATAAACCACCTAGATACATGTAAAATCGTATAAACCATTCATCGAAACAAGTCAAACACGTTGGTGGGTCAATCAATTGGGGATTAACCTATTTAATGGGTGATTATGACATGTATGGAAATTAAAATCAATTTGATGTTTTAACTAAATTAGTTGTTTTCCCACCCGCTCTTCACGTCGGGGGTAAATCGATTTTTACACAACTCGATAAAAGGCTCGAAAATGACGACCTGTTGTGGCTGCAAACGAACCGTTTACCATGTCAAAACAACAAACTCAAAGCCCATACATTTATCATCATAGCCTATCACCCATCTTTATTCAAGTGGCAGAAAACTACAACATTTTCAATCCCATAAGAAACATAATGAACAGTTAGCGGTTGTAATACGACGAGTCAAAAGGTAACATGAAATGGAGCGATCTCATAATGTAGATTACAATAACGACAATATATTCTTCTTAGGTACTGTATATTTCCTCTTTTTTTCTCCGATTTGATGGTTAGACTTCATTTGTGCAGCCCTTTGTTTCTCTCCCTGCGTACGGTTATTTAATCTGTATTGAAACCTTCCAATTTGATGCACAAATTGTTTTCACTGCTACTGCAGTCCCCTAGATCCTTCTGATCTTTCGATGATGTTCCCTCGTGACCCATAAGATCATAGAACAACATAGAGAAGAAAGGTGATTCATCACACCCATCCTGTACACCATTGAAGTATGCATCCTCAAGTTCCCTTACAGGGTTGAACATGAACTTTCCATCACAGGTCTTACTTGAATCAATTGAAGACCTTGAATCAATTGGCTCTGATACCATTTATTGAATCCGTATGCACGCGCCTTTCACAGACAATTGCACTTAATTAGAATGAGTTCACTTTAGACAGCAATATCAATGCATTCGAACTGATTTTTGTCTGATACATGAATGCTAATTATACATAAACTAGTGTTGTTACGCAGACGCGCGTTGCGCGGCTTAAGAACGTAAACCGAGGCTCAGACTTATATTCATCATCATAGCCGAAAGGTAGCAACTGATGCCCAGGAGCGGCTGCATACCCAAAAGGCTGCCAAGCCAAGGCTACCGGCAACAGTTTTTATGCATCATCACAACCGCGAGCAACCCAAACCAAAAGTCTCAAAAAACAGACTCCAGAGTCTCAAACATAGTATCATCGACATCTGATGAAGCACCAAAAAAGTCTAGCATCACCGACATCAACAGAAGACCAAAACATAATCAACATCAACAATCCAACACAGTAATACCATATCGAAGGGACAAACACCGTCCACCGAACCATGTCAACCACTAAGGGAAGGCGGAAGGGCAAAAAACCCATGGCAACCGTCACCATCAAAAAGCACATCAGATATGAGATTTCGGTTACCTCAGCCAAAGATCAAGACTAAGACTGTGGCCGCCGTTACCCGAGGACCACAACACACAGGAGGCGGGGCGGCAACCGCCTCCGACATTCGTTCTAACAAATTTGAAAACCCTAACCCCTCAATCAGCAACACATCAAAAAACAAAAGCATCTCAGATCAAGCGAGGTTTAAAAGCAACAACAACATCACCCACGACTGTCAAACCATCACCACCGGCTTAAGCGTGACGACGATGACCGGAGACCAGGGCCTAACGAAAAAGATATCGAAAAATCGATTGATATCACCCCTTACATACGAACCTGGTGGCAATGATGATAACATGTGCTTATCCTCCTTAGAAGTAGACAACCACCGTATAACCGTCGTCGATGGTTTTGTGACAGCAGACAATGTGGGCGACCTTCGTGGTGGTGTTGGTGCCCGTGGTGCAGGTTTGGTTGTAGATAAAGATGCTCTGCTTGTTGGAGTTGAAGATCTTGCAGTAGACCTAGTTGGGGTAGATGATCTAGCAGGAACCGTTGGTTTAGATGAAGACAAAACGGGGCGTGAAGTGGGTGTAGAAGATCGTGGTCTAACAGTTGTAGTTGAAGTGGGTGTGTTTTTGGTGACTGAATTCGATATGGCTCTAGATTGTGTACCTAAACCTGGTCTACTTGTCAAAGCAAAAGACCTTGAACCTGTAGCCCCTGTTGATGATGGTCTACGCGATCCTGCACCTAGTCCAGGAGACGCTGGTCGCGGTCTTGAGGCCAAATTATTCTTAACAGTAGACTCTTGTTGGGTATTTGATAACTATACCAAAAGCAACCAGATAAATAACACTGAAACATAAAACTGTAAACCATGTGGTAAGAAACCAACTAATTGATCTTACTCTAGATTTAATCGCACTCGGATGAGCTTCATGAGTTCCGTTTTGGTTCATAACAGTTTTCTGAGATCCCATTTCCAGTGAAGAAAAAAGAGGAGTGCCAGGGGGAGTCAAAAGCCTAAAAATGTAAGTTTCTTACATCATTTATAACAAAAAGATCTAATTTTTGTTCAACAAACATGAGTATATAACCATAATCTATACAGAATAAAGAATACAAATGACAAGATTTACCAATCATAATCATTCTTATCATTTTCAGAGTTGAGGAATTCATCAGCACCAGTTTTTCGAACAGTTGTTGCAGAAGGCATACTAAACATGTGAGAATTTCCAGTTCTTGATCCTGCACCATCGAAATATGATGATATCCAGATATGCTAACAATGAATCGTTATCAAGTCATAATTACATATGCAGGTGCAATTAAGGCATCATCAGTTCGATCATCAAACGTCAAATCTAAAAATCTAATCAAGATTATGCAATTCATCAGATAACATGCCGTAAAGTTTACTAATTGCAGAACTGATGAAGGATACATACCAAGTGATGAATCAAATTCAGCTTCTGCACTCTGAAGAAGAAGATCATGACGTTCTTTTTCTCGTTGTTTCATCTCCAAAAACAACCCTGGTTCTTCTTCTTTCTCTCTTAATACTGAATTCCTCAAACCCCCAGTCGTTTGCTGCTGCCGTTGCTTCACCGGCACCGGCATTTCCTTCTCCGGCGCCCGAAAACTCCGATTCATCGCCACAATCAACAAAATTCAGCAAATTTCAAACAAAACCCACAAATTTACAGTCACAGATCTGACAATCGAAGTAGAATGCTTCAAAATTCGCGGCGAAAACAGCGGGGCGGTGGCGGCAGCGAGCGGCGGTCAGCGAGCGACGGTGGCGGCAGCGAGCGGCGGTGGCGGCAGCGAGCGGCGGTGGCGGCAGCGAGCGGCGGTGGCATCGGCGAGGGTGACGATGGAGCAGAGAAGGCGGTGGGGTGTGGTCCTGTAGATACTATTCATTTACTATTCACCAAGTTGGTTTTTAAATATATAGGGTAATATATGGCGATTAATCCCCAACCTATGCAACTATCCAAATGACAATTAATATTGGAGGGAATAACCAACTACTTTAACCTGTTACATTAGTCGGGTTCGTTCATGGGTCACGGGATTTAGATGGTCATCAATAGTTTTACTCGTTAATGTGATTTGAAGTGGGATTGACGGGTAAGAAGTATGACCAAGTAAGCAGGAAGATCATGAGAAATCTGACACATCGGATCATGGATACGTGGGTTGATTATTTTAGTTTTTTATTTACATATATAAGATAAGCAGTAGTTTCTTTTTCAATTAAGTCCATTGTAATTTCCTTTAAACTGAAATACAAAGAAAACTCGTCTCAATTGTGTGTGTGTTTTGTGTATTTAAAGGGTGTGAACCAACATAACCGACACGTAGCTAAGACTTATAACATCGCTGAAGTCCATGGTGTAATTTTGTCGTGCTTGAACACATCAACGAAAATTACAGTACCTGCAAATATTAGAATTCAAAAACCAAATCAGTGTATACATAAACCTGGATCGATTATTTTTAATGACTTGTAACTTTGACAATGTATTGTATTTGAATAAATGGAAATGCAGCGTAACTAACATATATGTAATTATGGAAGAACTCTAATAATTATCTCAATTTTAACAATAATGTGAAATTTGGTGTTAGTGAATGCACCTGGCCATTAGAAAAACTTCCTCCTTAGTTGCGCAAGATTCAATAGAATAAATACATACAGCCTATCATAAACATTCTCAAGTGTCTTGAAATATGACAACCTCCAAGTCTTCATGAAGTACAAGCTACCAACTAATCCCATGAATCCTACAGCAAAACCGAATCCCATGCCACTATAAAACCACAAGGCTTCATCATCATCTTGACCTTTATCTTCACCAACATGATTAAATGATGATTTGTTTCCTTTACAACTCCTTGATACCGGTGGTCCACATACTCCATTGTTCCCTTCATAAATAGAGGGGTCCGCAAGAGTCTGGAGCTGATTTCCAATCGGGATTGCACCAAATAAGTTGTTGAACGATAAGTTTAAATAGCTTAGATATTTCAAGCTTGTCAAACTTTGAGGAATCCGACCTGACAACATGTTCATCGACAAATCTAAAGATTCCATTTGATTTAGATCTCCAATCATCACTGGAATGTGTCCTTTGAGTTGGTTTCTTGATAGATTCAAGTTCTTTAATCCTGCAAGGTTCATCAGAACATCTGGAATTTCTCCTGTAATGTTGTTGCTTGAGAGGTCTAAGGATGTGAGAAACGGTATTGTCTTGGTGAACTCCAACTGAATTCCTTTTAGGGAAGCTAGAATATTTTCTTCATAAGAATCAATGACCAAGTTAAACTGATCAGTGACCATACCACTTAAATTCCCGAAGCAATGAGGGATCGTCCCAAATATATTATTCTGTGCCAGGTTTAAATATTGAAGATTGTTTAGTTGACAAAGTTGTAGCGGGATATTGCCTGTAAACTTATTTGCCTCGAGATTTAAAATTTTAAGGTTAGATAGCTTTTCACCGATCCAGAAAGGGATGGTACCCATGAACAAATTGTGCCCCAAATCCATGGTGGTCAATATTGTCAAATTCTGTAAGGACACTGGAATATCCCCCTCAAATATGTTGTTGTGCAAGTGCAATGAGATTAGATGTTTTAGGGAACCCAATGAGCTTGGAATGACACCGGTCATGGTGTTATTTGCAAAATCCATTGCTTGCAACCTAATCAAATTCCCTAAGCACCCAGGAAGCCTTCCGGAGAACTTATTTTGTGATAAATCCAAAACACGGATGCTAGGAACCTTGCATAAGTGTACTGGAATGCTTCCACTGAAACGGTTTTTTGAGAGATTAATAACTTCCAAACTTGGGCTCAATGTTTCATTTGTTTGAGGAATATTTCCCGACAATAAGTTATCTGAGAGATCTAGATATTTTAGATTTGACGGAAATGTAGATAGTTGTGCCTCAAATTTGCCACTGATCTGGTTTTTGGACAAATCCAAGTATACAATATAAGACAAGATATTCTCAAACCACCCTGGTATTGTATCTCTAATACTCGAGTTAGAAAGGTCTAACCTCTGAAGATTTGTTTGTGTTTGAAGCCAATTCGGAAAGTGGGGTCCAATGTTGCAGGAACTTGCATAAAATATCTGCAGTTGGAAGGGAGCAATCCACCGAGAGCTGAAATTCAACACTAGCAAATTTGATGACAATGCCAAGTAATTTAGATTGTTTAGCTTGGTGAAGTGAGTTTCAAAAAGAACCCCTGCCAATGAATTATGTGAGAGATCTAGACTTGTGAGCTTTGAAAGTTTCCAAAGACTCATGGGAATGTTCCCACTCAGTTGATTATGTTGAAGATATAGGTCTTCTAGCCTCAAGAGTAGTCCAAGGCTTGCGGGAAGAGGACCAGAAAACATGTTTACCAAAAGGTCGAGATGAACGAGGCTGCTCAAGTTACATAACAGATTTGGTATAAAAGATTCAAGGGAATTATACGAGAGATCGATGGTAGCAAGAGCGCTGAACATTCCAACAAAATCGGGAATTTTACCATGGAAGTGGTTACTGTTAAGGTTTAGATGCATAAGGCCAGTAAGGTTTGATAACCACACAGGAATGGTGGAGTTGATGAAATTGGAAGAGATATCTAGTGAACTAAGAGATGTGAAATTGACGAATTTAATGGAAGGGATATTAATATTAGACCATGCGAGGTTCAATGTAAGCAAAGAAGGGAGCATGTTAATTGGATAGAACCAATCAATATTTTTACCAATCCTTAACCCTGATAAATCCAAGTGCCTTAATGATGATAGCGAAGACACCCATCCCAAATCATCCACTATAGGCTCAGACATCCATCCCAAATCATCCGATGTAGGCTCTCCACTAAAACTAGAGACACCATGATCATTTGTGACAAAAACTCTCCTAAGATCAAGATATTGTAACCTCGAGAGATTTCCTAGATGATGCGGAACTACCCCACCAAGATATGTGCCTGACAGATTAAGGTATTCTAAATGTTCAAACCACCCTAAGAATTCAGGAATGTTACCTGAAAAACCGTTCATGCTCAAGTCCAAGTAACGCAAATGCTTCAAATTCTGTAATGAAGGACTCAACTCACCTCCAAGCAATTTGTCATAGGATAGCATTCTGTCATTCAAAGGCACTGGAACTCGAAGATCTAGTTCCACAACATGACCATTTTGACTGTCACACCTAACTCCATGCCATTCACAACATTCTGCTCCGCTCCATGTTGATAGAAGATTATATTTGTCTGTGAGGCTTTGTTTGAATACTATAAGAGATCGCCTCTCCCTCTCTATACATGTAACATTTGAAAAGGTTGTAAGCATATTGTTGCTGCTTAAGCGAAAATTTTGGAAGAACAGGAATGTGCAAATGACTAGAAAACTGGTTTCCATTTTGAAGTAGGATAAAATTTAGCCTCACAAGCAGGGGAGGATGTATAGCATATCATAAAATCTTCTTTATAATACAAACATAAATATTAAAAAAACAAAGTAATTTACAATACCTGAATTTTCCACTAGAGTAGATTTGGAGTCATTGTTCAAAGTCAATTGGTGGCCACACACTTTCTTGTAGTTATTGGAGACTTTGACTTTGGCTGCAGTTTTTACACGGAAACTTTCTTATCTATATTAAAGTATATTAAAAAAATTTAAAAGCAACAATATTGACAAATCCATATATATATATATATATGTCTCATCCAGATTCAAAATTTTTTTAATAAATTAATCAACAATTCAATGAAGAGGTATAATTTAAATTTATTGCTTGCTATAAAGGAGAGATAGTTTACGTTCATAATAAAAAAATGAGGGGGTAAGTTAGTTACCGAAGATCACTAGACCGAAGCTCTTCCCTTTTCATGAATCATAACGACAAGGAAATCATCACAAGCATGAATATTCGGCTCCGCTTCATGCCGAGCCAAGTTCAAAGCAATATTCAGAACCATGAGCTGGTCAAGAACCCACATATCTTCTCCTAGGATTGCATCTTGATTAGATGGAACCACAACAATCTGATCAGCAACATCAGTTGCAGGCTCCCGTGAATATATGGTGTCCAGTAATTGGAAGAATCAAAACCATCCCATTATAATTATCCCTAACCATTGATAAACTAGTTTTATACATGGGGTATTTTAATGTCATAATGACATCTTTTTCTTTCATTATGAGAAAAAACACCATTTATTTAAAATCAAATTACAACTCGTTTTATTATGAGTAAAAACTGACCAACTACACTTAGAAAAATGACGAATCATACAAAGATGAATAAGAGGAACCTAGAAAAATGACGAATCATACAAAGATGAATAAGAGGAACCTAAAATGATGAAACACAAACACACATGAATTTAGCTCAAACCACGAATTTAGCACAAACACCCAAATTCAAGGACACTAAACAACAGTAATCGATGATACAAACGGATTATATATCATATTCAGAAATTAGCAACTATTTAGAATTTATATATCATATTTTCTCCTTGATAAACAAAACCTGAAACATCTAAACTGAAAATTTATTCAAAGAGTCCCAGAATACGTTGACTTTTCTAATAATATAGTTAATATTTTGTTTTTTTAGGTGAAATATAGTTCCACTAGATTCATAAGTATAAAGTATAAATATTTTAATAAAAGAAACCATCAGCAACATAATTTCTTATAATTAATTACGTATAACATACATTTACAATAAAGTTAACCTCAATCTTCTGTGTCAATAGATCCAGACTAGCATAGTAGAATGTGATCCCAATTAGATTAAGCAGGTCATCATTTATAAAAAACCTACCTTAAATAATTGGTACTACTTTGGCAAGTGGTGCAAGACAGCTAATTGTATCTATTGACCAACATGTGTGAAGCGGCGACTATGGTCAGATGGTGGATTACAAGTGCTAGAGAAGTGACATAGAAAAACCCAAAGCAAACTTCTTAATTAAGTCACCCTCTGTCAGGTCAAGCACCTCTAGGCTAAATACTGAACCATTCTCGAAGACGATTAGGACCAGTATTGGACCACCAAACCGTATGAGAAAGGCATCATGCCAAATGCAGCCTCAGAAGAACCCACTTTGTTACCCTTCTTAATGAGCTCCACAATGGTGATGAATACTAACAGTATCCTTGTTCATTGGGATGAGATTATTAGGCGAGATATGATAGACTTGCACCTGTCTGAGCACATGATCGAGGATAGGAGTGAGTGGAGGCGTAGAATAAAAACTAAGGACTTCTAGTGGGTTTTGTGGGTGGGACGGTTTACGGTTACATGTGGCAGTGTAGTTTTTCATCATCTAACCTTTTTGGGTGTTACATGTCGCTTTTTATGATGTGCGCACTATCTAATTATGCATGTCATATTTACCTATGTGTTGAATGATATGTGATATGTGATATGTGATATGTGATATGTGATATGTGATATGTGATATGTGATATGTGATATGTGATATGTGATATGTGATATGTGATATGTGATATGTGATATGTGATATGTGATATGTGATATGTGATATGTGATATGTGATATGTGATATGTGATATGTGATATGTGATATGTGATATGTGATATGTGATATGTGATATGTGATATGTGATATGTGATATGTGATATGTGATATGTGATATGTGATATGTGATATGTGATATGTGATATGTGATATGCGATATGTGATATGTATGATATGTAATATGTGAGTTGTAGGTGATATTTAATATGTGATATGTATTATGATTGTTATGGTTACTGCCTTTAACGAGTCGGGGGTCTCTTCGGAAGCGGTCTCTCTATCTCTCAGGATAGAGGAAAGACTTGCCACCACATACCCCTCCCAGACCCTGCTCCTTAGCGGGATACACTGGGTATGTTTGTTTGTTTTTGTTTGTCAAGAACCTAAAGAATTACAAACTATATGTAAAAGTTTATCCTGCAACACTCACATATTTTGTAACTAAAGAGTATATATATAATGAAATACCCTGGAGAAAAGTTGTCTAAGGTGGATCTAGACCAGTGTTGCCAGGAGGAACAACCACATCCACATGAGCCTTGCCTCTAACCAAGAGGTCACTGTAAATACCGGTCTGCCTCCACTTCCAACTTTCTTAGGCCCATTTCTTCCCTAGATCATTTACACATTACTAAATATGATGGTTATGGTATTCATAGAATATAACAATGATAATTACCAATTAAAGATTATATCTCCTCTCCAAGAATTGATGCACTTGATCATCCATTTGCTTAATTATGTGGATCCATTTAGTTATTAATTGCTCGGCAACAATACAACTCTTGAGCTTTGAACCAACTCTTTTCACAGGTGATAAATAAAAGCCACGTAGATTCAAGATGAGACAACAGATGAAATCAATGATTCCATATGATAGTAGATGTTACAGCTACTGAACAATGTATACATATATATTCTGACCACCATGATAGTAGAAAGAGCAGCTGAAGATGGTCTAACTTTTAAACAAAACAGGGAACCCACTAATACTATAATTCTATCTCATGAGAAATTTGTAATGTAATGAATTAAACATTAACTATGATGAATCGGTACCTACTTCAGCCCCTAGATAGCAATTTCAGTGTCCAAATTGCAGCAGAAATTCAACTCTCAAAGTGTAAAAGATAAGTTACGTTCCCTCATGTGCATATGTTTATCACAAAAAATCAACTCGCAAATAAAGGTTATTACCAGTTGAGTGGATCTTGGTAGCTAAAATCAACTCGTAAATATAGACCTTTCTTCTATAGTAGTGTCAACATTCTTGCAGGAGACAATGTCTAATAACTTTTTAAATAAAAAATAATAATGATGAGCGAAAAGCTGAAAAGTAATATAGAAGAAAGGTTTATTAATATATGCTTGTATGTGTATTTGGCACAAGGAACTCACCTCAACATCTTCATGTTCAACGTACTTTCCCGGTTTACTTCCTTCGTCTGCTTTCTTGACAACACCGTAGGACCTGTTGAAATATAATTGCTTAATCCATTTATGTCTAACTATAGTTAAACTATGGGTCGTTTATGTAATTAGTCGAAAGTTATCTTAGAGTCAAATAGTAAAGGTTATGTGTGTATAAGGGTTTAAGTGTCAAGAACTAAAGCTGTAAACTACCAAATACGGTATAAATACATGTCAAGAGTCTGTAGCAACCATTCATATCATATTCATACGTATTGTTCATCATCATCTTTCTCTCAACACACACAATAGATCATATTCAATCATCAAATTCAAGAGTCTAATCGATCCTAAAGGGCCAACAGGACCTACATTATTAGCAACAGGTATAGATAAATATGAGAGAAAACTAATATCAATACCAAGAGTTGGGAAGGATCCAAAATTCAGGTGAAACCAAACATTGTTTTTACCTACAAATGGGCATTACCAGAATGTTTAGCAGGCATTGGGTAGGCCACAGAAACACCCCATCGTGTTTGAAACAGCAGGTCTAGTTGGTTTCAACATTCATGTAGCAGCAACATCAAATAATTTTCAAAACAAAAACAGAATTATTAAAAGGGTTTAAGACACATACCTTAAAATCAGATTGTCTAAAAAAATCAAAATACCTTAAAATTAAGGTCAATGTAGGTGAGTATTGTAGGTTGAGGTTCCACGTATGCAAGAACCAAAGAAAGCTGTCCTTTTCTATACCATATCCATATATAAAATCTAGATGAGCACAACAGAATATAAGTAGCAGGTTTTAAATTTTCTGATTTTGCACCATGTTTGTTAATTTATCCATATATCAGATCTAGATGGACAAAACAGGACAAAAAGAAAAGTGAATCAAAAGATAAATACTGACCTTTGTAAGTTTGATCAAACATTTGACAGGCAAATTTGAAAACTCCATATATCGTGTAGCAAAAGACTCATCTGATACTGAAGTTGGCCATCTAGAAGGATCCGGTTGTTTTAAGAGATTTATCAGTATCATGAATGATGATGTCTGCAAAACATTATCATGCAATTACAATCAAGTCAATATACACATTTATTTAATTAAATGGAATATAACAGTTCATACCAAAGTAATTTTCACTATGAGCATATTCAAAGGTAGCCATTTCCAAAACGACATTTGAAATGCATATATGTCAACCAGTTCATCTTACTCCTCAGCATAAACCTCTGGAGCCATGAACTCTGGTGTTCCTGAGAGGCACGATAATCAATTAAAGAATAAGTTACTCTGCAGTGCAGATCGATCTTAGCATTACCTTCAATTGTTTTAAATTGTGGCAAATATATAACGAAACATGATAATATAATCAATGCTAGAGGCAAACATAGCGATTTAAACCTTATCATAGATTGGGGAACTTACCAACACAACGAGCAGCACGCGATTTATGGAGGATGGCTGCTAGGCCCAAATCCCCAATCTTAACCTCCCCTTTATTACCATTAATGAGAATATGATCACATTTAAGATGTCTGTGAATCACACGCAACGCAGGTGGATCGTGGCTGTGAAGATATACCAAACCTCTGAAAATCTACCTACAACAGTTCTTGATAGCATTTATATTAACCCGTGTGTGCTTTTGCCTACACCTAATTAACAAATCAACACCACATAAACTCAGTCCATCTGTACTTACTTACTGTCTAAGGGTGCCACAAGTAAACATGTCAGTGACAAAATTGATGTTTCACCATAAGACCTCTCAAGATCTTCAAAACTTTGAAGAAAATCATAGAGCTTTACCCGATTCCATGACACGGTATCTATCCCCTCGTACTCATCAAAAGCCCTACAACAGCAAACCAAATTCATCCGTAAATGTCATCTAAAAAACCCTAAAACCACAAAGTGAAAGGAGTAAAACTGCCTACACCAGTTCTTGATAGCATTTATATTAACCCATTTGTGCTTTTGCCTATACCTAATTAACAAATCAACAACACGTACACTCAGTTCATTTGTACTTACTGTCTGTCTGAGGGTGCTAGAAGTAACGTAAACACCTCAGGGACAAAATTGATGTTTCACCATACGACCTCTCAAGATCTTCAGAACTTTGAAGAAAATCATAAAGCTTTATCTGATTCCATGCCACATCATCTATCCTCTCGTACCGATCAAAAGCCCTATAACCGCAAACCATATTCATCCGTAAATATCATCTTAAAAAACCCTAAAACCACAAATTGAAAGGAGTAAAACTACATACATTGCCGTTGAAGCTCCTTTGCCCAAGATTTCGTTATACCGGAACATGAAATTTGAACTTGAAATGATCATGATCGATTAAGAAAGACGAAATCGATGAAAAATAAAGGAGTAAAAGAGGGGTAGGTGGAGGATTTACATTTACCCTTCTCTATTGTGTTAATTTTTGTGTGTGCGTGTGCGCGTGAGGGAGAAGGTGAAGAGAATGAGGAGATGATTGATTATTAGAGGAGATTTGGGGGGGAATGTCAGTATTTGTATACAGAGATCCGCTGTCCGAGATTTGCGTATCATGAAATTTGAACTTGAAATGATCATGATGTTCTGTGTGTGATGTTGTGGTTGATGTCTTGGTTCTCTTTTGTTTTATTGTCTAGCTTCTTGCTAGTTATGAATTGAAATGTTTTTGTCGTTAAAAAAAAATTTGCTAGTTGTGAATTGAAATGTTTTTGTCGTTAAAAAAAATTAAAGATACGACTAACAACATATTAAATGATACTACATGTTTGTTTGTTATTGTTTTTGTTTTTTTTTTGACTGAGAATTTTTATATCTAATTGTTGTGGCAATTGGTATGACCTGTTACTTTTTATTCACGTTGATAATAAGTGTATAGCTTATAAAATAATTATTAAAATACATAAATTATTAATTTAATTACAGAATACGAGTGAAATTACCCTATATATTAATAAGAGGAGGAAATGAATAGTAATTTGTAGGGGTATTAGGTTTTGGCCATTTGATTTATTATGTTATACACTTTGATCTTTCATATTATCTTTATATGTAGGGCACATATAGTAGAGAGAGAAACAGTGTTTGTAGTTGTTCCTGGTGATGGAGACGACAGAGGTAGAGGTCGTCCGACTTGGTTGTCGTGTCGTGTGTAACCGGTGCATGTTGATAATAAGTGTATAACTTATAAAATAATTATCAAAATACTTAAATTATTAATTTAATTACAGAATACGAGTGAAATACTAGTTGAAATTTGAGTGGATAATTGGATATAATTTTAACTAGGAATATAAGTAAAAAAATAAATGAGCGTATATGAGTTTTAATTACTTAATAAGAAAATGAATATTACGCACTCAATAGTGTACTTACATATAATATGTGTTAGAAACTTAGAATGGTGTATCTATTAGATAAAGAAGAACTGCATATATTCACTTTTAAACCTACTAAATTGCTTATCTATACAACCCTAAATCAAAATTACATATATCCACTTCTTTAATAAAATTTCACTTATTGACAAAATTGCTCTTAAGATACTCTATTAGAAGAAAATTACCCTCTAACTCTCAATTTAATTATCTGCAGTGTTCGTAAATAATCAATCATTTCTTAAGCAATACCTCATTTGCAGTGTTCATCCAACCCTCCCAAATCTGATCTCAAAAGATTTGATTTAATAGGCTCATAAGATGTGTTTATACCATTCCAACTTGTGAAGTTTTGAGTTTGATCAAAATTTGCTTTCTAATCTTATTCTTTTGATACATTGTTTGATGTGCTTCGATGTGAATTAAAAATCTTCACAATAGCAAATATAGAAAACAACTAGAATTAGATAGTGATAGTAACAATAACAATAAAGATCTTGTCTGTTGTGTAATTTGACTATATAAACGAGTCTTTTGTGATGGTTTGATGCAACTACAATTAATGGTTTTTAAGATTTTGTTTGTTATGTAATGTATGAATTTTAAGATGTTAAGCAACATATTGATAGCTTTTTTTAAGATGTTTGTTTTGTTTGAGACTACTCTTCATGGCTTTTCTTCAATATATCTGTGTTGGCCCATTTGAGTTTCGGGCCACTTATTTGGGATGTCTCTACATGTTGAAAACGAGTAAATTTACCCCGCGCGTTGCGGCGGAAAGTAATATAAAACTTAACCTAAAAGTTACATAAACACATACGTCAAGATGGTATAATCACTCTTTAAGAAACCATCATAACAAATTTAACATGACTTGGGCTTATCGTCAGTCAACCTCTTGTTAGGAGCGTTTATTTTCTTCAGACCTGAATTAGAAGAGAAAGGTTATGATTAACCACTGGAGCTGTAGTGTAAAAATCAATCAGAAGTAACATCTACAACTTAAGAATGTGAATTGTTAAAAGAAATTATAAATTAGAATCACTATCATAACACTTACCTAAATCTGTCATTTCAGCTCAAAATCCCACAACATAACTCAAAGTGCACAAAATTTACTAATTTTAATAAGCTTTTAAAGCAAAATGGTATTAGCTAGGCAAAGGAAATGCATTGCACCAAAGTCTCCCACGAAATTCCTTGTTGCTTTCAGTTTAATCTTCTAATATCAAGTTTACATTCTTGCTCTTTTCGAATGCTTGTAATCTAAAATTAACAGCTAAAAATGAGGATATACTAAATTTAGAAAGAATTAGTACCCAATGCAACATAAATAATTAAAAATATAAAATTAAAAAAATGAGAAATGGTGGTTGAATGCTACAGAGTAGTGGTGCACAAGATTTTGAGATGTGAGTTTAAAAGTAGCATATTTACACACCAAAAAAAAAGGAACCGCATGTTTAAAAATTAAAACCCATGCACACTACCAATTGAAACAATTTGCTTTTGTTAATTACATTGTTACTTGTAATTTAACTAATCATGATACGTGGCAAACAGACACTCGAAAATCTGCTATTCATTGGTTTTTATTGCGTAGCGGGTTTTATTTCATGTTTTATTTTCCTTTCATGATGTTTTTCCAATGGAAAAACATGAAAACAACATAGGATTCCAACTTTAAAAAATCCTTTTTATTAACTTCAGACAACCATTAATACATACAAACAATATGCATTTAAAGATATTCCATCACAAAATCAAACTTAGTATTAATTGACTATATACCTTGTAAACAACAACCAAATGGAACTATATATGAAAAATAAAAACTGGACTACAATACCTGAGTGTGAAGATCCACAGGCAATATAAGTCAAACTGAATTAAAACCCCAAATTCAATGGATATGTACAATGTACAAGCTGGTGTCTTGCCTATCCTTGGACTACTCTTTGAAGGTTATGAAATCTGTCTATGAACAACCCAACACTAAATAGTAAACAATTCATTGAAAATGTTCCTTGAATAACCCATTGAAAAAAGAAAAATGGAAACGCGTACCTAAATGCAAACTCGATATGAGAAAAATGATTCTGACCTGCTGCTCATCTGATTTCGACCAGTAGGTTAAGGAGACATGTACATTGCTGCTGAATAACTTTTTTGAACAATGAATTCGGGCATCAGATCGCTGCAAAAGCCTTGTTATGTTTATGAAATTGGGTTTTAGTTTTTTTAGAAAAAATATTTAAACATTAGATACAACTCATATGAAATGATCCTTTGCCATACAATAAATCATTTATGAAGTGTAAGCAGTAAAGAAGTTAAACAAAACTATAGATTAACCTTCTTGTAAAACATGGGTGGTATTTAACAACCACACCTAAAATGTTTCCTGTCGTAAGATGCTTCCATTATACAATAAACTTATGTTTTTTCTTTCTTGCTGATTTGTGTCACCTTATGCAAGGTATGTTTTCTGCATTCCTCGTTCTTGCAATAATTCTTCTTCATCTTAGGATCATTCCTTTGTTACGAATCACTAAATCAAATCATACACTAAATTCATTTTTAAATAAAATCATTATAACCATGAAAGCATAGAAAGATACAAATCAAAAGCAACTTTAGGTAAACCACAACAAAAACATCTATGCTAAAACACAACTTTACCATTCGTGACGTCTCATTATCTGCAATAAGTATTTAATCCTTTCTAATAGCAATTTTAGTTTTTCAAGTGAAAAGATGATGAAAGTTACCTTACTGTTTGCTGGGTTAGAGAACTATTACAGCATAAAAGCATTTAGTGTTTTCTTCAAAAGATCACATGGTTTATTTAATAAGCTTACAAATTGTTTGTACAATGTTTCTATGCAACTCTCAGTTAAGATAAACAAATAAACATATAATATAGACTGAAACATAATCAAGTAAAGGAGCATTATTAGAAATTATACAAACACCAAACATGAAAAATTTTTCATGTTTTAAAATAAGTGGGGCCCACAAAAGAAATCGTCGCAAATTTCGTCGCAAATAACATTTTGCGACCACTTTGTTACGGCGACTGATTTGCGACGACATTTTCGTCGCAAATAATATTTTGCGACGAAATTACAGTTTTTTGCGACGATATTTATCGCCGCAAAAAAGTCTCTTTCTTGTAGTGAAACAATTCACCGTCATTTATATTGCAATCGGAAATCGACAAATTTCTTAGATCCAACCTCACCAAACATATATTATGACCGAACATTTTACCCCAAAGAAAAAAGAAAATGATGTGTAAGACCTAACAATAGCATAAGCCAATAAAGAGAAAAAGGAAACCAAACCTACATCGACAATTAAGGGAAGAGAAATCAAGCATAGCCACCGCCACCATAGCTACCAGATATGTCCAATATAACCCTAACAAACACAAATTACATATAAACTTAGGGTTTAGGGGCGTAAATTAAAAAATGGACGAAATAACTTACCTGAATAGAATAGATTTGCACCTGTTCACCTCTCCAAAGGATTATGGTAGAGAGATGGTGGATCTAGTGACATTGTCATCAAATTAGGGGTGGAAATCTAAGAAGCATGTAAACCAATAACAATGTCGTACCTTGTAGTAAATGCTTCGACGTTTACAGTGGACGGGGTTGCAAATTTGAGAGGGTGCTAGCGGTGGTAGAAGAGCTTGGCAGATCGGAAGGTGGCTTCGGTGAAATTCTCGTCGCCATTGAATTGTTGTTGGTGGTGCTGAAAGGGTTTAGTGGTTATGGTGCTGGGAGTGGAGAAGGAGAGAGTAAGTAGAGACATAAAGGAGATAAACAGTGACATGTTGTACCTTATGCATGATGATTGGTAAATCACTGTTAACACACTTGTAAATGTTATATTATAAATTTAAAAGTTAACAAAAGATAAAATTTCTGTTAATAAAAAGCAATAGGTAGAACTGATGATTTGAAAATTTGCATTCTAATTCAAGATAATGTCTCTAAACACTACGGGCATTTCTTAAAAATATATTTTGTATTTTATTTCAACTCATTTGTAAAAGTGCTTTAACATCAATATCATTTTATTGCAAGTTTTGTTTTATATTTTGTATTATATTTCTTTATTTATATTATATAAACCCTATTAGTTGTATAAAAATAATCCTTTATACCATCAAAGTAAATAGTATAGCACATAATAAAACATATTCAACCAATAGCAAAATTAAATGTAGGTTTATAATTAAAACCAAAAGGATATATAATTGGTTGAAGCAATATAATTGCATATACCCCCACCCTTTGAATGCTATATTATATCTAGTGGTGAAATCCACGTGAATATTTGTAAGATATGTTTTTCATGATTCTTACATTAGCATTTACTCCCGAGGAAAAAATCACGGCGAAACTTTGTATATTATTATACAAAGTTATAAGTGTACATTCAGAATTATATAAAATATTATATAAAATATTTGAAAGATATAAGTGATAATTACATATATCTTTAAGTAATTAGTATTTTTCAAAATAATTTAAGTAATCCTACCAATCAATTAAATTCAAAAGACACAAAAAAAGTTAAGTGTAGATTTTTATTTGAAAACAATCAAAAAACTGAAAACTGAGAAAATGAAGAGACGGAAGTGTGAACTTTTAATTAAGAAAATAAAAAAATGAAAAATTAGGAAATTGAAGAAAGGGCTGAAAAGTTGAGGATGGTAGGTTGGAACACTTGCCGAGAGCTCTAGATCAAAAAGCTTAAAACACTGGACTGCATGTCAAACTTGTAACCTTGATGCCATGTTTATATATTTAATAGTTAAAAAGTTAAAAAAATATAAATAAGAACCGACATTTCATTTTTATTATATATACAGCTAGTTTGTATCCCCCGCTTCGCTGCCGAAGTGTGGTCTGATTTTCCCACGCAACACAGCATGTGTTTGGAATTGGTTCGTCATGATACCCCAACAATTCATCACTTGTTATAGATATGATACCAATAAAATAATACAACTTCTTTAAAAATATATATAGCGCCCCAACGTGGAACAGGAGGCCACGATTTCCACTACTGTTTGCATGTTTACATTATACTCTATTGGTTAATTGCATGTTTGCATGATTTCCTTAATTGTAGATTGACTCTTTCAGTTTTCTCGTTTACATAGTATTTATGTTGGTTGAAGTATGGAATAAAAGTTATCAGAAAATTGTCCAAAAATGTGTTCTCTTCTTCTCTCTAACTTTCTTGGAGATTCGATCACCTACTCTACGGGTGTACCACATGTGTTGTATTTTTTTCCAGATGCATGCATGTGTCCTGTACTTCGTAAAAAATGCAATACTTTACTTGCTACTTTTTCTTCGTAGTTATTAATCAAGGGTTGTTTTATGTCGGATTTAGAGTTGTTTAGTGTAATTAATCATGAGTTTTCTAATCATTTAATTATTACGCTCGTGGTTGATTATTAAAATCCATGATATTCATGGTTCATTGTTGGATCTAAACTAATTTATGGGATTATTTTGCTAATAGAAATTTTATTAAATTTTTAAATGTTAATATACTTTTAAGGATCTTAAACATGAGTTTAATTAAGGTATTTAATTTGTAAGATGTTGCATACTCATATGTTATTAGAAGCAATAAACCGTAGCGCAGATATCGAGTATGTGCATGTATGATCGTTAAGAGATGATCAATAGGAGCTTCAAGTCCATTATATCTAGTGGTTGTCGGTGATTTTAATGTGATCAGGTTGTTGTAAGTAGTTGGATTCACTTTAAAAAACTAAATGACAAATTAGCAATACATTAATACAAGTTAAGAGTTACGAATAATTACATATGTAATCCAAACTTTTCTAGTTTCTGATGCTAAAGATCGACAAATAATTGGCTTCTAATTATGTTATGACAGGAGCATGAGTAGACACAATTAATTACCACTATCATTTATATATGCTTTTAACAACAAGAAATAAAAACAATTACATCGAAAAAGTTCGAATATAAGTCTTAATTAAACAATATTCACTATATTAATTTATATATAAGTTTAAATCAATATTAAAGTTTAAGGTAATCATTAGTCAAGGGCTTAAACAAGTGACTCGCATGTGTCTCCATGTAATTCAAATGCTTCTTAGGCAAATGCATGTAGACAATCCAATCATCATCTTTAATTGGACTTCCCATTGTCATAACATAACAGTCTCTTCTTGCCACCGGAACATAACATGATCCGAACACGAGTTTCCCCCACCCGAAATCCATCTTGTCCATGATCGAAAACCGTTGACCCGATGACACCATAATTGAGACCGCCTTCTCGGTACCCGCGAATGGCCGAGATATTAAAGGTTTTGGTCTTTGATCCTCAACCCAATCTATCAACTCCATGAAGTGTTCCTTGGTAGCAGCATTTTTCAAGAATTTGTGAACCTCATTTGCCACCGAACTCAATGGCATGTCCTTCAGATCCTATATATTACATATTTCAGAATCACTGAGATTTTTTTAAAATTTTTTTTAAGTTGGGGGTTTTTATAACCATGATAACAAATGAGTCTTTTTATTTTTAACTTAATTTCTAGGTTAATTAGTGGGTAATGATTTTAGATGAGAAGGGAAAGTGTTTTCGACATAGCTACTTCACTTGGTGAATTTTTAATTTCTTTTAAATTTTTATTTGACGTATAGCTTAATTTTTATTTAATAATATGTAATAACTGGTATTTATGAAGAATTTTAACATATTTTTTATTTTATTTTTATTCATTTTGATATGAGTTTTATTGAAAATTAAGTTGGATCCAAAATATAAAGTGTTTGAAATCTTATAATATCAAAAAAATCTTATTTTGAATACAACTTGATTTTAATAAAACCTAAATAAAAAGTATATAAAATAAAATAAAAACATGTATTTAATTTTTCTTAAATATTATATACCACATATAGAGGAAAATAAAGTTCTACGTTCAAGGAGAACTTATACAAGAATTCATAGACAAAGTGAAGTCGCTGTCACAAAAAACAACGACTTTCACTAATTTGTTTATTTTTTTAAACCTTTGAAGTCGTTGTTTGTATGAATAATCCGGAAATCAAGTTCAAAACTAATTAAAAGGATTATTTATCTGGTCTCTTGATTTAGTAACATGCGGTGTTTTTTAATTGTATGAGTTCAAGTCTCATAAAATAAACAACATATTAATCTTAAAAGTAGATTTTAAGAGGTATGCATAAGGAGAAAACAACAAAAGTTCAATTCCTTAGTGGACATAATTTTGAAGTTTATACCTTTGATTGGCTTCTTCCAAATGGGATAGATAAAACGTTACCAAAGTGTGAAGTCATTAGATCTTCTTTCTCAGCCCCTTCTCCCTCACATAACCTCCTCCTTCCATCAACCGCAACCGCGATATTGCATATCTCACCAACATTACCTGAATCCTCCATGAAGATACCTGTAATCTTCCACAAGAAGGACGTGAACGACACTAACTTCGACCTTTGGCATCCATTTTCACTGGCTAACGATTGTAGTCTCTTAAGTTGATCACCCTCGATATAGTATATTCGACTTATAAGCAAGTCTTGATCTTGACCTTGATTTGATATACATTTTGAATCAACTTGAATGGATGGGAGAATTGAAAGGGGAAGAAACATGTTGGTTGTTGAAGGTGTGTAGACGGTTGGGCGCCTAGCGTTGAGGGCTGAACGGCGAAAAGAGGGTAAGAAAGGTGGTGGTTGGGATCGCGTTATATTTGCCCATGATGAGACGAACATGTTGGCCGAGTAGCCGTCTGCGACTCGATGATCAAAAATGGTCGCTATCACCATTCCACCACATTTCAACATCGTGACCTACCATAATATTATTGTCAAAATGAAGTCATAATAAAATAGAACTATTGCAAAAACTTTATTCAACTTTTTCCTCAATATCACTGTATTTTAAGTAGCTTTAGATCAATAGGTTTAAAATGAATGCCATGGTTTCAAATCTTATTTGGATTAGGGGTTTTACCACAGTGGGCTTTTGGTGGTGCGTTTTCCCCTCAAATGATGGACAGGTCGGGTCATTAGCGTTGTCTGTGTTCTTGGCCTTGGGTGTTCTTTCGTCAATAAGTTTACCCGGATAACCCTATTTCTTTGGTCATTCCAAAAAAAGTATTGTTTGGTCTTATTTTGTTAGCTATATTTAATGAGACCTGGATGGTTAAATTATATTCTAAACGTACAAAAAAGTTTTTTTTAACTCGAGGGTCTCAACCGGAACAAACCTTCTAAACTCTTAAGTAGAGGTAAGATTTACCCATATCACACTTCTCAAATTCAACCTCACTTTATCGTGTTTTGGCTAATTTAAGAGGTAACAACTTAATTATTATTTTAAATATATTCGTCACTTTTGTCTGTTATGGTCACACTTGGATTAAATAAACACTTGCTAACAAACGAATTCAAATAGTTAATAATATTAATTAACCTGAATAGCAAGCACCCCATGGTTTCTCTTGGGCATCAACTTTCCTTCAATACTCACATCAGGATTATGAAAGTTAAGCTCCCTAAGCTTCACATCAGCAACAGCTTCAACAAAGTCCACACCTTTGTTATTGCAATGAATCTCGGGCTCACCGGAGGCGTTGCGGACAATCTCTCCGGCGAGCGGGTAGAACAAGGTGAGTGCTTGAGCTAAAGAAGCCTTGAGGGCATGAACCATGGTGGTGGCATCCATCGAGCCATCGGACTTTTTGTAGCAAAAGAAAGAGCCAACATCAAAGGGTGGGACCAGCAAGTCAAGGTTCGTAAAGGGTAGCCAGTGGTCATGCCATGGTTGGTTAGGTGCAACTGTTTCGGTGCTTATCACCTTCACTGAGAAATCTTCAGCTTTAACACCCATTAATATTGATAGTTGGAGATATAGAAAGAGATATGTGCGTATATATGTTTAGAGAGAGTGTGTTTGTGTGTGTAACAATGCTTAATTATTGCTTACTTAATTTGACAAGAAGGCATGATATATCTTTGGGGATATATATACACGTACACACGTAACGCATATATGTATGGCACGGTATATCGTTGTGTGTTCACACATATATGTATATAACTATCTCTGCATATTGTTATGACAAATATGTATTTTAAAATGCCTTTATTACAGGTTTAGGTAAATATGTACATTCTTGTTAATATGTATTTTAAAATGCCCTTATTACAGGTTTAGGTAAATATGTACATTCTTGTTAAGTTATTTTCACTGACAAAGACTAGGTTAATTGATTATATTTATAAATATGTAAAATCATAAAAGGTTTAGTGAAACAATTTTGAAGCAAACAAATCAACAATATTTTCATGTTCTAAACTTGGTAAAATTTTGGTCCTTGTCGATCATGAGCTCAAAAATAACCAATATGGTAGTCTGGGATATACACTACAAGAAACTTGTTTATTAGTGGCGCCACTTTTAGTGGCGACACCCACTTTTAGCGGCGACAGTTCTCAAAAAAATTGTGGACGTCGATCAACTGCAGATCTGATGGCTAAAATTAAACCGTACAAAAAGCATTAGCGGCGACGCCTTTAGCGGCGACGCGTCGCCGCTAATGCCTTTTTCACCTAATAGCAGATCGCGGCAATAAGGGCGCCATTTCATTGTCTCCCTCCACGATTTTCACCTCCCAATCCGCTGCACCTTCGTCGCCGACCCCCCACCACTCGCCGGCCGACCTCCCCGACCTCTCCGGCGTCGCATTTGCTCCACGTCGGCCCCCTCTCCATCGACCGTACCGACGATTTGCACCTTGGCTCCACGATTTTCACCTCCAACCGCCTGCACCTTCGTCGCCGACCCGCCACCACTCGCCGGCCGACCACCCCGACCTCGCCGGCGTCGACATTTCCTCCCGGCCTGCTCTCCGATCTCATACCCGCCGATCTGCTCTCTGTCGATCTGCTCCCGTCGACAATTTGCACCTTGCTCTCGGTCGATCTGCTGCTATCCATCGCTGACCACCCTTCACCGGCCCCCTTCAGCTGCTGCCTCGCGATCGTCGCCGCTGTTGCTACTTCTGTCGCCGCTAGATCTGTTTTTGAAGGTAATTTTTTGGTTTTATTTTCTTATATTTTGTTTATTTGTCTCAATTTTGGTTGGATTTCATGTGAAATTTAGGATAGTGAATTGAATGTAGTTTGATTTTATATGAAATTTAGTTGTATTTACTCTAATTAGGGTTTGGGAGAAGTAGGGAGAGGTGTTATAACTTGTAAAGTGTAAATCCAAACTAAAAGTATTTTTGTAAACATCTATAGTTGCGTTACTTGTGTACATTAACTGTAATTATTTGATTTAAACATGAATTGTTATTAGGAAAAAAAAAGGATTGAAAGTATGGAAGTTAATTAATTATAAGTATATCTTTTCTTTTAATGATTATATCATTTTATTTATTTTTTAATAATAAATAAATGAATAATTTAAATCCTTGTTAAACTGTCTCAAATACATACACATACACACACATATGCTTTCACAATAGATGAATAGAAGGCGTTCCATGTTTGGTTCATTCAATTTCTAAAATCCAATAACTATCCATATGCTAACCAATATATATTTTTTGTTTTATGTGGTGATTATACATTCTATCTTATATTTTCTAAAATCCAATAACTATCCATATAGTTGTATTTATTTAAAACTTTAAAACCTAGGGTTTGGGAGATGTAGACTTACTAATATATTTATTAGTTATTTAACAGCTAATGCATAAAAATTTAAAAGACGATATTGAGATTTGGTCTTTGATTTTCAAAATAAATTTGGGTATTTTGCAATATAGTTGGTTAAAAATTAGTTGTTTAGTTGATTAATAATTAATTAATTTATACATGGTTAGTCGGTTAATTGGTAGGAAATATATATGTGTCATTTGGTATTGTTACAATTGGTAGGAAATATGAAAGCAATTTGTGAAAAATAACATAAGTTTATTAGTAACCTATTAAAGAATGGTGTGTTTGTTACTTTTGTGCATTTGTGTTTGGATTCCAAGTTTTAGGTTTTTGTGATACACTATATCTTTTTAATTTTATATTTCATGGCATGATCCAAGTGCATTAAAGAATATACAGAGGTGGTATTTTTGGTGTATTTGCTTAATATTCATGTAGTTTGGTAGCATGTATGTATATATGCACATACATGTTTGTGTTTGTATGTGTGCTTGAGTATGTATGTATGTATGTTTGTATGTAGCATGTAGCATGTATGTACATATGCATCATGGTTGTCGATAAAAGTGTACAGCCTACCCTTGTAAATTCTCTATATTATATTTCAGTTGCATCATGGTTGTCGATAAAAGTTGGCTTAACAATCCAAATCGAAGCTCAGAGGAGTATAATAATGGACTCAGCTCTTTTCTTGAGATGTGCAAGAGTCTTGTCGACAATAGAGGTTATGTTTTTTGTCTGTGTACTAAATGTCGGAATTCGGTCATGCTATCTTTGGTAAAAGTGAAGTATCATTTGTACGCGTGGGGTTTCCAGCGTAGTTATTCGGACTGGATTTATCATCATGAACCCTCAATTTCTCAAGTTGTAGTACAAGATGATGTTACGTGTACTAATGATATGGCTGGCGTTATTGAAGATCTTATGGAAGTGAATACCAACCTTAACAAAGAGAACCCTTGTACAGAGAGTGAAGGTGTCACTGATGATTTTGAAAACTTGTTACATGAAGTCCAATCAGAATTATATCCCGGTTGTACTAAGTTTTCTTCCCTTGACTTTTTAGCAAAACTTATGCATATCAAGGTGAAAAACAAATGGACTAATAGTTCATTTGATGAGCTCCTTAAGTTGTTGCAATCTTCACATCCAGAAGGCAACAAGATCCCCCCTTCGCATTATGTTGTCAAAAAGACACTAAAGAAGATTGGTTTAGGGTATGAGTCGATACACGTGTGCAAAAATGATTGTGCTCTCTTCTGGAACGACCACAAGTTGTTACAGAATTGTCCGTTTGTAAGGAGAGTCGATGGGTTGATACAAACACAAAGGGTAAGAAAGTAGCTCACAAGGTGTTACGATACTTTCCTTTGACCCCCCGCCTACGACGTTTGTATTGTTCAAGGCACACGGCAAAGGATATGATATGGCACAGTACTGGACGATCAGAAGAAGGTACGATGCGTCATCCTGTTGATGGATCTTCATGGAAAGAATTTGATAAAAAATACTTTAACTTCGCGAAGGAACCCCGAAATGTTCGCCTAGGGCTTGCAGCTGATGGTTTTAATCCATTTGGTAACATGAGTTCAGCTCATAGCACGTGGCCGGTTGTACTCACCACATACAATTTGCCTCCATGGTTATGCATGAAAGAGTCCTCATTCATGTTAACTTTATTGATTCCTGGCCCTAAATCACCTGGGAAGGATATGGACGTTTTTCTTAGACCGTTGGTGGATGAGCTTAACGAATTATGGCATACAGGCATACGTACTAAAGACGCGGCAACAAACATATTCTTCACGATGAAGGCGGTGTTGTTATGGACTATAAACGACTTTCCAGCCCGTAGTAGTCTATCAGGTTGGAGCGGACAGGGATACAAAGCATGCCCGACTTGCAACGAAGACACTCCTTCAACACGCGTAACAAATAAAGTTGTATATGTTGGTCATCGTCGGTTCTTAGATGCTAACCATCCATGGAGAACAAATTTGGAATTTAATGGACAACCAGATACAAGAGCACCTCCTAAACAATTTAGTGATGCTGATGTACAGGCTCAACTCGATCGTTTACTCCCTCGTCTACCGGGCAAGCATCCTAGTTTTGGAGGTGTTATGAGAAAGCGAGAGGAGTTTGAGTTAAACTGGTCTAAACGAAGCATATTTTTTGAACTTGAGTATTGGTCTTCTTTGCAGCTTAAGCACAATTTAGATGTGATGCATATTGAGCGAAATGTGTGCGATAGTTTGCTCGGTACTCTTTTAATGAATGATAAAACAAAAGACACGTCAAACGCACGTGTTGACTTGGAAAAGCTAAACATTCGAAAGACGTTGTGGTTGAAAAAAAATGCTAATGGCAAGTTATGTAAGCCGCACCCAAAATACTCATTCCAAGTCAATGATCGAAAGCTTTTCTGTGAGTTTATTAAAAATGTTAAATTGCCAGATGGGTTCGGATCTAATATTAGCAAGAGAGTGACAGATAATTATACAAACATTACTGGGTTGAAATCTCATGACTGTCATATTCTAATGCAACGTTTGATGCCAATTGGGGTTAGAGGATTTTTGGCAAGGGATGTATATACACCAATAATCGATCTTTGTATGTTTTTTAAGCAACTTTGTTCTAGAACATTATTGGTTGAAGATATGAAGAAAGCAAAACTTGCCATTCTGACAATCTTATGTCAGTTAGAGTTGATATATCCTCCTGCTTTTTTTGACATCATGGTTCATTTGGTTTTGCACTTACCTGATGAAGCAATTCTTGGAGGTCCAGTGTGTATGAGATGGATGTATCCATTTGAAAGATATATGAAAAAACTTAAAAATTATGTAAGAAACAAGGCAAAGCCAGAAGGTTGTATAGCCGAAGGCTATATTGCGGAAGAAGCTCTATCATTTTGTTCGAGGTACCTTCGAGATGTTGAAACTCAGTTCAATCGCCCCGACAGAAACGAGGATGTTGTTGTCGAAAAAAGAAAGTTGTGGGTGTTTGAGTCTCTTTGTCGTCCGGCTAGTGCCTTGAAGATCAAACATCTTTCTGTAAGCGAAAAATTAAAATTGGAATGGTTTGTCCTCGATAGCATCGAAGAAATTAGGAACTACATGAAGTAAGTGTTACTATCATTAACTTTTCATAATATATTTGTTAAGTATTTATTTTTTCCTTACTTGTATATTTTTATTATCAATGTAGTGAATTCAAATCTGAAAAGCCCCATGATGATGTTCAAACTAATTTTCCTATGTGGTTTCTTGAGAAGGTAATACATATATAGTTGTCAGTTAGTTATACATATCTATATAACATGTGTATAACTATATATTTCTAACTATATTAGGTCTATTCGATGAAAAAACAAAATTCTCCAGAATTTCACTCAGAGTTGTATTCTATTTCCATGGGTGCGAGTATAAATGTCTTTACTTACACCGCGTGTATAGTAAACGGTGTTAGGTTTATGGTACTTGACCGTGATGCACGGCGTACAACACAAAACTCTGGTGTGTTAGTGGAAGGAGAAAATGGTGAGAAGTATTATGGTCAATTAGAAGAGATTATTGAGATGCATTATCCAAATGGTTATTCAACTGTCCTATTTCGGTGCAAGTGGTACGATACTCGAAGGGGTGTTAGATTTGAAAATAATATCACAAGTATCAACACTGATCAAGAATGGGACAAAGAAGATCAACTCATATTTGCTTCGCAGGCCAAACAAGTGTTCTACATCCAAGAACCTTCTCGAGGAAACCAAAACAATAACAACAAATGGGTCGTCGAGCAAGTTAATCATCAAAAATATGGGTACTACCGTTGAACGAGAATGTACAAACAGTTGACGAGAATGTTCAAAATGTTGACCATGACTTACCCGAAGATCTTGACGTTGTCCATAACAACTCTTCCTCTGGTATAAGATTGTTCATTGACTTTAGGCAATACTTGCCAAGCAGTTCTGCTTCCCAGGGTGAGCCCGCTGAAGTGTCCGAGGATGAGACCGATGAATTGTCTAAGGGCGAGCATGATGAAGTGTCCGAGGACGAATCGGATTATTACACTGAGGGGTTTGAGAGTGATACTGAAGTATCTGAGGGAGAGATATCTGAGGGGTCTGATTAAAAGTAGGTTGGAAAACTGTATTCATATTGTATTTGTATTTATATTTTAAAGTAGGTTGTAAAACTGTATTCACATTATATTTTTGACTTCCATATCTTATAACATTTCAGTACATGATGGCCGATGTGATGGGCCATGGAGGAGATGGTTCTGGACAGGACCCCCCACCACCTGGCGGCTTTGGATCTGGGCATGGACACTACGAGAAGGGTTGTAAGTATTAGTATAAACTATTTATAAATCCTGTGACAGATAATTATTTATTGTGAATGATAATTTTTGATTGATTTTGCAGCACCACCTCGTAGGAAAACTCGTGGAATTGCAAAAAACTATCGCCTAGAATCTGAGGTCTTGGAAGGAGGGCGTTTAAGTTTGCAATTTGACAGGCAAGCGACTTTTACCCCGGTTGGACACAAGAAAGATTTGTTTAGCCGGGAAGTGAGGTTATACATGTGGCGGAACATCGCATTTGATAAAGGTAGTTGGAGAGAGGTTTCAGAAGCTCAACAAAATGCTTATACGAGCACCTCGCGGTATATGATTTATTTAAGTTTATTTTATGTCGAGATCTTTGTTTTTTACTTGACTAACTTTTTTTGTTTATTTTTTTTAGAAATCATTCGATCTAGAGCAGATTGATCGGGACGTTGATCGATCTAAGTTAAAGTTGGGAATTTATTCAATATACATGAAGCGATACAGAGATCGCAAGGCAGATGCAAAAAGGCGTTTTCGAGAGTTTGGAGGGGATGTCGAGAGAGCTCTAGCCAATGTTCCTGAAGGGATGACTCCAGCTAATTGGGAGAGTGCCATTAGACATTTCATGTCAGAGAAGCATCAAAAACAGTCACTCGTTAACCAAGCAAATCGTCAACTTCAAAAATACCCAAACCGAGGGGGGACATCGTCTTATAGCAGCACAACTTATAAAAAAGTAATGTTTGGTTTATATATTATTATATATATATATATCTTATACGTACTAGTTGTAATAAAAATAATATTTAATGTTAAACAGGCTCAAAGTCACCTACAGACGTTCATTGATGCTCATACAGCTAAAGATGGAACGATTGATAGCGCAGCAACTGAAACAATTGTTAGTAACTATTTAAATTTAATTTTTTGTTACTTGCATATATAATTCACCTTTTGTAAACTACAGCGGCGATTAGAGGATGAGTTGGCTGCCCAAACTGAAGGAGATAATCAAGTGAATGCGTTTGAAAACGTACTCGGTAGTAGGCGCGGATGGATCCGAGGGATTGGGTTCAAACCTTCTTCAAAAGCCCCGGTTACCCATGATAAGTCTCAACCGCAGCCAACGGTCGCATTCACACGGGTAACAATAACATTTCTTTATAATGATCTTAAATTTATATATATGTTATTAGTTTGGTAAATGTTATTAGTTTGACCCGTTTGACCCGTTTGATGATTGTAGTAGGTTATTTATATAGATAACGATTAAGATTAATAATATTTTATAGGATGAAGATTCCTGTTAGGAACACAAAATATATAGAGATTAGAAGTAACTTTATGCTTTTGAAGGTTTAATGTAGTAACATGATGATTTTCATGGTTTGATGAATCTTCTTTATGGGTCAAATGGGTTGAAATTACATAATGCATATAGTTTTACCCGGGTAGCTTGTTTTTTAAAAGTACTTAACTTACTGTTTTTTAAAAGTACCTACAATAAGAATCCAACTCTTCTAAGAGAACTATTTAGGAGGTTGTATGTATTTAGATAAGGTGTGGCAACTTTTGACCCCATTTTCTGGTAAGTTCTTTAGTTTGGTATTTTGATATACAATATCGGTGGATCAATTTAGACAGAGCAGGACAAAAAATATTGAAAATCAAACAGTTGCAATTAAGGTTTAAAAAAATAAGAGAAGGCAGAAACACATGGTCAGTTCATAATTTAAAACAAATAACAATTACCGTGGGCAAGTGCTTTTTACGAAGATTGGCAATGTTGGCTGCATATGACTGTAGTTCTTCATTCCCAGGCTCAATAGATAGTGCAAACTTTGAATTACTCTGCCAATAGCATGCCCACTATTAAACTTCCAAGCTTGATTGTAAACCAAAGGATGAGGGGATGGTGCACATGATTAAAAGGAACTCAACTTACCAATGTATATTCATGCCCGCAGTATATACTTGTGTTTTCTGGCAACATTAATAACTTCTCAAGGGACAAATGCATCTGAAACACAAACAGGCATAAGTAAATGTTAAACTAGATAAACTGTCATGGTGAGCAAAATGTAAACCAAAAGATACCCAAGTCCTGCTTTACAATTATTTATTGAATTAGTTTATGTATACATAATAATCAAAATATCCTCTGCTTGTTACCAATAAGAAAGGTTTTAATGGTTAAGTTGAATAACTTTTAGTAAGGTTTTAATGGTTTAGTTGAATAACTTATTGCACCAACCCGTTTGATCTTAAAATATAAAATGAGACAAAATAGACATTAATATATATGTTATTAGTTTGGTAAATGTTATTACACGGGTAAATGTTATTAGTTTGACCTTAAACATGATTTTTATTGTAGGAACAAATTGATGCTTTGTTTCAAGACCCATATTTTAGAGAACAACTTCAAAATTACGGGCAACATAAACAAGTTAGTGATGAGGACGGTGAAGACGATGAAGATGATGGAAATGATGAAGCTTAATTGATGGATGTTGACTTAATTTAGAATGTAATATTGTAATGTACGTATGAATGGATGTTGATTAGCGGCGACTTGGTTTAGTTTTTAACGAATTGAATGATGGATGTTGACTGTACTGTATGAATGTATGCAGGTTGTTATGTAATATTGCAGGTTGTTATGTAATATTGCAGGTTGTTATGTAAAAATTTGTATTGGAAAATATGAAAAAACTGAAAAATGCAGCAAAAAGCTGTAAAACCTGCACAGGGGCATTAGCGGCGACTTAAGGCATTAGGGGCGACAGGTTTTTCGTCATTTTTGAGGGCATTAGCGGCGACTGAATAGCGGCGACAGGGGAGCATTAGCGGCGACTTTTTTAGCGGCGACACATTAGCGGCGAAAGTTTGACCATTAGCGACGATTTATTACCGGCGACTTTTTAGCGGCGACGTGTCGCCGCTAAAGGCAATAGCGGCGACATTTTTTGTCTTTAGCTGCGACTTTAGTCGCCCCTAAAGACCTGTCTTCTTGTAGTGATACGTACTTACACGTACACATAATATGTATGTGTGTATGTATATAAAGAGAGTATGCTTAATGATGTTTGTTTATATGTGAAGATTATAAATGCTAGATTAGAATGTCATGTATACTGATAAAATAAAATATTAAATTGATAATAATGAAAATTAAGAAATAACAAAAACAAGATACAGTCATAAACAATATCAAAGTGTTTATTTGATCTTACTAACTGATAATATAAAATAAAATAAAAAGTTAAACCAGATGTACATAAATCAAATGTAATAAAATTAATAAAGTAGATTATCAAAATTAAAATAATTAAAACAATAAACATTTAAATTTTAATGTATGATTTAAAAATAGGAGTTCAACTAAAAAGAGTTTCTAATCTAAAAAGTGTAAAACACGATCTTAATTATTAATCTTATTAATTAATGATTGAGATCAATTTATAACTAACAATTTGTTAGAAAAGTATGTTACACAAATTCATTTTTGGTGATATTTTCTCAAGTAGTCTGCTATTATTAAACGCTCATGCTTTTTATATATAACATTATTTATTTTAACTACACCAAAAAAGAGCATTTTTATATTTAAAACAAAATGCAACGTCGTTTTATACAAAAAAAGTTTACATTTTTTGCTTATTTGATGTTTGTTTATCATTATGTATTTGCCACAGTTTTATCTTTCAGTTTGTTGTGTTTTCTGAACACCATTTTTTTTATAATGATGAATTCTAAAAAATTTAAATATAAAATAATATTATTATGTACTTCTACTATGTAAAGATAATACTAATTTGTCTAATACATTAAAAATAATAATAATATAATATAAAATGGTCATATATAAAACATTATTAATAATAATAAATGTCTTATTGTGTTTTTTCTACTTGTCATTGTGTTTCCATAAACATATGTACGTTTTTTATAAAATGTCGAGTTTTGAGAAACACATTAGTGAAATAAAATCATTATGTACTTATTATTGTAAAACACAATGATAAAATAATAATAAATTAATATAAAATATAAAAAACAATGACAAAACTAACACTAAATAATATAAAACGTAAATCATAATGATTAATACATATGATAAATAATGAATAATAACATGATACGTTAAATACAATGACACGATATATTTGACATAATGATCAAAATATGCTCCATCCTTAAAAAAAATAAAATAACACATTTCAACCCATAATCAATTTTATCCTTTTTAACAATTTTAGATCAAATTAATTTTACTATAACTCTACTCAAATTTTAATAAACTAATAATTACAATTAATTTATGTATTGTATTTAATAATAACTAGCTTTAGTTACCCGTGTATTACGTACACGGGAGGTGGAGAGTTAATTATTAAAATAACACAAAACATAAATAATAATAAATGTATTACACGGGTTGAAAAAATAAAATTGATTAGTTGTTGATTGTTATTTATATAATACTAGTTAATAAACCCATGTATTACACAAGTTAAAAAATAGAATATTAATTATGATGAAAGTTTATAAAGTATAAAATGATATTTTAAAATAAGATATGATTAAAATTACATATGGGTAATAATTATACGTAATAATTTCAATTTTTATTTTCAAAAAATTTAACCATTTTTTCCAAACAAACCGTATTAAAAATACCATTTTTAAAAGTTTCTTATGATAACTCCTAATTTTAATTATTTTTAGTTTATATAGAAGTTTACTTTTTAAAAATATCAATTTTAAGGTATTTCATATTTTAAAAATGTTTGATGTTTTAGAAAAACTTATTTTATAAAAATTTATTTTTTAGAAATAATATTAATAAAAAGACATCTTTCTTAATTTATTAAGAAATATTTTTAATCTTAAAAAGAATTAAAATTATTTAATCTTTAATTTAGGTAACTATTTAAGAGGATAGAGAGGCAGGAAAAACAAACTTAGGGGGCACAGGAATATGAAAAGTATCCCCCAGGTTACTATTTTAGTATTATATATAGATATAGAAACGAGGACTTAACAATTTTAACACATATATAGAGTACTAGCTTTAGTAAACCCGTGTACAACACGGGTTGAATATAAAATATTAAATTAAATGAAAATTTATTAAATATAAATCGATATTCTAATATAAGATATGATTAAAATATTTCTATAATAAATAAAATAAAGTTTTTATTTCAAAACAAATTTTTAAAAAATGTCTACTTAAAAACTTTCTTATTATAACTATCACTTTTAATTATTTTTTGTTTATAAAAATTTTACTTTGTAAAAACACCAATTATAAAATATTTGGTATTTTTAAAAAAGCTTGATGTTCTAAAATTTTTCTAATTTTATGAAAAATTATTTTCTTAAAAATAACATTAGTAAAAAGATCTATTTCTTAATTTATTAAATGACTATTAAAAAATAAATAATATTATTAATAATTAATGTGATTATTAAATAGGAGAGAGAAGCAGGAAAAAATTGATGAGAATAAATATGGTGTTGACATGTGTCATCTTAGATACATTTTTATTAGAATAAGAAGATTTATTTACATAATTATGTCTATTGAAATCATACATGTGCTATAAAGATGCATGTCACTGAGCTTATTTTTGCAGCTAATTAAAAAAGATAAAAATAATTTTTTTGTTTATATATACACATAGGTATAAAAAAGGTATAAATGTAAGCAAATACTGAGAAAGCCACTCCTTATAAAGTAAATTTTTAATAATAAGTTAAAATCAATAAAATCCTTATTTTCATTGTTGGAAAATATTATGGTAATTTATGTATATATGTAAATTTCAATTTATAAAAAATCAAAACATGTGTAATTTGTAACTAAAGACATCACATGTTTACATAATATTTTTAAAGTATACACATGTGTTAACTTTTTTAACATGCAAGTTTACATGTATACATATAAAAAGATTATAATATTATATATATATATATACTAGCTATAGTAACCTGTGTGTTACACGGGTTGAATATTTAAAAAATTAATATAATAAAATTTATTAATTATAAAATAATATTTTAAGATATAATCATTGAAATTATGTATTAGAAATGACTGTAAGTTATAAAATAGTGATATCAACTTTTTAAAACTTTACTTTTTTTCAAAAAAAAACGTTTTGTTCTAAAACAAACCGTATAAAAATGTCATTTTTAAAAATTTTCTTATTATAACTCTTAAATTTAATTATTTTTTGTTTTAAAAAAATAACTTTTTAGAAATACCAATTTTAAATATTTCGTATTTTTAAAAAAAGTCTTATGCTTTAAACAAATTTATTATTTTACAAAAAATTGTTTATTTAGAAATAACATTAATAAATATATCTCTTTATTAATTTATTAAATCTAAAAAAGTGTTAAATAGTATTATTAGTAATTAAGGTAATTATTTAATATGAGAGAGAGGCGGGAAAATTTTGGTGAGAATGATTGTGGTGTTGACACGTGTCATCCCAGATACCCTTTTATTAGAGTATGAAGATGAAGATATATACACACATAATAATATTATTTTAACGATAAAAATAATAATTGTAATGGGTTTTAACTGCCTTCACAAATGTACTCTTCAAAATTGGGTTAGCAAATGATGCATCTCTATAACTATACACATATGATAGATGTACACATGTGGACATTTAAGATGTAACTTTCCACTTTATATAAAATACTATTTCCATGCGTCAAAATGTGAACGCCTTTTTAGGAAGGACCCCAATCAAAATCTAGCTTGTAAATTTCCAAAATATAAACTTAATCGATTAGACCTCACCTAGTCACATAGATGAAAATATCTAGATATAAACCATGCATAATAGTATGGCCTTTGTTAAATTATAGGAGTTAATGCATATGTTATAAATTAAAACCATAATAAGTTAATCATAGTATGTTGATATTATAAAATTATAGCCACCGCCACCACCGCCATCATGAGCATTTTCTTAACATAAGTAAAAAAATTTATTTTGAATAAGTGGTATTTTTATCATTTGTATTTAATTTATTTGTCTTCCATGTGTATATAACGCAAAAAAATGATTGGTTTATTTTTAGAGCATAACCAGACATGAAATAAAATGATAATATTGTTTTTTATCCACTCCAATCTTTCTTTAATTTATATTCTATCATTGATTACATTACTTTATAGTTCATGCCAAACAAACGTTATAGACTTTACTCTTCAGGACTTGGTCACTAACTCATCCCCTTAAAATTTAATAGATAATTAGTCACTAACTCATCCCCTTAAAATTTAATAGATAATAACATGAGTTAGAATCATTAAAAACTTATATATACTTTCAGAATGTAAGAACTCATAACAATTAATAGGTCATAGTTTTTATTTTATTTTATACTTTCTGTATACACTCACATATACATACAAAATTATCATAGTAATATTTTAAATATGTTCTTAATGTTTTATAATTTTGTATACACATGTGTAGCTACTATAACTTACACATAACTTACACATGCGTAGGACACATACAAAAATAAAATTTATTTACTCATTTATCATTTTGAATTTCTTTAATAACGAATAAAATTAAAATTCTATAAATTTCTTCGTAAGACATTAAATGAACTAGAAGGGTGCCCGCGCAATACAGCGGGACGACATTTTACATTTGACACGTGCATTTAATATTTTGTTATTCTTGTAGTAGTTTTATAAAAATTTATTATGTTTTTTCTAAGTTAAAATTTAAAATACCAAATAAATAAGTTCTGCATGACGACATGTATATATGCATTAATTTATTGTACCTTATAAAATACAGATCGTTTTAGCAAAAAGTTTACACCAAAATGTTTAAAAATAAAAACAGGTTAAGTAGTAGTCTCAAAACGTTTTTTAATGTGATACATTAAAAGATAGAGCTGAAATCTCAAAACATGTTAAGTTTTTTTGATGTATGGGCATATAATATAAAATTTTATGCAAATATTAGTAAGCGTAAGGTTATTATGTAACTAATTATACGGGGTAATGTGTAAATAATGTTATAAATACTATTTTACCCTTAAAAGTAGTTGTATCTTATGCATTGAATATAGTAAGTGTTTTTAATTTTATGGTATCTTAAAATATCCTCTCATATGCTTTATATATAGTATAGATATGCGATTGCTAGAAGTTCTTGTAGTTTTAAACACATTCATTGATTTTAAAATCACTCTAACCCAAAAATTACATTTATCATAAATCAAGTGAAAAACTATAGACAACAAACACTAGCATACAAACTAATCACTTTCGTTCTTGAATTTGGATGCATTGATAATGTATTTTTAAAACCATATAATAGTTACATGTGATCTTGCCGTAACGTTGTTAAGATGACGACTCGAATGATTAATCATTTCTAGATGAAAAAGAAGGCTTCACCTCCTTGATGTTTGAATACGAATATCGAAGGGCTCACTTCTTAGAAATCAGTCACTATTGGTAGTTGGTAAACCGTCTCTCGATTTTTTTCTACCGTTTAATTACAATTGTGAGTGCTATAATAATATTATTGTAGCATGTGTTCATTATTATAGTTACAACTTTTGTTTGTAATTTATTTTCTAATTACATCTATCAAACGCATGGTGTATTATTTGTATTAATACATCGAATGTTATTACTAAATTTAACCTAACTTTAACTAGAAAACCGCCGGATCATTGGTCCATCAGATCATCTTTATTACTTGAGTACGCAACTCGAAACTACCATCAGGAGGAAACTCATCATACGTGAGAGAAAACTCTTTGACCTAACCCAACACCTCCTATTTTTTTATCATATGTGAAAATTAAACCCAAGACATCACTTTATTTTTAATAAAATCTTAAGGTTCTTCATATTAACCATTTGAGGTAAGGATAATTGGTATTTAACCTAATCAAGGCTATTAAATTCGCATGTTAGGAGTTCATCTAATTTTTTAAAATCAGGGTTTATAGACTGGGCAATGGAAATTACAACTTTTATGTTCTTTTACTTAAAATTGTTGCAATTTTTATAACTAGTTTTCTTATTCTTCTAACACAACATTTAATTAATTTCTTTTACTTAAAATTTACATATTTTTTAACTAGTTTTCTTATGTGTTTTTATAACTGATACAAATTAAATTCGTTCATACAGATACTAGCTTTAGTATACCGGTGTATTACACGGGTTGAATAAAAAATATTTAATAGAATGGAAATTTATTAATTAAAAATCGATATTCTAAAAAAAGATATGATTGAAATATTTCTTATAATAAATAAAATAAAATTTTATTTCAAAACAAATATTTTAAAAAATCTCATACTTAAAATTTTTTTTCTTATAACTCTCAATTTTAATTATTTTTTCTTTATAAAAATTTTACTTTTTAAAAACACCAATTATAAAATATTTAATATTTAAAAAAAAATTTGATGTTCTAAATTTTTTTCTACTTTTATGAAATATTATTTCCTTAGAAATAACATTAGTAAAAGATCTCTTACTTAATTTATTAAAAAATATTTTAATTTAAAAAATAAATAATATTATTAGTAATTAATGTGATTATTAAATAGGAGAGATAAGCGGGAAAAAATTAATGATGATAAATATGGAGTTGATATGTGTTCCTTCTAAATACATTTAAAAGTAGGGAGATATAGCTATTTATGATATGTATGTATATATGTATAATAATAGGTTCGTATTATTCAGCTTTTTTTTCAACGTTGAAATACATATTAAAAGCGTCTAACCCCAAACGGATGGTGTACATAAAAATACAATCTACAGGATGATAAAGCAACTTACGAACATACTAGATCATATGCATGGCCACTAAACAAATAAATCGAAACCAGTCGGTACAGTAATATTAAAACCTCCACTATGAGCACAACAATCACTCATTATGGGCATTCACATTAGAATGTTCACATTGAGTTTCTCATTCTTGAGGCGCATACGTCAAACTGATTCGTTTAAAACCGGTTCGGATCAAGTCACATAAAGTTAAAAACCGGATCGGTCTAATTATATGTGTCATACCCGGTCTTTTCTCGCAACAAACTCTTATCCTGTTAAAACCGTTTTAGCTCATCTGGTCGGTCTAGCTAATTCTCAAAACAATTATTTTAAAACCTTTCTCGCTTAATGCATGTTCTTTTTTCCTTCAATAAACTCTTTACCTGTCAACGCGTTCCCTCCATTCAACAAAAATCGTGTACTAATTTAACACGATACACATCCATCCATCCTGCATTACCCGCGGTTTATTATTAAGGGACCCCATGAACGGGCCAAGTGGTAAATCCTCACTAGCTATGTTATTGACTCTATTGCTCTTCGGGGTCCAAACTTATCCATTTGTTCCCCAATGCCACTAATAATATATCCACTATATATACTTGTCTTCAAATCCTTCAATGTATCATCTATAGGAATAATATAAGATATTGGACTACAGCTTTCAAAATCTTAGATCATTTAAGAGATCATGGCCTTTCACATTGCTTTGTGAGAGAAGATATTGCGGGTTTCGAATCTCCACTTATTCTTATTTGCCACTTGTGACCTAACAATTGTAACTTTTATGTTAAATAACGGAATTCGTTTAAGCTTTTTATCACCTAACGCGGTTTGCTTCTGAGATGATTGTATATAGGGATTTTAAACAATTGCAAGAGTGGTAAACGAAATGATTGGTCGTTGATTGAAAACCAGATATCAACGTAAAACCACGCGTTGTGACGTTATGGTTGAAAAAAACTAAACTACTAAAACAATTTACATTGATGGTTGATATATGTAAGATGGGATGTTAATGAACATAATGTTAGTTATATTTTTAGTCATAAATTATAGTAATTTTAGGTTGCATTATTGCATAAATTCTGCATTAATTGCATGCATTTTTATAAAATAGAAGTTTTAGTAGGATGGAATCTACTTTTGTATATTTTTGTTTTTTTTATAGGAATTAAATGGCTGAAAAAAAGAGGATAAAGATTGAAACTTTAAACCTAAAAAAGTGGAGAATTAGTTGGAGGAGTTCAAAGATAAAAGGAAGATCTTGGAAACAAAAAAAAGACATCTTGGAAACAAAAAAGACATCGACCACAAGGAAGAAAAAGAAGAAAAAGGGCATCTTGGAGGCACGGAGTTCTAGAAAGAAGAAAAAGTTGCTTTTGATGTTTTTGGATTATTAAGAAGACATTGAGGCTATTGTTGATTTTGGGGATTTTCGTAAGCTTATATTTTTTTTTTGTTTTCATTAACCTAGCCACCATGTCCGGCTAGGGCACTTTTTAGTTCCGACATTAAGGTTTGATTTCTATGTTTTGGTTTGAACTTATGTGAAACGGTTATGAGACGTTTTATTTTAATGGTTTGTTTGCGTGATTCTTGATCTTAAACCCGGATCCAATCCGGTATATATTAGATTGTTAATAAACCTGATCAACTTATTAATTTTTCTAATAAAGTTCTTCAAATTTTTTAAAACCCTAATCAAGTTTTAATTTTTGATACAAGGAACAAATAATGTTTTGGGTTTGTCTATGAGTCCAAATTCATTATAGGGTCATTCAATCTAATTAAGCATTCCGAACGGCGTGAGTGTTTAATTATAATTGATACTTCTATCATTGCAACCCGCACGCTAAGATCCGAACGGCGTGAGCTTAGAGTAGCGGGTTAGCTCTAATCAACGAACTGCGATTGATTAGACATTAGATATAGTCGATATCCGAACTCCGTGATGTACGTCTAGTATCAATACAAATTATTAATTAAAAATAGTCATTGTACCGTAATCATTAATGATCGTAAGCCAAATCAAATCAAGAAATTATCTTAGTGTTGGAATTAGTTTTCGTATTTGAATTAATTTCACCATTTAATTAACGTCTTTATTAATACCTTTTTCAAAATAAAAAAAATACAAAAAAAATGTCAACTTTCGTTTTTCTAGCAGAACCTTAACACGGCCGCGTGGAGTTTCCTTTACAGTTTGACACGGCCGTGTCAGCTTGCTGGAATTTTTCATACTTTTTGCTATTTACTTTTAGTTTTAGTTTTTAATTAAAACTCCCACCTTCTTTAGTCCATATCGATCAAAGTAACTGTGCTAAAACGTTTTTGGTATAAAATAATTGACACGTATCCCTGAGGACACGAACCCTACTTACGCTCATACTATTCTTAGTGTGTGTTCGGTAGGTTCATATTTTCATCATTTATTTGCTGGATTCGACACCCAACAAATTGGCGCCGTTGCCGGGGATACGACGATTCTAATCATTTTATGCCAAGATCTTTTCGTACAGGTACACCACTTGAGATTGACTCGGAGATAGAGAAGACCGCAAAGAGGTTAAGGAAACAAGCAAAGCTCCGAAAGAAGTTAGCAAGTTCCTCAACAGCCACTGATTCATCTCCAGTCACTAACATTTGGCAAGATATACCCTTGTCAAGTGAATCTGAATCGGACTCTGAAACCGAATCAACACAACCTTCACAAACAACCACCACTCCACCACAATCACCTACCCATCAAGAACCACTCTCACCCGAACCAATCATGGCAGCTCCAGCCGAACAAACCCTTAGACAATGGGCAACCCATGATGTTACCCAACAACCCCTCTGCATAAACTACCCCGCCATGGTGAACTTTGAGCTGAAATCCGGTCTCATCCATTTGCTACCACTCTTTCGGGCCTTGAGAACGAAGACCCTCACAAGTTTCTCAAGGAATTTCATGTTGTGTGTTCCGGAATGAAGCCACACAATGTTACTGAAGATCAAATCAAGCTTAGGGCATTCCCCTTTGCTATGCAAGATTCGGCTAAAGAATGGTTATATTACCTACCACCGGGGTCGGTAAACACATGGACTGATCTTGCAAAACTGTTCTTAGACAAGTACTTCCCGGAAGTCAAAGCCTCTATTTTACGCAAGGAGATCATCGGGATTAAACAAGCAAAAAGAGAAGCTTTGCATACTTATTGGGAAAGATACAAGAAGTTGTGTGCTCGTTGCCCACAACATGGAATCTCGAAACATCAACTACTTCAATACTTCTGTGAAGGGTTGGCACCACTAGAGAGACGTTTGATAAATGCCTCTAGTGGGGGAGCCTTACTTGATAAAACACCAACCCAAATCAGAGAATTGATAACTTCCATAGCTGAAGATACCAAACATTCCTCACAAGAAGATGGATGGTATGATGATGTACCACGGGCGGTTAAAGAAGTGAGCACTCCTCACATTGAAAGCCAACTTGCTGAATTGACTAAAGCTGTAATGCAACTCACAAAAGGTAAGGAAGCTGAGCAAAAACCTCGAGCGTGTGGAATATGCTTACAATTTGGACACCCCACGGATATGTGTCCCACACTTCAAGAAGATGTTGAAGAGGCACAAGCGATAGGAGGTTATGCGGGGCAGAATTCAAGGTCATATGAACAACCCAGAAATAATCAAAATTGGGGACAACCACCCAATCTTGGTTATCCACAAAGACCCCCACAATTCCATCAGACCTCCATTTCAGATGCAAAACAATCAACAAAACTTTCAGCCTCGACAGCAACAACAAGCAGGAAACTCAGGGATGTCTTTGGAAGATATTGTCAAGAATCTAGCAACCAACACACACACGTTCCAGCAGGAAACAAAGGCTAGCATCAAGAACTTGGAGCAACAAATAACTCAATTGGCAAACTCGGTGAGCAAGATGGAATCCTAAGGTAAGCTACCCGCACAAACCGAAACAAATCCCAAGCATAATGCTTGTTCGATTACCTTGAGAGTGGGAAAAGCTATGATGGTCCTGAAATTCAAGAGGAGGAAGAAGAGATCGTGGTTGAGAAGAAAGATGTGGAAAAGAAGGACAAACCAAAATCTGATGAAGTTAAGGCAAAGTACACACCTCCACCTCCATTCCCTTCAAGACTGAAAGGTACACAAAAACAAAGGGAAGAACAAGAGATTATGGAAACATTCGTAAGGTAGAGGTAAACATACCATTACTTGATGCTATAAAACAAGTTCCAAGATATGCTAAATTTTTAAAAGAACTTTGCACATCTAAGAAAAAGCTTAAAGGTAATGAAACAGTTAAGGTAGGTGAAAATATTTCTGCAGTTTTACAAAAAAGATTACCACCAAAGTGTAAGGATCCGGTGTCTTTACGGTTCCTTGCAAATTGGGGAATCTTAGCATACCTCGAGCCATGCTCGACCTTGGAGCCTCCATTAACGTCCTACCATATTCTATTTTCAAAACACTTAATGTAGGAGCGTTAAAGAGGACCGGGGTAGTTATTCAATTGGCCGATCGTTCCATAGTATACCCAAAAGGTGTACTAGAGGATGTATTAGTCCAAGTGAATGAGTTGGTATTTCCGGCTGATTTTTATGTTTTAGACATGGAAGATGATGATATCTCGAATTCAAGTTCCATTTTGTTAGGAAGACCATTTTTGAAAACTGCAAAGACAAAAATTGATGTTTATAGTGGCACTCTTTCAATGGAATTCGATGGTGAGGTTATCCATTTTAATATATATGATGCCATGCGATATCCAAGTGATGTTTCTTCTTTGAATTGGTTAGATGTTATTGAACCTTTAACTGATGATTGTTTTGAGTTATCTAACCATGATGTTCTAGCATTGGTGTTAAATAGAAGCATTGATGAAGTAACAGCAAAAGAGTTTACTGAAAAGTTCAAGCTTGGGGAAGAGTTGATGGAAGTAGTAACATTCATGGAGGAACAAAAGAAATCAAGGTATGAACCACAAAAGATGCAACTTCCAATTACTAATCAAAAGCTTCTTCCATCTATTTTGCAGGCACCCGAGCTAGAACTGAAAACCTTCCCTAATCATCTAAAGTATGCATACCTTGGAGAAAAAGAGACTTTGCCGGTGATCATATCTAATAAGCTGACAAGTGAAGAAGAAGAGGAGTTGGTCAACACACTCAAGCAATATAAGGAAGCAATTGGGTGGACCATAGCTGACATAAAAGGTTTGAGCCCATCACTTTGCATGCACAAGATCCTCATGGAGGAGGATTACAAGCCAACAAGAGAAGCGCAAAGAAGATTGAACCCTCCAATGATGGAGGTTGTGAAGAAGGAGATCCTAAAGTTGCTAAATGCGGGTATGATCTACCCATTTCCGATAGCAAATGGGTAAGCCCCGTGCAAGTTGTGCCTAAGAAAACAGGTATAACTGTGACTGAAAATGAACAAGGTGAATTGGTCCCCACTCGTGTCCAAAACGGGTGGAGGGTGTGTATTGACTATAGAAGGCTAAACGCCTCAACTCGAAAGGACCACTTTCCATTGCCGTTTATGTCACACCCCAATCTTGACGGCGGAATCGTCGAGGCGTGAGAGTTACGATTGTTCACAGCCACATAACGCTATTACCTGAAACATGTTAAAAATAAAAGGTCAACATAAAAATGTTGGTGAGCATTCCATAGTTTTCAATACATAAGTATATATAAAAGATGGCAATTCAAGTTATAAGTTAGTGAATAAAGTGATTAGGGATGTTATGAACAATGCAACAATCAAACCTCGACAATGTTTTACAAGTATCAAACGACGTTAATATTCTATTAACGTTAAAAGTATACACGATCAGCTAAGTGTACTTGGATCAACCAAGCAGGCTTGTCTTACCCATAGATCTATGACTTCGCTGGGCTAGCAATAGTTAATGATTGTACATATAACGCCATAACATGGTAACCATAAAAGTTCAACTAACCACAACTCACAAGTAAATTGCCATAAGTTTACAAGAATCCAAACGTTTACAAGTGCAATGATTAATAAGTAACATGTTTCCCCCAAAGTGTGAAAATAAGAAAAAGGGGTATAGAAATACTCACTTGATACGCGTATTGTGTACTAGAGTTTACTTGAAAGAAAGTGAACACTCAACCTTCAAAGGTTACCTAGATTACGCAAGTACATGAGTTTATGTAAACAGTGAATATGAGAAACCCTAAGTGCACCATAACCAAGGACTCAAGGTTTTAGAGGAATAGACATGTTTGACCCAGTTGACCCGTTTGACCCGTTTGACCCGTTGGTGACATTATGTGTTGTAAACCATTTAAACAGACATGAGCATATAACATACAAGTCATGTAAGTTCTTAGTATCTAGCATACTCAGTGTGTTCATAACACAACTAGTGTATCATATAACAGGTTAGATCATGCATAACCTACTTATATGACCTATAACCATGAATTAGCATATACGGGTCAAAACAGATAATCTACCAAATAATCATCCATACTAATCACAACACATTCAACATGTCCAATTCACAACTTATACCATCAAAATAAGTTCTAGTAGTACTAACATTACACGCAAAATCCAAGTAAATATGTTACAGGTTGTAGGTATTCGTTTTCCAGAATCTGTGTTTTCGTGCAGATTCTAGGTGTTCGGACGATACGGTCAAACACATAACCAACCAAGGATTTAGGCCAAGGCCAAACTCCGGTAGGCTCTCCTATGAGTCAATTAAGTATGTGAAAAGTTGTTTTAGGTTTTAAGGGCCTGGAGTTACTAGAAAAACTCAAAATGTTACAACAGCTCTCAACCGGAGGGCTGCTGGAGTTAGCTTGCCAAATTGTGCATAACTCCCATTTGAAAATATCTATTGGGTTAATTCTTTTTCTGGAGTTCAGAGGATTCCAAGGACAATTGTTTGACCATAGGGTTTGGTCTCAGGTTTTATGAAATGAAAATGGCATATCAAACAAGTCAACACATACATGCTGTCCAAGAGGACAGAATTGACCCTTCTAGCCAAAACAGGTAAAAAACCAATTTAACCACCTCCAATTGGAGTGTGGTTACACTTTCTGGAAACTAGACTCAGTAACAAACAATTTGGGCACTAGAAACACATCATTTGGACCTGTTATGACCTGTTTGTGGCACATACAAAATGAGACTCAGAATCTGTCAGAAAGTTTGTTTCTGACCACCCTTCACTAAAATGATCATAACTCACGTTTTACACATCCAAATTGGACAAGGTTGAAGGTTTTGAAAACTAGACTCCATGAGGAACATGTTAGACTCAAGAAAACCAGCTTTTGGATTTGTCTTCATTTGGTTATGTCATGATGAAAACAGGGTATGCAATCTGCCAGAAATCAGAACGTGTACACATTTCACATGAAAGCATATACATACGCATATTTCATGTTTCCTAGCATTCATACTAACTAATTAACATCCTAACAACATCAAACAACAATCAATTCCATAAAAGCCCCAAAATTTTCGAATTAGGGTTCATGTTCATCAAGTTTCATAATCAATCAATCAAAAGTGTTGTTTTCTTGCATAATCAACTTTAAATAACATACATACAACCTAACTAACATGTGAACAACATCAAAACATCAAGATTTCAGCTTATTGAACACTAATTTCGCAGGAGGGTTCGGCCATATCAAGAACACATGAAAAACTCATAAAAATCTAACCTTTAAACTTGTAATAGCTTGCAATTGATGATTCTAACTTGTTTTGTTGTTGAAATCGATCAAAACCAGGTTCTAATGCTTGTTCTTGGCTCAAAATCGCAGAAGAGAGGGAGAGAGAAGTGCAGGTCGATTATGGGGGAAAAGGGTGGGGTTTGGGTTGTTGTATTTTAGCCAAATTTACAAATATACCCCTTTTAAACCCTAGCCTTTTGCATTTTATAAAATTTAACTTTTAAACTCTTTTTAATGTGTTTTAAACATAATAATATGAACATTTAAACTAATGATAACTTTTGTATATTTTATTTTATAAAAACACAAGACATACGAAATAACACACGCGTTTCCGCGTTACGCGATAAAATTCCTGAATAGTCTTTAAATCGCGTAAACGCATAAGCATAACACAATAATCATCTAATCAAGTAGATTATTATTAAATTAAAATTTTTAATTATTATTAGGTCACCAACGTCAAACGACAACTAGTGTGTGCTTACGACGCGTGTATGTAAAACTTAACGGAACTAACGGAGTTTGGTAACGGAAAATCACCGGATGTCACAGTTTATAGATCAAATGTTGGAAAGACTAGCAGGTAAGTCTCATTATTGTTGCCTAGATGGGTACTCTGGTTTTCATCAAATACCCGTTGCACCGGAGGACCAAGAGAAAACAACGTTTACGTGTCCTTTTGGCACGTTTGCATACCGGCGGATGCCCTTTGGGCTTTGCAATGCACCCGCCACGTTCCAAGGTGTATGGTAAGCATATTTTCTGATTATGTTGAAGAGATAATTGAAGTGTTTATGGACGATTTCACCGTATATGGAAATTCTTTTAAAGAATGTTTGGAAAACTTGACTAAGATCTTAAAAAGATGCATTGAGACTAATCTTGTTTTAAATTATGAGAAATGTCATTTCATGGTTGATCAAGGTCTTATTTTAGGTCATGTTGTCTCTTCAAAAGGTTTAGAGGTTGATAAAGCAAAAATTGATGTTATTAGATCTTTACCTTACCCTAATAGTGTGCGCGAAGTGCGTTCTTTTCTTAGTCATGCAGGATTTTACAGAAGATTTATCAAGGATTTTTCTAAGATAACAAGACCAATGTGTGAGCTTCTACAAAAAGATGTAGAATTTGTGTTTTCCGAAGCATGCAAGCAAGCCTTTGATACCTTGAAGAAGTCATTGGTTAGTGCACCGATAATCCAACCACCGGATTGGAGTTTACCATTCGAGATCATGTGTGATGCAAGCAATCATGCCGTAGGAGCGGTATTGGGTCAAAGGAAGGATCGAGTGCCATATGTGATCTACTATGCTTCAAGAACTTTAGACCATGCTCAAAGCAACTACTCAACCACGGAAAAAGAGCTTTTAGCTATTGTTTTTTCTTTAGAGAAATTTAGACAATATTTATTGGGTACTAAAGTAATTGTATATTCTGATCATGCAGCTTTGAGGTACCTCATGACTAAAAAGGATGCCAAGCCAAGACTTATCAGATGGGTGCTCTTACTTCAAAAATTCGACTTGGAAATCAGAGACAAAAGTGGAAAGGAAAACCTCGTAGCGGATCACCTAAGTAGGATCATAAACAATGAGGAACCAATGCCCTTAAATGACTCATTCCCGGATGAACATCTATTTGCTGCTCAAATCACCACTCCTTGGTATGCCGATATTGTAAACTACAAAGTGGCAAATACTTTCCCTTCGATCTCTCCCGTGCTCAAAAAGATAAGATAAAAAGGGAAGCAAGAAGATATGTTTGGGATGAACCGTACCTTTGGAAGTATTGCGCCGATCAAGTTATAAGAAGATGCGTCGACATGAGTGAGGTACCTTCTATTCTAGAATTTTGTCACTCACAAGCTTGTGGAGGGCACTTTGGTCCAAAACGGACAGCACATAAGGTACTCGATTCTGGTTTTTATTGGCCAAGCATATTTCTTGATTCATATATGTTTTGCAAATCTTGTGAACGGTGCCAGAAAACAGGTAGTTTAAAAGCTAAAGATCAAATGCCCCTCACCCCCATTCATGTATGTGAAATCTTTGATGTATGGGGCATTGATTTTATGGGTCCCTTCCCATCATCGTTTGGTAACGTTTACATATTGTTAGCCGTGGATTACGTATCTAAATGGGTAGAGGCAAAAGCCACAAGGACTAACGATGCTAAGTTGTTTCAGGTTTTGTGAAAGCTAATATATTTAGCAGGTTGGCGTGCCAAGGGCATTCATAAGTGATAGAGGATCACACTTCTGCAACAAAACGATCGAAGCACTTTTCAAGAAATATGGCGTTACACATCGGGTGTCAACTGCTTACCATCCACAAACAAATGGTCAAGCCGAGATTTCTAACCGGGAGATAAAGTCGATACTTGAGAAGACGGTTAACCTGAATCGTAAAGATTGGAGCTTGCGTTTGGACGATGCATTGTGGGCATATCACACTGCTTACAAAACACCCATAGGTATGTCACCTTTTCGTCTTGTATATGGAAAGGCTTGTCATCTTCCAGTTGAATTAGAGCATAAGGCCTTTTGGGCCATTAAGCAATTCAACATGATAATCGATGAAGCCGGGGTTTACCGTAAGTTACAAATTCAAGAGTTGGAAGAAATTCGTAACGATGCTTTTGAGAACTCTAGAATTTACAAAGACAAAACCAAAGCATATCATGATAAGGTAAACTCGCGAAAATCTTTCAGCGTAGGTCAAAAGGTTTTGTTATTCTCATCAAAGCTCAAGTTATTTCCTGGAAAATTACGATCCCGCTGGGTCGGACCATTTATTATTACTAATGTTATTGCTCATGGTGCAGTGGAAATTACAAGTGAGAAAACAGGGAAAACGTTCAAAGTGAACGGGCATAGGCTAAAATTGTTTTATGAAGGATTCCAAAAAGAAAAAGGTGATTTGATGGGATTGGAGGATCCAAATTACGAGAATTAAAAAAAAGGATTACGTCTAGCCAAAGACGTTAAAGAGAGGCGCTACGCGGGAGGCAACCCGTATTTCGTTTGTTTTATTTCTTTTTCTCTTTTCCTTTTATAAAAAAAAAGTTTAAAATTGAAGGGGGTAGTGTCAAAATATTCTCAAACAACAAGTTAAAAACGACCACGTCAAAAATATTTGACAAAATTTAAAAAAACAGACGTGTCAGAATTTTGTTTAACTTAAAAATTCCAGAACGTTAACACGGCCGCGTTAGCCCTAACACGACCGTGTCAAGCTGTTGTCTAGTTTAAACAAGAAAGAAATAGGGGAAAGGAAATTTCATTTAAAGCCCTAAACCTAAAAAAAAAAAAACAAAGAACCAAACCCATTGTCATCCAACCCATCCCCCACTCACCTCATCTCACCACTACCGTTCACCTTACCACCGCCCAACCACCTCACCGTCCTCAGCCGCCTCGGCCGCGCCGTCGCCGTCATCGCGCCGCCGCCTTCATCACCCACACCACCGTTCACCTTACCACCGCCCATCTCTCACCTTTCCCGTCGCCAAACCACCGTCATAACACCCCTGCATCACCCGATTACCCCTATTGCTCAACACATTCATCTTTGCTTCCAAGGGCGAATAACTCACATATCATAATGGTTCGCAAGAAGACACAGGTTCCATTATCAGCTTCGGTATCCAGACACGTGCGAAACGCTTTGCGTACACGACAGGACGCATCTTCTAGTCATCACGAAGCCGGTGCGTCACGACGAGCTTTGAGATCCATAATCACCGCACCCAATGATGACAATCTGGTATTTGTTGATGAGGATCAAAGAAAAAGGTACAATGCTTTACAAAAACGGGTCATGGTGAATACCCGATTTGCGGACGATGATGCTATGAAAGCAATTGGGGTATTTAATGGAGTTATGAAGTTATTCACCAACATCGGGTGGGAAGGATTGTTTGAATGGGATGATGAGGGCTACAAGCGAATGACCACCGAGTTCCTAAGTTCTGCTGAATTCAAAGACGATGCGATGCACTTTGGTTGTTCAACGACTCTTACAACCTCACTGTTAATCAAATCTGTGATATGATTCATGCTCCTAATAGTGATACCTTCGCACCCGATGCACCCACTCACCAAGAATTCAAAGCTAGAGATTTTTGGGCATCCATTACTGATAGATGGATATATGTGGCCGCTAATGCAAAAGCATCCCATATCATACATCCAATACTTCGGGTTACACATCGGCTCCTTTCCAACATCATAGATGCTCGGAAAGACACCGGAGGAGTCACCCAACTGGAACTCTACCTCTTATGGTGTATGATCAACCCGCAGCCACAAAAGCCAAACTTTGCACTCTACCTCTGTCACAAGTTAATACACGTTACGCAATCTACTGCTGGACAGATTCATTGTGGTTCAATCATCACCATCCTGGCACGTCATACCATAGCAAATCTGCGTCTCCCAATGGCTTTGGAAAGATTAAAAGGGCCCGGTACCTCGATATGGTTCAGCTGGAGAAAATGCAGCTGTTCAAAATCCATTTCAACACCCAGATTTGGCTGAAAGGAATTAAGAAGCAAAAGTACCTCGTGATCTCGAAGACACTCATCACTTACTATCTTTGGCTGAACCGGTGAAAGCAACGCGATGGCTAATCCAAGAGAACTACCAACCGGGTTATGGAGATCAAGCCGATGATGAAGATGAAGACGATAATCGTGCACCGGAAAATTCATCAACCGCTCACGCCCCAACGGATCATCATGAAGAATACATGGCCGTTTCACCTCAATTGACACCCTCTTATCCGAAGTTCGCCAAGACATTCATCATGTCCAAGGGGAACTCCATGACCAAGGGGCCATGCTACGCCTCATGTATGTTCATCAGCAGGAAATGGGTCGCGCGATCTCTGCCTTACACGAGCTCCACGTTGGACGACCTCCCCGTCCACCCAGTCCACCACCTCAATAAGTTTCATTCTACTCTCTACTCCAAGCCTCGAGGACGATGCTGAATTAAAAGCTTGGGGAGAGGTAATTTTCATTTTTTTTTTGGTCATTCGATTACGTACTGCATTTAGGATTGCATTGCATTTAGTTTATCATTTTCATGCTAGTATTAGGACTGCATATAGTTAATCATAGATTAGGTTTGCATAAAAAAACAACAAAAACAAAAACAAAAAAAAAGGATAACACCTCCGTAGCCTTGGGAAAGAGTTAGGGGAATAACATGAAAAATGATATTACCTTTTATTATGCCAATCGTAGGTTGCGTGCACAAATAGATTTATGGTAATAAATAGACAAGATGTGCTCCGTTATGCTAGTGCCCTTTGTTCTCGGGTTTACAAAGATAAACACTTAACAGCCATGTGTGCCTAATGTCAATCTGATCACATAAGGAGACTGAGACCTAGCAAAAATAGGTTGAGAGCCGAGTCCAAATAAATAAATAAATAAATAAATAAATAAAAAACCAAAAAAAAAAGAAAAAAAAAGGGACGGAGAGAAATAGTTCTGATGAATAAGCCGCAATAATGGCAAGGCAATAAAAAAAATATATATATTTACGATCTCGTGTGGTGAAAAATTGACCACGTGCTCTCTATAGTCCTTGAGGTTAGGAAGGTTTCCACTGTGTGAAGAAAGGCGTTGGCACTGAAATGAGTAATTTAATACGGCTTAATTGATATGAAACGATAAATCCGGAACATAAGGGTTAGAGGACCATGACTTGCAAATTGGGCACATTTGTTTATAAAAGAATTCTTGAAAATCCAATTTGTCCACGACAACTGAAAATTAGCATAATAAGATGATTTCATGCTCTTACTGATGGGTTTGTTAGAACACTAAAACATAGTTTAACCTTTTTAAACTTTCAGAAAACGCAGCAGATGTAAAGGATTATAACATGTTTATAATCTGAAAATTTTGTGTTCTAAATGTAGTTTTAAGATGAAAAACAAAACCCAAAACAATAGGATCTTAAATATGTGAATGGACAAGCTATGAACATGATAAAATGTACATAAAATCACAGCCATATAAAGCTGTGATTGACTACCTTTCTGCAGCTTGAAACCCGACCAAGAAAGGGTGAAGATGTTCCCAAAATCGACCAAGACTTCAAGGGAGAAGTCCTCAAGTGCTTATACCCCAAGCCTTGTAGCAAGCACCACTCTTGTTAGGTAGAATAACACCAAGAACAACATGAAAAAACTGCTCAAAAACCTCCTGCTGAAGCTGAAAAAACCGTAGCTTTTGGGAGAGAGAGGAGTGAGTTCAAGTTGTTGTTTGCATGTGAGAATTGATTGGAAAAGGAGAGCATATTGTCTAGTTAAAAGAACAAATGCATGTGTGTGTTTCAAGAGAATCTCTCTTAGTGGAAACATGTGACAAGCATGCATGTGTGTCTTCCACTCAAGGGAACAAACACCATATCACATGCATGTAAGAAACGGCCATTATGGCTGAAAACAAATGTTTTCTAGTCTTCTATAATATATATTATCTTATATTGTATGAAAAATATAAGACACACATATATATTGTATAGAAAACAAGTGGGTTTCTTATAAATATTAAATTTTAACACACACATATATTGTCTAGCCTTGTAACTAGTTTATACAATTAACCAATTAATTGTATAAGTAGTATACTCTCATTATTATTTAGTGTTATGTAACTAATTTAAATAACACTTCAAATAATATTATTGAACAAAATATCCTAATAAATTGTTCCATCTCATATGCAACTTATTTAGAAAACCCATTTTCTAAATTGGTGTAAATATTTAATTGCGTGATCATATCATCAATTAAATATTAAATGGTGTTTGCTAAGCTTGTTATTGGGTATAACCCGACTTGGATCATAACGTACTAACCACATCAATATTCTAAGTGTCTTGGGCATATAGAATCCTACAATCTCCCACTTGCCCAAGATTCATAGAAGATTGATGCAAGTAGTAAATAACGCCTAACAACGGTTTACTACCCTTAATACGCATGACTTATGGCCATTCAATAACATCATCCCATTCAAGTACCTTACTTGAAATGATTTAGGTGAATCAATCATCTATCCTTTTGTTACAGATGTCATGTTAAATCCAAGGACACAGAATGATCATTCCTTGTTGATTTAACTTAATCAGGCCTTAGACATCATACTCTCAACGAATAAGAGGAACAAATCCCATCTTGACCACATACGTTTCTCACAATCACCTTATGTCATACCTGAACATAGCCTTATGTACTGACAATTATTTCATATCAGTGAAGAACTAGCTCAAGGTATAAAACTTGGTGAATATCAAAACCCAATATGTATCTCAGGTCGGAGGATACCAAATGATATTCGCCTTTACTCAAATTTACTTATGATCAATCAATAAGATTCCATGTAGTAAGATTTGAGATGCGGGTCAGTCCAATATTCGTATCCCACGAATATCTATGAACCTTGGCAGCAACCAATTGCTCTATATTCATGCCTTATGAATATCCACCAATCCAAGTTCATAATAGTCTTACATTCATATTTGTTCCCACAAATATGACCGACTACGGACATTTAGAATAATAAAATTATTCATGGATGTAAACATGCTAAAAGGAACATCACTTAAAATATCGTAAATACATAGATAAGTTAAGTATTACAATTGTTCCACATATTCAAATACAAAATTTGATCAAGTCCAATCACTAGAATATCGAAGTCCTAAGGCACAAGTATGACTTTCATGCTTTGCCCTTTCGAGGAGCTTCGTGAGTGGATCCGCAATATTTTGATCAAAGTGAACTTTGCGAATACATATCTTTCCCTTTTCAACTTCATCCCTTATGTAGTTGAATCTCCGCTCATTGTGCCTAATCTTTTGATGTGCACGGGGTTCCTTGATTTGAACAATCGCACCCTCGTCATCACAAAGATTTCTAAGGGGTCTTGAATGGTAGAGACCATCCTTAGATTGGTGATAAACCTTTTATTCATGCAGCTTCCCAAGCTGCTAATGAGGCGGCTATGTATTCGAATTCTGTAGTGGACAACACTACCCTATTCATAATGGAGACGTACCCTGATTATGATCGAAGATCATCTCGATCAGTTTGGAAACTAGCATTCGTGTAACCCTTTACAACTAGTTCCTCTTCATCAGATCTGTATATTAGAAACATATCCTTAGTCCTTCTAAGGTATTCCAATATACTTTCAACAGCCATCCAATGGCTGTTACTTGGATTCTGGTGATATCTACTTGTCATGCTTAACGCGCATGACACGTCCAGTCTAGTGCATATTATCGCATACATGATGGATCCTATAGCAGACGCATATGGGATGTCCTTCATACGATGTTGCTCATCCTTTGAGCTTGGACATTGAGATGCACTCAATATTGTCCCTCTTTGAATAGGTACTATACCTTTCTTAGAGTTTTCCATCTTGAACCTTTTCAAGATTTTATCAATGTATGCACTTTGGTTTAACCCTATCAACCGCCTCGATCTATCCCTATAGATCTTTATTTCCAACATATAGGCGGCTTCACCGAGATCTTTTATGGAAAAACAACTTCCAAGCCAGGTTTTAACACCTTCCACGGTTGGAATGTCATTTCCAAAATGTAGTATGTCATCAACATACAATACTAAGAACGTAATTACACTCCCACTAGCCTCTTGATACACACAAGCCTCGTCAGCGTTCTTGATGAAACCCAATTTCTTGATCTCTTCATCAAAACGTTGATTCCAACTTCTCAATGCTTGTCTCAATCCATAGACTGATCTCTTTAACTTGCATACTTTATCAGGATGATTTGGATCGACAAAACCTTCAGGCTGAACCATATGGACAGTCTCTTCGAGATGTCCATTAAGAAAAGTGGTTTTGGACATCCATTTGCCAAATCTCATAATCAAAATGAGCAGTTGTGGCAAACATATCCTGATAGACTTTAGCATTGCCAGAGGCGTGAAGGTTTCATCATAATCAACCCCTTGACTTAGAGTGAAACCTTTTGCTATAAGTCTTGCCTTGTAAGTATCCAAGTTTCCATGCATATCAGTTTTCTTCTTGAAAACCCACTTGCATCCAACCGGTTTGGAGTTAAGTGAAGAGTCAACCAATTCCTAAACTTGGTTGTCATACATGGATTGCATCTCTACGTTCATGGCTCCTAGCCACTTGTCACAATCCGAATTGGACATTGCATGATGGTATGTAGTTGGCTCTTCGGAGTCAACAACGTAGCATCCATCTATGAAAAATCCATATCTTTCATGTGGAATGCTAATTCTACCAGATCTGTGAACGTTTTGTGTGTATTGATCAACCCCTTTGATCATGATCAACAACCTTCTGTTGATTGCTAGTGTCAACCAAACGTGTATCGGCTTGTGGATCTTGATCCTCATCAAATTCCACTGTTTTATGCGTCATTCCTTCCATAAGGAACTTGGCTTCCAAGAACTCTGCCTTTTGAGCAATAAATACCTTTTGCTCTGTTGGATCAAAGAAATAGTATCCTATACAGTCGTTTTGGATATCCAACAAATATACACTTAGTGAATCGACTTTCAGTTGGTTTGGGTGTTAAGCTTAACTTAAGCTTCATAACCCATACTTTTAAATATGATAGCGATGGAACTATTCCATTCCATATTTCAAAAGGCGTCCAATCCACTTTCTTGGTTTGGGTCATATTCAAAATATGAGCCGCGGAGAGTAGTGCGAAACCCTAAAATTATAGAGGTAGTGAGCTTATAGCCATCATAGGTCGAACCATATCCAATAGGGTTCGATCTCCTTCTCTATCTAAACGGAGAACTTTGGTAGTTCTATCGAGTTGATTTTCTACTTCATTCTTGAAGTTTTGAACATTTCAAATTTTTCATGTTTATGTGCCATCAAGTACACATGACCATAGCGACTATAATCGTCGGTAAAGGTAATGAAGTAAGTTTCATCATACCTTGTCATTGTTTTAAAAGGACCTCATACATCCAAATGTATGACTCCTAATAAATCTTTTGCCCTCTCACTAGTACCACTAAAGGGCGTGTTGGTCATCTTACCTTGTAAACAAGATTCACACTTATCAAATGAACAATTTTCATTTGTTTTCAAAAGACCATTCTTTTAAAGTGTTTAAATCCGATTCTTGTTTATGTAACCAAGATGACAATGACAAGGATAAGAGTTACTTAAACCATTTTAAGTCTCTTGGTACATGATGGGTATGATGTGTTATTATAGGATGATTCTTTATGAACCAATTCATAAATATCATTAGAAGGCATAGCCTTGAAATAATATACATCATCCATAGCAACATAAATACCATCATTTACAAACTTTAAATCATAACCATATCGTTTTAAAAGGGAAACTTAAATCATGTTCCTAGTCAAACTAGGAGCATATAACATGTTTTGAAGAACAACTTCCAAACCTTTTGAAAGTTTTAAAACATAGTCTCCTTTCTTAAAGTGCTTATTTCTTTTGAACCCTCGCAACAGATTGCAAAAGTGAGTTCCACATGCGGTATCCAATTACCCATGTGCTTTGAGGAAATAACATTTAAGTCAATATGAATTATGAAAGTTGTGCTTGAGGTTTGCCCAGCATCCCTCTTATTTCTCAACTCATTAAGATAGGTTGGACAATTCCCTTTCAAATGACCTATCTCACCATACTCAAAGCATGGATCGTTTTCGGTTACCTTAAGCTTCATAAGCTTAGGTTTTGGAGATTCCGCTTTGATCTTCCCTTCCCCTTTGCCTTTGATGTACCCTTCTCCTTTTGCAACATTTGCCTTGGGATCGGGAATGGCCTTTCCATTGCCTCCCTTATTGATCTAGAGGATAGGTAGAACTTTTCTACCCATCCCTGCCTTAGCTGTTGTGAGCATTGCGCGAAACTCACCAATGCTCTTGTCCTATCCATTCATATTGTAATTCATTATGAACGTCTCAAACTTTTAGTTAGGCCATTAAGGATCAAATCCTTGGCCAACTCCTTTGAGACAGGACAGCTAAGCCTCTCGAGGCGGCCTCAACACCGTCGGGGTCGGGTTGGTTAGGAATAGGATCGTCAAGGACATTTGCCTTTTGCTCTTGCTTGAGAACAATTCTCAAGTTTCGAGACCAGTCCATGAGGTTATTATGGTACAGACGATCCCTCTCTAAAATAGTTCTCAGTGATAGGGTATGGACGGTCGGGGTGGTAGCATTATTGTTTGCGGCCATTCTACAAATTTTACAAAGTTCTTTTTAGTATTTCTGAAAAATTTTCATTTTAATTATTAATACCCTTTATGTCTCATAGACAATTAATAATTAAAATCTAGAATCCAACGTTACATTCAAATAATGGTTAGGTGACCTTTATCCCATTATTCAAATTAACAAGGTAGTCAACATTTGACAATTGCAACCTTTTGCAACTTCTAGCGGTATGGGATCGACTTTAAGCATCATATGTTAAGTCGGCATGTTAATCCCATCAACACCATTTGGAAACCATATTTTAGGTGATCCATTCAACATGGTTTGCAAATCAAGTTACCCTACTTGCACACACATGTGAGTTTACCAACATAAGTGGTTAGGTGACCTTTATCCCACCAATGTGGTATTCCCACCTTAAGTCACAAGTTCCCTCAAAATGGTTAGGTGACCTTTATCCCATTAAGAGTTTCCAAATGACTTAAGTGTTGTGCAAAAGGACGGTGTTAAACTTGTTTGTTAAATGTTTAGAGGTTTCATAATTCTAGTTTAGAAAACTCTATGTACTTGTATTTGCATGCTTTCAAATACAAGGTACCTTATGGTTCTTTGATTAAAACCTATTTTAATCTTTAAAATCATTAAATCATTTTAATAATCATTTATTAACACTTAATGACTAAGAACCATTTTATATTCAGCTTGTTAAGATGTTAATGCGTTTGTTATTCATGTCAAAACATCAACCATTCAAACAAACAACAAACATTTAAACAAGCATAAACATTAACAATTATATGTGCATAACCATAGCCCTTATGTTGACAACACTTGTTTGCCATCACAAGTGTTGTCATTTGGTCTTTCTAAGGGTCAAACTCATCATAAAAGTTCCAAGAACCTCCCACTAGAAACCGCATCCAAATGCTCCATGTTTCTTGTGTCTTCTCTTTGTGCTTCCAATGTGTATGTCTTCATATTACAAGATATAAAGTCCTAGTACAAGATATCTAGTAAAATTAAAATACACCTAATCTATTTATTACAACCCAATAATAAATAAATTACATTTGAAACAAAGCACAAATAACAAATAATACAACCCAATTGAATGAATGAATACAACCATCACAAATATCCAAACAATCACAAGGTCAATGGCTAGGTTATGCACTAAAACATCCAATGATCAAATCATCAAAATATATTATGAAACCCCACTTAAAACCTTCAAATTTCAGCCAACATAAACTGAAATTTTGGTTTTAAATATTGTCCAAACAATCAACATATCAACATACATATCTTTCAAGGTTTAATCACAAGCATGTGTAATGTAACCTTGAAAGTTGGGGTTTCAACAAGACATAATATTCCAGCCCAAAAACAGCCTATAGTATGTCTAATAACATCTTTTAAAACCAATTTCAAAAGATAAAACAAGCAAGTCATCCACATAACCGGCTCTTGATGCCATTGATGGGTTTGTTAGAACACTAAAACATAGTTTAACCTTTTTAAACTTTCAGAAAATGCAGCGGATGTAAAGGATTATAACATGTTTATAATCTGAAAATTTTGTGTTCTAAATGTAGTTTTAAGATGAAAACAAAACCCAAAACAATAGGATCTTAAATATGTGAATGGACAAGCTATGAACATGATAAAATGTACATAAAATCACAGCCATATAAAGCTGTGATTGACTACCTTTCTGCAGCTTGAAACCCGACCAAGAAAGGGTGAAGATGTTCCCAAAATCGACCAAGACTTCAAGGGAGAAGTCCTCAAGTGCTTATACCCCAAGCCTTGTAGCAAGCACCACTCTTGTTAGGTAGAATAACACCAAGAACAACATGAAAAAACTGCTCAAAAACCTCCTGCTGAAGCTGAAAAAAACCGTAGCTTTTGGGAGAGAGAGGAGTGAGTTCAAGTTGTTGTTTGCATGTGAGAATTGATTGGAAAAGGAGAGCATATTGTCTAGTTAAAAGAACAAATGCATGTGTGTGTTTCAAGAGAATCTCTCTTAGTGGAAACATGTGACAAGCATGCATGTGTGTCTTCCACTCAAGGGAACAAACACCATATCACATGCATGTAAGAAACGGCCATTATGGCTGAAAACAAATGGTTTTCTAGTCTTCTATAATATATATTATCTATATTGTATGAAAATATAAGACACACATATATATTGTATAGAAAACAAGTGGGTTTCTTATAAATATTAAATTTTAACACACACATATATTGTCTAGCCTTGTAACTAGTTTATACAATTAACCAATTAATTGTATAAGTAGTATACTCTCATTATTATTTAGTGTTATGTAACTAATTTAAATAACACTTCAAATAATATTATTGAACAAAATATCCTAATAAATTGTTCCATCTCATATGCAACTTATTTAGAAAACCCATTTTCTAAATTGGTGTAAATATTTAATTGCATGATCATATCATCAATTAAATATTAAATGGTGTTTGCTAAGCTTGTTATTGGGTATAACCCGACTTGGATCATAACGTACTAACCACATCAATATTCTAAGTGTCTTGAGCATATAGAATCCTACACTTACTTCTTGCACGAGGCTAAGGTTGTGTTGTCAAATTCCTAATTATATAACTATGTGTTCTCTTTTCACTCTTCGGGTTATTTCTAGTCTTAACTTCCTTGAGGACAAGGAAAGGTTTAAGCTTGGGGATATTTATTAGTTATATTTTTAGTCATAAATTATAGTAATTTTAGGTTGCATTATTGCATAAATTCTGCATTAATTGCATGCATTTTTATAAAATAGAAGTTTTAGTAGGATGGAATCTACTTTTGTATATTTTTGTTTTTTTTATAGGAATTAAATGGCTGAAAAAAAGAGGATAAAGATTGAAACTTTAAAACCTAAAAAAGTGGAGAATTAGTTGGAGGAGTTCAAAAATAAAAGGAAGATCTTGGAAACAAAAAAAGGCATCTTGGAAACAAAAAAGACATCGACCACAAGGAAGAAAAAGAAGAAAAAGGGCATCTTGGAGGCACGGAGTTCTAGAAAGAAGAAAAAGTTGCTTTTGATGTTTTTGGATTATTAAGAAGACATTGAGGCTATTGTTGATTTTGGGAATTTTCATAAGCTTATATTTTTTTTCTTTGTTTTCATTAACCTAGCCACCATATCCGGCTAGGGCACTTTTTAGTTCCGACATTAAGGTTTGATTTTTATGTTTTGGTTTGAATTTATGTGAAACGGTTATGAGACGTTTTTATTTTAATGGTTTGTTTGCGTGATCCTTGATCTTAAACCCGGATCCAATCCGGTATATATTAGATTGTTAATAAACCTGATCAACTTATTAATTTTATAATAAAGTTCTTCAAATTTTTTAAAACCCTAATTAAGTTTTAATTTTTGATACAAGGAACAAATAATGTTTTGGGTTTGTCTATGAGTCCAAATTCATTATAGGGTCATTCAATCTAATTAAGCATTCCGAACGGCGTGAGTGTTTAATTATAATTGATACTTCTATCATTGCAACCCGCACGCTAAGATCCGAACGGCGTGAGCTTAGAGTAGCGGGTTAGCTCTAATCAACGAACTGCGATTGATTAGACATTAGATAGAGTCGATATCCGAACGGCGTGATGTCTAGTATCAATACAAATTATTAATTAAAAATAGTCATTGCACCGTAATCGTTAATGATCGTAAGCCAAATCAAATCAAGAAATTACCTTAGTGTTGGAATTAGTTTTCGTATTTGAATTAATTTCACCATTTAATTAACGTCTTTATTAATACCTTTTTCAAAATAAAAAAATACAAAAAAATGTCAACTTTCGTTTTTCTAGCAGAACCTTAACACGGCCGCGTGGAGTTTTCTTTACAGTTTGACACGGCCGTGTCAGCTTGCTGGAATTTTTCATACTTTTTGCTATTTACTTTTAGTTTTAGTTTTTAATTAAAACCCCCACCTTCTTTAGTCCATATCGATCAAAGTAACTGTGCTAAAACGTTTTTGGTATAAAATAATTGACACGTATCCCTGAGGACACGAACCCTACTTACGCTCATACTATTCTTAGTGTGTGTTCGGTAGGTTCACATTTTCATCATTTATTTGCTGGATTCGACACCCAACACATAATGTCGATGTAAAGCCACACGTTGTGGCATTGATGTGGCGAAAAGGATTAAACCATAAAAAATATCACATTAAATCATTGATAAAAAAAACAATTCACAACAGCAAAGAAAATAAAATTGTTAGTTGGCTATGTGTAGAAAATTGTTGGGGGGAAAGAAAATAAGAAAATTACTATTGAAAATTATTATATATATTTTAAAGTAAAGAAAAATAAAAAAAAAACTTAAAATCGGGTAGCATACACATGTGGCTACGTAACTAAGCGTGTGTATATAATTTTGAACATATAATAAACTCGCTAAATGTAATACATTTGTACTTTGTAGAAATGAACGCTTTGTGCATGCTACTTTGTTTGATTATTGTACTTGGTTACCCAAATAACTAACTTTGGTTTGAATCAAGAAATTATGTCACCAAGATTGACCATTTTATAAACTTGAATGGTGAAACTAAGTAAAAAAAATTAATTTACCTCTAGCGACAGTTTTATAAATTAAGTTGAGTGAATTTAACCCTATATATATATATATGTATATGTATATGTGTTATCATAGACATCTTATATTATGTTGAACAATTGTTGGTAGGCCATTATAGTATTAACCTTAGAGTATTCACATTCTGTTTTTTAAATTTATATGAATGTATTCTTTATATTATATGGTATGACTATATGTGATTGTGAGTGAAAGATACGAGAAAATATACTAAAAATTATTATTATTTCTATCTAATTTTCAATTAAATAATACTTTTTATATCTTTATCATTATTTTTCTCTCTCCTCTACTCACAACCGCTTAAAATATATTAAAAACATTATAAGGTTTTGAACGGTGTTTTCTAAAAATATAGATTGAACAGTAAATTTATTATATCCTTCACTCACAACCATTTATAACCATACTATATAATATAATATAATATAATATAGAAATACACTCACAAAAATTTTAGAAACTAGTTCACAAGAATCTAGTTGTGAACGCTTATATGTTTAGGAATAACTAGAATCATATATAGTAAGAGTGTAGACTCATTAGATGCCATGTTATTGGAGCCCATTAAGCCTAGGCCCAAGAGGCATTATATTTGTTCAGAACCCATAAATAATAAATATCTTAAAATAAATAAATATCTTAAAATGTTATAAATTTATAAAATAATAAATATCTTAACATGAAACTTTTGAGGTAAAATAAATAAATATTTAATCGGGTGTGTATTAACATATTTTAAAATGTTATAAATTTATAAAATAATAAATATCTTAAAACCAATAACATATTCTAGAGTGGGTATTGATACTATTAACCAAATTAAGTTTAAAATATCAAAAATGCTATTTTATTTGTAACGAGTGATATGAACTCGAATGACTATTGATAACACCGAATCACGTGCACCCATCGATTTGTTTCCAATGATTTAGCTTTATGCCTTTGCGTTCCATCCATGCCATATACAAGTTACTATTTAAAAGGGTCCGTATTTACTTGTCGCATAGAACATCTGAAATCTACAAACTTGTCTCGATTAATCAAATAATGAACTATTTATTTTAATGATGCCACAAGCTCTAGTTGATAACTAAATACGAGGATCATGTTTCTAAAGGAAGCTTAGTGATGGGATGTTTCGCAGAACCTCAAACACTTGAATACGGCGAAGCGTATTTGTTGTTTTCGGGTGCAGAAAGACCCCCATTGAGTGATGATCATGTCGTCATAGACTCTAAAAGCGTTGAATTATTTTCTAGAATTGAGAACACTTCTAACGATTACCGACAAACTTATCCATTCAGATTTTCAAGGCATTAACACATAGAAAAACCATTAGAAGGAACGATAGAGAGAAGAGAGAGAAGACCCTCCACATCAAGTGGTTTCTCCTCTGGGGATGTGGCCATGTGGGTCGGAATAAGAATAACGGCCAACGGGTCAAGCCTTCCTAGGCTCACAAGCCCATACATTAAGCCCAATGTGAAAACTAGTGTTTGCATTGCATCCATGTGATGTGATGTTCGTGTTTTGAAGGTTGTTGGCATATTTAACAAAAATATTGCCGCGTTGCCGCGGCGTCGTTGCGACATGATAAAATATAAATTGCAATTGACACAACTTGTTTTCAAATGGAATTTGCGTCGAAACGTAGAGTTAGTCGAATTTATATTATCAAATAAAAACATATTATACATGATCTCACTCGTTTTCAAACAAACATTTTATACTGACTTAAGTCGTCTCCGAATAAAATTTACGTCAAAACATAGACGAACTCAAATTTACACTGACATGTACAAAAAAATGATGTAAGAAATTAGTTTTTTTTAAGTAAAAATGTATAACAGGTAAACCCGAATTTTTTGAAACTCTAGTGGGTCAAAGTGACATTTCTTAAAGTTTTATATAAAAAAAAACTTGAGGTGAAAAGCGTTAAGTCAAAAAAGCTTGACGGGGCTTTGAACGGTGGCAAAAGCCACCGATCTTTTTTTTTTCTTTCTTAAGTAGTAATATACTAAAAAGCTGAAGCAAAGAGTTTTTGTTTTCAGTCAACCAAATAAAACACCGACTAGATTGACACGACCCCTTTCAACCCCGCAACAGCATCTACTCATCACACACTGGATTTCGTTGCTTAAAGTTCCGGTGGGCATATTATCATCAAGTCATTTTTTATAATTGTTTGAAGTCTTTACTAGTATCCTTCGGGTCAATTTATGTCAACTGAGTCCGTCAAACTCGAATACCGGATGTAATTCGTTTGTCACTGTAAAACTGAAAGCATGAGACATGACCCCCGACTTTTGAAAATTTCAAATTTAATGATTTATCAAATGCGTGTTTTGGTCAGTTAATTGAACCCTACCAATAAGTTATCCATATTCTATAATTTGATTTGGATTTCAATATGATCATACTTTACACCTTAAAGCAAAGTGTTACATCAACTTTATTCGGTATAAAACGAAATACTATGTATAGTTTTAATAGGTGTGACTACTTTAAAAAGAAAATTGACTAGTGTATTTTATTATATTAATATATAAATAGTTTTATTAGTAAAATAGATGATCTATAGAATAGTTTATTATAGTAATGAATTGTTTATTTTTTCATATTAGTTTATATTGTATAAATTTATTCCTTTATCTTCTCACTTCGTATACCCACCCAAAGGCCCAAAACAGTTCTATTGAACCTGCAAATTTATCTATGTTTTATGTCCAACCCTTAATGCACAACATACTTCTTCTAAAGTTACATGTTCCTCAGAGCCCTCAACCAAAACATAGATTCTGTAAACAATGTTTGCATCTATGAGCCAGAGAAATAGTATAAAAGATCACTACCATCAAGAAAACACAATAATCCCATAAATTTAAATATTACTAATTATTAAGTTATGATTGCATTAATTGTTATATCGTATGCCTAAAAAATAGTATATTTTTTAATTTTTTATTTTAAACTCAATGCTTTTATATCTTTCACACAATAATCCTTACAAATTTTTACGTTCAACTTTAGTCCCCTATATTTTTTATCTTTTATAAAATTTTCAATTTATGGTTTAAAATTTGAGACTTAACACGTAATGTGCACGTGTCGTTCAACGTTGTTATGCTTCTTTTTTTTTCATTTAACATCAATGTCGCAACGCGTAAGTCCTAAACTGACTTAGTTATTATTTTTAACGTTTTACGTTTCGTGTGTATGGTTTAACATTTTGCTTCAACTTTCCGTTTGTTTTTTTTTTTCGTTTTTATTTTTGTTTTAGTACGAGATTTTTCAGTGTTGGTGATCGTTGACGATGCTGTGACATTGGTGTTAGTTGACATGATTTACATCCCCGCCGCAAGGAAGCTTATTACTAGTTATATAGAAAACTATTGACCAAATGTGCCTTATTTCTATTGTTATATAAAAGACTAAAAATTATGTTACTATAAGTTTATCCATAAATTCGTATTTATCAAACGTGAATAATATTTTTCTTTGTACTAAAATCACGAAGATCTCTTTATATGTTCAAATATTACAACAAAAGATAAATATACAAATTAACTAAGTAGCGAGAAAAGCATGAATGTAGAGATTAAGAAGCTCTAACTTACCTCTACAATGTATAATTACAAATATCATTTATAAGTAATTGAATCTCTTAAATACACAAATAATGAGATGTTAGCGACACTAAAATTTTGTACAAGCAGCCAGAGAATGAGAGAAGCAGATGGCTTCAAGAACCAGACTCTAGCGGTTACTTAAGGCCGTATATAATCTTCTTTAGCAAGCAAACATGATGAAAACACATCTGACAACAAAGTCAAGAGGTCATACCATGTGTGAGCCTAACGAATATGGTAGTCGTGGTGGATGAAGACACAAATAAGAGTTCTTAAAGAAAGTTTTCTCATGTAAAATGACATGTCAAGTGTTTGTGCGACACGTTTAAGAATCATAAAAAGCCGTCCATGATGATTATGTGCATATCTTAACAAAGATTTAGGGGGCGTTTGGTTCGCGAAATTTGTTGGAATTAGGATTGGAATTGGAATTTGAATTGGAATTTGAATTGTAATTCAAAGGAATTGCATTTGGAATTCAATATTTTCCAAATGATTTGGAATTCAAAGGAATTAGAATCTATAAATGGAATTTAAATTTCAAATACATTTTCAGTGCCAATACATTATAAAGAAATTGGAATTTATCACCCGTTGCAAACCGTCACCACCTCAATGACCACCGCATCGCCGCTACATACCACCGACCGCCACCGCCGTTACCGTCGACAATCGACCGCGAACACCAACCGCGCCCGTTGCCGAAAACCGACCGCCGCCGCCGCTCGACCGCCACCAACCGATAACGCCTGTTGTCGAGACAAGGTTCAGCAACGACGGTCGGTGACAAATGACGATTAGGGGTGGCGATGGTCGGCGTCGGTGGCGGTCGGTGGGCGGCGGTGAAGGCAATTGGGGTCGGCGGTGGTCGGGGTCAGCGGGGTCGGGATCGGCGGTCGGTGGCGGACGACGGTGGTCGGCAACGGCCGGTGACGGACGGCGGCGGTCGGCGGACGACGACCGTGGTCAGTGATCAGGGGCGGGCAGCGGCGTCGGCGATCGGGTGCGTCACAGTCGGTTGGAGGTGGGCGGGGTGGTAGGCGGCGGTCGGCGGTTGGGGGCGGCGGGGGTTAGGGTTGCCGGGGGGTCAGCGGTCGGCGGTCGGGGTCGTCGGTAGTGTCGGTCGGCGGTGAGCGGGGTGGTAGACGGCGGTTAGTGGTGGAGGCAAGAGTCGGTGGAATTTGAAATCCTTTAATATTTGGAAGAATTTTGAAATCCTTTATTTGAAGGAATTGGAGGGAATTAATTCCAATTCCAATTCCAATTCCTTTTTCAATCAAACACGTGAATAATGGAATTCAAATTCCTATTCCAACGAATTTCTACCAACCAAACACAATGAACAATGGAATTCAGATTCCAATTCCATTGAATTTCATTAAATTCCCTCATACCAAACGACCACTTAGATTTTTATCATTTTTATTTGATCGGCCTATATTAAGAATAGTCATTAAATAAAGACTTTTAGATTTTTATCTCACTTAGCTCCTAAATTTGTTGAGCTACCCCTGTGCATGACTAGACACTCATTTCAACTTATCGCTAATATACTTTTGTATTAAATCAAAGCTAAACAAAGACATTTAATTAATTTTTCTTTGAACAATACTGACTAACCTGATCATCTTCATTACTTGAATACGTAATCGAAGACCACCATTAAGAGAAAACTCACCATAGGTGAAAGATAACTCCTAACCCAAACATTTTTTCAAAACCTCACTTTATTTTAATATAATCTTAAGATACTTCACCTTAATCATTTAATATATACTAATTACCAACTTGCTTTGTGTATTGAGGTTGTACCTTATGCTTAGGGTGTTTTCTAAAAAATAATTGATTTTTTATTTTTAGTTCAAAGCTTTTCATCTTATCTCGTAAAAAAATTATTTTACTTTTAACACAAAACTTTTCATTCTTTTGCAATTTAGGCTCATAAATATTTTACTTTCAACTGTGGTCTTCTATACTTTTGATCTTTTGAAAATTTCCGTTTTACGTTTCGTTCTAAATTTTGCAAGTGAACATGTCGCAACATGCATGTATGGTTCAACATTTTTACGTTTTGCAAGTGAACATGTCTAAATTTTACTTTGTGAGCTAAGTCGATGCACCGTGCGTGTGTGGTTTACCGTTTTTACTTCTATTTTTTCCGTTTGATATATTCGTCGCAACAAGCGGTTTGTATATCGAATTAGTTGTACTTTTCTATGTTTTACGTTATGGTCCGATTTCTTTGTATTAACATACCATAACTTCAGTGTTGGTGATCGCTGGCGGTGGTGTGGTATTAGTTCTATTTGACATGGTTTTATGCTCTCGACGCAACGCAAGAGATTTAAATCTAGCTTGAGTTACGTATCATTGTTCTAATTTACACATTCTTAATTATAATATGTTAGAGCATTCACAGTCCATTCTTTATCTTTATCCATATAATTACACTAAAAATCACTACTTCTTCTCTCTCCTTTCAATTAAATAATATATTTTTATACCTTTTTCATTACCTTTTCTCTCTCCTTCACTCACAACCACTTTTAAAAATATTAAAAAAATTATAAGGATTGTACAGTGATTCTTCAAATATACCAATCCACAATAACATTTTCTCTCTCCTTCACTCACAACCACTCAAAATCATTCCATATAATATACCAAACACACTCACATAATTATAGGACACGGGTTGTGAATGCTCTTATGTTATTTTTCTAAACAATTTGTCCTATTAAACAGTACAGCTAAATATTATTGGCTACGAACCGAGCCCACCAATTATAGTGTTTAGACTTCTCCATTAAGTTTTGGATCTACTTTCGAAAAGCTGATTATAAAGGTGATTATTGGGTAATTTTTCAAAAAGATGATTACAGGGTAAATGTAAATTTCTGTTAAGTTAAACGCGATCCATTATATATAATTAAAACTTATGTCGGTGGGTTTTTTTTATTTAAAGAATTACTATTTTATTTAAAGCTTTTTATATGTTTTTTTACGGTCGGTTGCGGTTCTGCTTCCAGCAGATGGCCGCTTGGCTTGCCGTTTCCGACGACGTCGCATGGCCTGTCGTCTTCGGACATCTGCGCCGCCACAAGTTTGGCCGGTTGCGGTTCTGTTTCCGGCGGAAGGCGATGGCCGCTTGGCTTGCCGTTTACGGCGACGCCGCTTGGCCTGTCGTCTTCGGACATCTGCGCCGCCACAAGTTCGGCCGGTTGCGGTTCTGCTTTCGGCGCAGGAGGGCGATGGTTGCTTGGCTTGCCGTTTCCGGCGACGCCGCTTGGCCTGTCGTCTTCGGCCATCTGCGCCGCCATAAGTTCTTTGTTTCTCTTTTTTTTTTTTGGTGTTACAAGATGTCGGTGGGATCAGTATAATTTTTTCGCTTTCCATTTCTGCCACAAATGTTTGTGGGTGTTTACTTAGGCCCACCATTTCTTTTCTTTTAAGGGGATGATCTGTTCATTTGATTCGGCGACGCCGCATGGCCTGTCGTCTTCGGACATCTGCGCCGCCACAAGTTTGGCCGGTTGCGGTTCTGTTTCCGGCGGAGGGCGATGGCCGCTTGGCTTGCCGTTTACGGCGACGCCGCTTGCCCTGTCGTCTTCGGACATCTGCGCCGCCACAAGTTCGGCCGGTTGCGGTTCTGCTTCCGGCAGAGGAGGGCGACGGTTGCTTGGCTTGCCGTTTCCAGCGACGCCGCTTGGCCTGTCGTCTTCGGACATCTGCGCCGCCATAAGTTCTTTGTTTCTCTTTTTTTTGTGCTACAAGATGTCGGTGGGATCAGTATACTTTTTCGCTTTTCATTTCTGCCATAAATGTTTGTGGGTGTTTACTTAGGCCTACCATTTCTTTTCTTTTAAGGGGATGATCTGTTCATTTGATTTACAGTAAAGAGAGATGGTTAGAGAGAGAAACATTACAAAAATGATTTAGATTGATTGTATTTTATACTACATCGCATCACATACGACGCCGCCGCAATACGCGGCGGGGTTAACACCTAGTTTAAATAAAAGGGTTATTATGTTAACCTATAAAAAGAGTTCAAAAAATATTCTAGTTTAATTTTAGAAGGGATTATTGAAGAATAATAAAATTTTAAAAATAGTATTTTTGATTTTATCTTCCTAAGAGCATTCACATCTCATTCTTTATCTTTATCTATATAAGAGCATTCACAACCCGTGCCCTATAATCATGTGAGTGTGTTTGGTATATTATATGGAATGATTTTGAGTGGTTGTGAGTGAAGGAGAGAGAAAATGTTATTGTGGATTGGTATATTTGAAGAATCACTGTACAATCCTTATAAATTTTTTAATATTTTTTAAAGTGGTTGTGAGTGAATGAGAGAGAAAGAAGTAATGATAAGGGTATAAAAAGTATTATTTAATTGAAAGAAGAGAGAAGAAGTAGTGATTTTTAGTGTAATTATATAGATAAAGATAAGGAATGGGATGTGAATGCTCTAATTACACTAAAAATCACTACTTCTTCTCTCTCCTTTCAATTGAATAATACTTTTTATACCCTTATCATTACTTCTTTCTCTCTCATTCACTCACAACCTCTTTAAAAAATATTAAAAAATTTATAAGGATTGTATAGTGATTCTTCAAATATACCAATCCACAATAACATTTTCTCTCTCCTTCACTCACAACCACTCAAAATCATTCCATATAATATACCAAACACACTCACATGATTATAGGGCACGGGTTGTGAATGCTCTAATAACTACTAATTTTTAACTACTCATTCTCAAAAGAAAAAGAAATAAATTACATGAACACCGGTTACAAAATGGTCTCATCTGAGGCGGGGTAATTGGTTATTTAATCTGTTATTAAAATAAGTAGGTATTACTTATACTCGTAAAAATTAAACCTGTCAACCTGAAACCCTTAAACGTATCAAACGAGTTCACTTAAACATGACACGATCTTAAACGTATCATACACGACATAATAAACGCACAAGTCATATTCGGTTTAAACAATTAAACCCGCCAACCTGAAATCCTTAAACTCGCTAACCCAACACGATGTATACTTTATATTTCGACGATTTCGTACAATTGCATGGTCCCCCGTTATTGTGATGCTTTATTTTCCCATAGCACTTTGGAATCTAGTGACGGCTTGACTTACAATTGACGATAAAAGTCCCCATAAAAAAAGCACAAGCTGTTCAGTGTTCATCATCATCGATTCATCTCAATCATCTCCGTTATCTGGTAAATCTCTATCTCTCTCACACATTGCATAATAATCGCCAAACCTAATTTATGTTGCACAAGCTTCATGCTATCGTTCATCTTTCCTTCTGTTTGTAACGCATTTGCTAATATCACTGAAACTAGGGTAAGTTCACAAAATTACATGAAATTTGCTGTGTTTCTTCTTGTTATTTGCTGTGATGATGCGAATTTAGTGATTTGAGAACAAAATTTAGTTGATGAAGTGTGCGATCAACGTCGGAGTCGTTTGATTTCTGTGTGAGAACTTTTGATCAGTGAAATCTGTGATTTTATGCCTGATTTATACTTGGATCGTTAACCTAGGTGAGTTTATGTATCAAAAAGTGTTTTCATGTTCATCTGCACTTTATTTTAGATAAATGGCATGGGTTTTATCGTTCACTCACTCCTTTTCTGTCTCTACTACCTTTCCCCCTCTGTGATGTCTTCTTTGAACCTATTAGTAGATATATTTTTCATTGTAATGATTTTCTTGTACCTGATCAATTCTTTGGGAGAGCAACCACAATAAGGAGACACAAAAACACCCAAAAACTCTAATTTTTTAAAAACACCAAAAGACCTACCCAATAAGTTCACCCCAAAACATCTAAAATAACATTCACATCTTTCTTTCTTAAGCTAATAAGCAATTATCTCTCTATATACATATTAATATTCTAAAAAAGCAAAGGGGCCCACCCGAGGACTTTCTTGGCGTTCTTGTGTAGGAACGGGTTGGGTAGGCCAAAAATGGGGACCCCGAATGGTGAAGGAGGGAAATAATGGAGCTAAAACCTCTTATTGGGGATGGTCTATGGCAAATGGCTATTAAAGTTTTTATCAAAATGTGTACATATACTTTTATACAAATGGGGAAATAGCTAAATGAGGGAAATGGCAAGGTTGATATAATAATAAGTTACCTAGGAAAAACAAACCACTTTTATTTTTAGTTTTTGAGAATTGCTTAAAGTTTTTAGCAAATATTTGATTGGATTTATATAGGGAAAATAGGTAAATGAGGAAGGTAACAGGTTTTGTGACTTTATCTACTGTTAGGTTCCTATGAAAACAAGTTATTTTAATCTGTTGGTTTGCAGTGATTTTAGTTTATCTTTACAAGACAAACACATTAGTGGTCAGATGTATTATTATAGAAGAATATTTTATTACATGACCGTTAAGTTGTTAAATAAATGAAGTTTTTTAACCCTTATTTGTTTAATCTTAGTGACTTTATTATAATAAGCCGACAAGTAAACATTTTAGCTTAAATTGCTTACCATTTATCTTTTTTCATGTAAGATGCGATTTCATTGTTGCTGAGCATAATGTGAATTTGCAGTTGAGAACAGCTCTGTTGAATGGGTAAGAGTAAGACGGTTGATGTATCTGGATTCCCCACTTTACTACCTGCAGATGTAATTAAGACGACTCTGGAGAGATATACCGGTGTAGGGAGTATCGAGGCTTTAGAGGTTAGGCAAAAAAATGCAGGGGCAAGAGCGTATACCAAAGTCCAATTTACAACTAAAGCTAGCGTAGAAAAAATATTACAACTGGCTAACAGTAAGCGGTTATGGTATGGTACATCTTATTTGAAGGCTTGGGAAAAGGATGTTGATTTAGTACAGAAGCCTAGGCAATTTGCATTTGAAATGGACGGTGTAACTCTTCATTTTGGTTGCCAGGTGTCCAAAGAGTGTTTGTCAGTGCTCTGTGAAATGCAAAATGCATCAGTGAAATTTGGATTTGGACTAAGAAAGTTATACTTTAGCGTTTCATGGGTTAACATGAGTTACAAGATGCAACTCTCATATGATAATATCTGGCAGGTTCAGCTACATTGCCCACGTGGCCTTGCTGCAAGGTTTCTTGTTATTCAGGTTAGTTTGATTGATTGAACTACTATCTACTTAGACTTGAGAATGTTATATCTTGGCGTTGCTGCAAGGTTTTTTTGTTATTTAAGTGAATTATGTGAGTTGTATTGGTTATCGATCTCGATCAAAATGTCATTCTATTATTTCTGTCCTTTACTAAGAAAGGCTACTTTAAAATTTCTTGAAGAGTATATTAAAGTAATGATTATTAATTAGTCAGATTATGTTCACTTAACTACGAATTTGTGAGAGATGCATACAGAACCATCAGTTTTGTATCCCGTAGAGTTTAGGCCTCATTTTCATGTTTCATATCATATAGGTTGGACTATTTTCATTATCAATGAGATTATAGGATAATACACCTCTAAATGCAAAGTTCATTTTGAATTCTGTTTATTAAAACTAAATCAAAGCATCTTTTATTTTGCAGCTCTATGGTGCTCCTCGAATTTTTCAGAAAGTTGAAGAAAACCCATACAGCTTTTATAAGGAACTTCCTGATGATCAATGGGTTCGGGCGACTGACTTTACTTCATCTTCTGCCATTGGTCAATCTTCTCATCTATGTATAGAACTTCCACATGATGTTGAAACCCCAGAGCTCGGTCGCTATTTTCCATATTGTCAAGAAAGTAAGCACCCATTCAAGTTGGTGACTGGTCATAGTTTTTCTCAAAACTTGAATCTAGTCCCGATTGTGGGTCCCACGCGAGGTTGTTATCTGCCATTCAATATAGTTTTTAAGATCTGTGCCTTGGTTCAACATGGTTGCATCCCGGGACCTGTCCTTGATGCCAATTTCTTTGCGTTGTTGGATCCTCAGAGACGTGACATTCAATCAATTGAATATGTTCTGGAGAAACTTTATTTTTTGAAAGTTTGCTGTTATGATCCAGTTAGGTTGATAACAGAAGAATATCGAAAAAACAAAAGGTTAAGGTCGCCTGCTATCTCATTGGATGGTGGTCTTGTATACGTGAGGAGAGTTCAAATAACACCATCAAAAGTGTACTTCTGTGGGCCCGAGGTCAATGTGTCCAATTGGGTTCTACGCCACTATGCCGATCATATAGATAATTTCATTCGTGTTTCGTTTCTTGATGAAGAATTGGAGAAACTCTACTCTACAGATTTATCCCCAAAAGCAGGTCGAAATGGAGAAAGCAAAACTGGAATTTATAAGAGAATTTTATCAGTTCTTAGGGATGGAATAGTAATTGGGAATAAAAAATTTGAATTTCTTGCTTTCTCATCGAGTCAGTTACGGGATAATTCCACATGGATGTTTGCATCAACGGGAAGAATAAATGCTGCTGATATAAGAAGTTGGATGGGTGATTTTAGTAGCATTAAAAATGTTGCAAAATATGCTGCTAGACTTGGTCAATCTTTTGGCTCATCAAAAGAAAGTTTAAGTGTTCCACGGGATGAAGTTGAAGCAATTCCTGATATAGAAATTGTAAGAGTTGGTACTAAATATGTTTTTTCTGATGGAATTGGGAAAATATCCGCTGAGTTTGCTAAAAAGGTTTCACGTAAATGTGGCTATGATTTCATTCCATCTGCTTTTCAAGTTCGATACGGTGGTTACAAAGGCGTTGTTGCTGTGGACCCCACCTCGTCGATGAAATTATCATTGAGGAAAAGCATGCGCAAATTTGAATCTGACAACACAAAGTTGGATATTCTTGCAACTAGCAAATATCAGCCGTGCTATATGAACCGCCAACTCATCACGCTTCTTTCTACCCTCGGGGTAAAAGATCTCATCTTTGAAAAGAAGCAAAAAGAAGCAGTTTGCTTACTAGATGCCATTTTAAAGGACCCAATGAAGGCAGAAGAGGCATTAGATTTGATGTCACCAGGAGAAAACACCAACATTATGAAGGAAATGCTTTCGTGTGGATATAAGCCGGATGCTGAACCATTTCTCTCAATGATGCTGCAAGTTTTTCGTGCAACAAAGTTGCTAGAGTTGAGAACTAAAACGAGGATTTATGTTCCTAAAGGGAGATCAATGATGGGATGCTTGGATGAAACCCGGACACTTGAATATGGTGAAGTTTTTGTTCAGTATTCGAGTGCAGGAAGAAGGCAATTGGGTGATGATTATAATGGAAGCTGCTCGCGTAAGTCCCGGATTGTTAAGGGGAACGTGGTGGTTGCTAAAAACCCATGTTTGCATCCTGGTGATGTACGGGTGTTGAAGGCTGTTAATGTACCAGCATTACACCATATGGTCGATTGTGTTGTTTTTCCACAGAAAGGAAAAAGGTAAGATATACAGCTGATTTCTTTTTTTGTTCATTTCTGATATGGAATATACTATAGTGAGTTTGTATGATTATGCTTAGCTTGGTTTTTTCTAACATACGTATTTCTTGCACTATAGGCCGCATCCAAACGAATGCTCAGGAAGTGATTTGGATGGAGATATTTACTTTGTCTGTTGGGACCCTGATCTAATTCCACCTCAGCAAATCGAACCGATGGATTATACCCCAGCTCCATCTATGCAACTCGATCATGATGTTACCATTGAGGTATAGATGCATTAGTAAATATGTCACATATTTTGTATTTATGAACAGGTTGATTCGGGTTATGTATTGTCCCTAATGCGAGTAAAAAGAAAAAAATAGTTAATAGAAAATGTGTCATACTAGTCAAATGTCTCTCAAAGAGGCTTTTTATGCATAAATCCATAAATTGTATCCGACACAATAATGGTTTACAAGAAATTACTCATTTTGATCCGTTACCCGTCCTGCCCATTTGGATGGGTGGCAATCATGTCTGTAGATGGGCTAATGAGTTGGAGGGTTGAAGTTCATGAATCTAAACACGACCTATATATATTTTTGCAAAGACACCTTAACTCGACATACTTAAAACCATGCAACTTGATCACGGCCCATGTAATTTGTTTATTTAAACATGACCTATATGTATTTGTGCAAAGATGTCAACCTTAACTCGACGCACTTAAAATCATGTAACCTGACCACGGCCCATGTAATTTGTTTATCTGAACACCCAAATGAGTTGGCAATTCATATGAGTTGTAATAATGTTTTAAACAGGTTAAAGGGATCGTAAATGGGTGGGCGGGTTGAACTTATAGTTATATATTTTTTGTTTTTTGAATTCTAATTTTCAGAAATTTTAGTACAACTCAAACACAGTATGTTTATTAGTTTGGGTTGAAAACATGTTTTGTTTATTACAACCCCAAACCTGATGGATTTCGTTTCCTTATCATGTTTGGAATTGGCATTCCTTGGAATAGGTGCTTCTTTTTGAATGTCCTTATAATGTTGTTTTATTTTATCTAATTCAGGAAGTGGAGGAGTATTTCACAAACTACATAGTTAACGACAGTTTAGGAATAATTGCGAATGCCCACACAGTCTTTGCCGACCGGGAACCTATAAAAGCAATGGCTGAACCTTGTGTAGAGCTTGCAAAGCTCTTCTCCATTGCTGTCGACTTTCCAAAACCGGTTTTCCAGCAGAAATACCTGCAAATCTCCGGCCCAAAGAGTATCCAGATTTCATGGAAAAACCCGACAAAACAACATATGAATCACAAAACGTGATTGGGAAACTCTTTCGGGACGTAAAACACATCGCCCCACAAGACAGCCCCGTCACTCCTTTCACAAAAGAGGTTGCTAGAATGACTTATGATGCTGACATGGAAGTACTTGGCTTTGAGTACTATATTGATGAAGCATTTGATTTTAAAACTGAATACGATTATAAATTGGGTAACCATATGGATTATTATGGGATCAAGACTGAAGCTGAACTTTTAACTGGGAGTATTATGAAAATGTCAAGATCCTTTGACCGTAGGAATGATGCTGAAGCGGTCAGTTTAGCTGTGAAGTCGTTAAGAAAGGAAGCTAGAAACTGGTTCAAAAATGGCAGAGGAGATACGGATACTGGAGATGATAATGTGTATGCAAAAGCATCAGCATGGTATCATGTCACATATCATCCAGATTACTGGGGTCGTTACAACGAGGATATGACACGTCAGCATTTTCTGAGTTTTCCATGGTGCGTTCATGACAAACTTATTGAAATCAAGAAGCACAAAGTGAGCACCAGAAGGCATGTCGATTATGATTCACTAAATCAGCAGTTCAGCATGGCATTAAATCTGGTATGAGTACTTTTTTTAGTACTTACTGAGGTACCTTAGTATTCGGTCTAATCTATGTATATATTCGCATGTTTTGTTTGCTACGGTTAACTGTTTCATTTCGTTTCTTGCTGGATTGTGTTGCTTGAGTATGAATTTATTGTTAATTTATTGTCAATGTTGGTTACTGTTTGAATTAGATGTAACTTTGGACTTGGTTTAATCTATATGTACATAAGGTTTGCTGTAAATATTGCCTTGGTTTGAAATATCTACTTTTGTTTCTTATCTGTGTATCACCTGTATTATAGGAATGTGCTGTAAGAACACAATATGCAATATTATGCTGTTGGGCATGCTCATATATTACAGATGAAATGCACAAGTTGAGAAAAAAACCTGTTACTACAGAAACATAATCTAATATTGGTAATATGATTATTTGTCAATCTATTCTAATAGTTATTTACAATTTTTTGACGCATGGCATGCTCATAGTGTCACTTTCCCATTTATTTTTCCATCTAAATTATTGTCATTTTAAAAATAAAATAATTAATTTTCAAATCTTTCAGTTTTTCTCTCTATATTATAAATTTAAGTTCTTCTTAAATCATTTAATTTTAAAAGACATTTTTTCAATAGATAAAAACTAAGTATTTTGATTAAAAAATACACATTTTCAAAAACAAAATTTTCTAAAACTATGATTTTTTTATAAAACAACAAAACTTTTTAAAATTATGAAATTATTTTAAAATCATTCTTTTAAAAATAAAAGCTTTATATAATTTTTTTTAAAACCCGGTGTTTTTAAACAATGAAATATTAATAAAAAATGATTTTTTACAAAGCAATAATTTTTTTTAAAACGAATGTTTTAGAAATAATAAAATATTTTATCAACTAATCAAAGTACTTACTAATACGTAATTTTAATTATAAATTATATCAAAATAACGTTTTACAATTGCCAACTCTTCATTTATAAATATATTATATCAAATAATTTTAATTATAATAGTATACGAGGTAATAGCCTAGTTTTATATATATTAAAATTAGAGTTAATTACACAAATAGTCCCTGTGGTTTAGCGCAATTCCCAGGTTTGGGTATTAATCTTTTTTAGTAACGGGTCGAGGTATTGTGCTTTCAATTTTGTAACGACTTTAGGTATTAAGGCTAACTTCCGTTAGTTTTTTCGTTAAATTAATGTAAAATGACCAAAGTACCCTTTTAGGGCCATTTATGTAATTACTAATATCAAGGGACCATTTATGTAATTAACTCAAAAACAAAAAAAATTAAAACCCAACCAACCCACCCATCTCCCTCATCCACACAACCACCACCACAATCTCGGCCACCATCGCCAGCCGAACACCCATCTACCACCGCCACTGCCGCCATCAAACCCACCTTTTTCCCCTTCACCTTCGGAAATCAAACCACCCAACCCCACCCATCCCACCCTTGTGCCACACGCTACCGCCATCTCCCTCTCCCCCTCTCCCTCTTTCTCAACCCCACCTTCTGTCACCAGTTGCCCACCGACCACCTTAATCAGATCTGAATCCTAACCCAAACCAAACTACAAGGCGGTTGTCACCCTTGCCGGATCTGAATCACCACCTGAATCCACCCCTAAACCCTCTCTGCCACCATCCCCTCATCGGATCTGAACCACCATCCCCCACTTTATGCCACCACCACCAATTTAATCAAGAACAACAATCAGAACAAATAGCAAATGGGTTGCAGAAGTCGAGACGAAGAAGACGACAGAAGACCACCATCATCGTCAATTGTGAACGATGCGTTGTTGTTGACAACCATGTGTCTCATTGGGCTATGTGTCGATGTTCACATCAAATATGGCTCTGTTTATTCTGGGATCTTTCACACTGCATGTGTTGACGATTGTTATGGTCTGTAGGTTTTTCTTGATTTTGATTTATGCCCCTTTGTGATTTTGCTCATTTGTGATCTGATTTTGTTCATGGGTTGTTGTCAATTGTTGATTGATTGAATCTTGATCTGAAATTGATTGTTGGTGGTAGTGAATTGAACCATGATCTGAACTGTTGCGTGGCTTGTTGGTGATTGCTATTGAGGTTGATTAATGCAGTTATTATTTTGAGTTTAAATTGCTTTTGAGGATACAAAATCTTAAATTTGTGTTGTTGGCATGTTCTTGAACTTGACAGGGATATTGATTTCTTCAATTTGTGGCCGGCGGTGGAGGCCGATGGTGGTCTTCACTTTGGAACAGATGGGTGGGTTGGGTGGGTTGGGTTTAAATATTTTGTTTTAAAGTAATTTATACAATGACCCTTTTAATTTGTTAAATAGTAAATTTGTACCCTTTGATGTTAAAAGACTAAGATACCCTTAATTTAACGAAAAAATTAACGGAAGTTAGCCTTAATACCTAAAGTCGTTACAAAATTGAAAGCACGATACCTCAACCTGTTACTAAAAAAGGTTAATACCCAAACCTGGAAATTGCGCTAAACCACAGGGACTATTTATGTAATTAACTCTTAAAATTAAAACGAGTGGTCAATAGTTGGTACGAACAATACTGTTACCTAGAGACGCACAAATATACTAGTTTGGAGACCGGACTGAATCCCAGAGCACAAACCGGTTTAGTAGAACCCAATCCTGTCCTGAAGTTGACAATCAGTGTGGTTCCTTTACAATTTTCATGGTTGTGAAAGTTATTCCTACAATGAAGAACAAAACTAATCGACAATATTTTGATTTGTGTGAAATTTCAAACAAAGTGAACAAAACACATTGCAAGTTCTGTGGCAATTAAAAGGCTACTTATTAATTGTTCATAGTCTCTTAATGGAAAGTGTAATTTTGATGCTAAATGATTAAGAGGTAACATCATAATGGCACATCTTAACCATTTAGTACTAAGGTTACCTCTTAACTATTAAGAGGTTATGAACCATTAAAAATTAACCACTTAATGACTATTAAAAGGTTACCAAACATCCTCTAAATGTAAAAGGATAACACTTACAAAAACCGTAGGTTCGAACCTTCCCTCTTCCGGCTTTATATGGTTTTTAATTATTCTTGTTTTGTTCCTTACACACCAATGATCCCATAGCCCAAATTATTGGTGTAAATTTATGACATGGCATAAAAACACGACATCTCTACACTCAATAAATCACATCTCGAAAAGCAAGAAAAACCTAACACTCGTCAAACCACCATCTCAAAAATTCGACATCCTATAATTTCAAACGACGCCCCAATACAACCTACCAGTTACAACCAATACAGATACTTTTTGCAGTCACAAAACGGTTAACAATACCCAAACAATTTTCAAATTTTTTTTTATTTTTATTTTTTAATATCTTGTATTCTGTTTAATTAATGAAACTTCATTTTAGTTACATAACACAATTGTTTAATTTATAAATTTAAAAATAAATTAATTTGGTAAGATGATATGACATGTTAGATACAGGAACATAAGGAAGAAAAACAAAAGGACACCCTTCAAGAAAAGAAAATCTTTAAAAAAAAAGAGTTAATGTGTCACAATGTGATATGAAGAAAATAGAAAAGTTTTCCTCCATTTTTTATTTTTTATTATATCTTGTATTCTGTTTAATTAATGAAACTTCATTTTAGTTACATATTTTTTAATAATTAGTTTAATTTTATAAATTGTAAAAATAAATTAATTTGGTAAGATGATATGACATGTTAGATTGTTAGGGAACATTAAGGAAGAAAAACAAAAGGACACCCTTCAAGAAAAGAAAATCTTGGGTAAAAAAAAAAGAGATGAATTTAATGTGTCACTGATATGTGATATGAAGAAAATAGAAAAGTTTAGGACGTCTCCTCCTCCACTTAGTAAATGTAATTTTTTTTCTCAAAAACCAAGTTTCTAATGTTATAATCTTTTTAAGTTTCTACTTGTTTTCAAATATTAATTTTTTAACATTATAAAGTACTTGTATTGCCTTTTTACTTTATTAACACAATGGTACCGAGGTCGGTACGGTTATGGGTTCTATCCGACCCTTCTTTTATTTCCACTATTTTTTCTCTTCATTTGCCTTTCTCCTTTTCTTTTTATATACTTTTCTATGCAAATATTTCAATTAAATATTTTTTTATGTATTAATTAATTTGTAAGTTTGGTTTTGCACTTTAAACATTCTTTTTACAATAACATAACCTTTTTGCGTTTAATATGTTTGTTGTGACATGTTTTTTCTATCTTTCAATGTTCATAATTGGAGCGCTCACAACCCACAATACACCCCTCTCTATATATTCTTAAAGTGAACTCCAACTTCATTACGCAAATTTGATCATGGTGACGAAAAGGAGTCATGAGACGGGACCCAAGACGTTTGAAAGATTCAAAGTCCAATAAGTTATCAAGTGTTCGTTTAGGTTAAAAACAAGTAGGTCAACATCAAGGGTCAATTATTTGAACCACACAAATACGTTATCAGTGTTTAATTATTTTGTTTTGGCTTTCACTTCGTTCACACATATAAGCACAATGTGTACACCAGTCCATGTGAATGCATTCATATTATGAATAGGCCATGCACACCACCGTGTGAAGAATTCATGATCGGTCCCATTTACCCTTACAAGAATGATGGCATCATGAGCTTGTTCTATCGAACATTGAAACCTAACGTATTCAACGCTTTGAAATATGTAAAAAATCAAAATCCGAAAATATAAATCTATGCTACTCGTTAGTAAAGTAAACAATATTGATTGTGATTGGGGACGGATGTTTTAGGGAATCTCAAAACTGATAAGAAAGTATTAATATAAGTAATATATGTAGGTAAAAAGTTATATGCAAAGAATAATATAATTTATTTTTTATCACACATTCGAGCAAATTTATTTAACAAGTTTATACCTCACAATTATAAAAAATGGTATTCATTGAACTTGATATTGATAATTTAATGGAACCGAATGATAAAGATTAATATATACATCAGCGCATTTGTTTTTTTGTTAAAAAAAAAGAATTCTAGCAAATTTATTAAGAAACCTAATGATGATTATTATGATATATCTAAGATAGGTCAAAATGCCCGGCTATGGAGGACTCTTTATAGACCCAAGTCAATATTTGAGGATAATTTAGTGAAATAAAAATATTGAAGTACTATCATTTAAGCTAATGGCCGGTGAGCTCCCTAGAGGTTCAAATTTTAAAGTATGTTAGTATAAAATAATTAAAAGTAGATTAGATTGCTATATGAGTTGCTATTAAATAAATATTTTGGAGTTATGAATTCGTCTAAAATTACACGTTGTATAGGTATATAGCCAATGGAATGCGCTAGCTTATAACTAGTGATATTGGTGATTGCATCCCCCTCCAATGTTACGGATTTAAATCTTTACAAGTGGAAGTTGATTAGGTGATTTAGTGTATGTTTGAGATTGCTTAATTTTGTTGAAAATGACTTTTAATAAAAAATACTTATTAACTAAAATCTTTTTATTACCTATATATTTAAAAAAACAAGTTCAAATGAATAGTAAATAAACAGTGTTTGAACAGTGTTTCGTCATTACCCTATATATTATATAATATTAATTTTGTAATGGAAATGATCAGTAATGGGGTGATTTGGGTATTTCACGTACTGCGCACAAGATAAAACCTTCTTTTAAATGGTTCTTCTTCATTGCCTCTTGTCTTCTACTGCTTCGATACCGCCTCCACCTGTCTCCTACGTTTTGTGACTTCACAACCGGATTCTATTTGTCCCAAATGCCACCCTGCTCTGGCATTTGATTTGGGATTTTCTATTTAGCCGACAATGGTTGGGCTTATGTCGGCCACGGTCGCCTGAAACCCACACGTTGTCGGCTGTTGCATGCATCGGGGTTGCTCCCATCTACTACTTAGACCACCATCGAGTTCTTTTGTGCTCCAGCACTTGCTGGATGGTTGTGCGTCTCTGTTATCGCCGCCTTCGGCAAGTCGGTTGCCCGGTGAAGGAGCCACCGCCACCATGGGTGTATTATTCTGGAACAAACCCTAAGTTGATGCTAGGAATTAATGACGATCCTTTCGTTTCATCTGAGATCTTATGTCGATGATGATAGGGGGAGCCTCATCTGAGACGGTATGTTCAGTTGATGATGATTACACAACAATCTAAGACTACTCATGATGTGTGTGAACATTCTTGCTTTCATTACATGGTTGAAACTATTTTACAGTTAAGATTGATGTAATAGTTGTTTGATCATTGTCTTCTTTTTTGTTAGTTGTGTCGATTGTGTTTGCATGTGTGTGGATTTTTTTTATTTGCTTTGGTTTGTGCTCATTGGCATGATTTATAGTTTGTAGTAGAAAGCATGTTGGATAAGATGGTATCACAATGATTTGAGGTTGTCTTTGGTGGTTTTCAATTTTAAATTTTTCATACCCTGGAGTATTAGCTTTGATTCTTTTTGGTATGTCCCTCCCGGTCATCGTGGTTACACGGATCTGGTGGTGATCTATGCCGGTTGATAGTGTTGTTCATGTTGTTGGCCTTCTGTCACATTTTTAATCTCGGTTACCAAGGCATGACAACCGGTTTATGATGTTCAGCGGTGACTAGACTTCGGTTCTGAGCTTATTTTTTTCTTTGCGAAATGCATATGGCTATGATGATTTTTCTGAACCACAGTTAGCACCGTCAATCACACGTGCAACGCACGTGGACGAATTCATTTTTTTTAAAAGTGTGTGAATTAGTTTATAAACTAAAATATTATAAAATGATAAAAAAAATACATACTTTAAAAATTAGGGGAAGTAATAGAAGATAGTAGAGATGTATAATAGGAAATTAAACTAAAAGTAGTTTTCAAACGTTAATAGGTGATCTCATTCTTATTTTTTAAAACCTACTTTTTACCCTATATGAAAAGTCAATTTGAAAAATAATTTTAGGTTTGACAAACACTTTTTTTTGATTTACTCACTTATAAAAAATTAGTGTTAAATAAGCAATCCCAAACATGCCATTAGGAGTGAATAAATGGCTATAAAACACTAATTGGCTACATCGCAAATTCGCAATGCAGATAAAATAAGAATGAAGTTAATAAGTTGTTAAATTAGCAATCCCAAACATGCCATTAGGAGTGAATAAATGGCTATAAAAACACTAATTGGCTACATCGCAATGTAGATAAATTAAGGATGTCAAAACGGTTCGGTCACGTTGCGATATCATATTCAAAATTTCATAAAACATATATATCAAAGTATAAAGAAAACAAAATTGTATCTAGAAATTAAAAATGTAAACATATAGTATATGGCCCAAGTTCGTTTCGAATAAAACTTACAGCCGAAAGGTATATAAAAATAAACATGTTGCAATAGTTATTTTAAAGTTTATAAAACATTATACTTTAAAAGTTGTAACAGGAAATAAATATAATAAAAAGTAATTGTAATTTAAAATAATAAAATCTAATCGAATAGCTAATTTCTACACTTGCACTTATATGCTATCACAAGTTATAATTTACTATTAACTAGTATAAAGTTTCGTGTTTCACGACAGACTTTTGAGATCGGTAAAAAGCAAATTTTAGAGCTGGTATTTGAAACATTATGTATAAAAAGTCGTTAAAAGATTGACGTCGAAATGTTAATAAAAATAAATATATCACAGGGGGAAACCAAAACGTTGATAACAATAAGTAAACATTTAGATTTTATAAAACATTGTAATCTAAAAGTTGTAGGAAGAAAAATAAAAAAAATTATTAAAAATCGTATCGTTTAATAAGCTTTAAGACATTGTATATCCGTGCTTGTATGACTTGTATATTATATTGTACAACTTTATTGTGTATGACGTTTACACTTAAACATAGATAAAATTACACATGTCACAATGGTATATATTAAATAAGTATAGTATATAAAGTGTATTTATAACTAAGTTTAAGGGGTCAAATAGTAACTTTTAAGGTTAGAAATGTAATTTTAAGTCAATAAACGAAAATATATATATAAGATTTGAGGAAATTACCATTATGCCATCATTTTGTGTATTACTCCCTTATACAAGCTTTAATAGTAAATTTTATGGTTAAAATATAACTTCAGATCAATAAATGCAAAAAAGTCTAAGATTGAAAAAACTTTCGAGCCGGGATGAATACAAGATCTAAATGATAACTTTCGAGCCGGGATGAATACAAGATCTAAATGATAACTTCCATCTTCAAAAGTGTTTTGACGTTTCTATAAGATACCCATGATTTTTTTTTGTTTGTGAAATCAATGGATTCCGTTAAGCTAGCAACATGCCTAGTATTATTGATGATTTTTACATAAGAAGACAAGATAATATCTTGAGTAATTATATATCTAGGTTCCTGACATAAATAGACGACTCATCAGTTCTGTAAAATTTACTTCACAATGCAATTTCTTTCAAATTCATTAAATTTTCAAGTATTGATTAAAAAACACCCAGTATGGTACAATATTCATATGATATTTCTCAAATGTTACGTGTTTCATACATGTTCATCAATTTTTTTTAGCAAAACTCTTCGCATCGCAATGCCTATTATGTCTGCTTGACATTTCATAAGCAGAGACAGAATAAAACGCACATACAATAGAGTTTACTTTCTACTATTGATGCAACACACGTCCACTGTATTGTCTTAGTAATATTGTTATTTTCTCTTAAATCATTATATATTATGTTGGATCAAGAAGAAGGCTGGTGCAATCAAAACCAAATCACTTAAACTATTTTGGTGCATCTAATAAAGGACTTCCGAAGCTAAGTGTGGAACTTCCGAAGGAAAAAGAGTTCTTCCGAGGAAAGTGAAATATCAACTTTCGAAGAGACACTCTTCTTCCGAAGACAAAGTATTCACTTCCGAAGACCAAGACTTAGAAGAAAAGATCAGAAGACAGCTTCCGAAGTATGAAGAAAAGAAGAAGTCCTCAAGCCTCGAAATAAGTAGCCTCTTCCGAAGTATAGGTGGCTTCGGAAGAACTTGTTCTTCCGAAGCCAACTAACCTTCGGAAGACACTACTATGAACCAGTGGACATAAGTATGGTCCTCCTGACACTCTGCTGCAGACTTCTGATATACTACATGACATTTCTCTCAAAAGCCATGTAGTTGACCATACTTTATTCCACTGTTCACCTTTATTAGTTAGTACAGATACTAACTTTAGTTAGTAACAAAAGGTAAGTCATGGACATGTCATGACTACCATATCTTAGATAATACTTTATCTAAGATACCTTAACTCTAACATTGTAGTATATGCTTTGGTCATAGGTTCCCAGCTGGTATCAAAGTATAACCGGTTGTAGGTAGTAGTATATATAGTTTCTCATTGTAACTCATAAAGATAAGCTTGTAAAAGTCTTGTAACACTTTGAGTTGAGAAGTAATATATACAAGTACCTTGGAAATTATATCTTTGTGCTCTTTGGTACTTATTATATTATTATCAGCTCTTAGAAAAGACTATGCTTCATCTAATCCGAGTGTAATATAAGTGAGTTGGAGAGAAAAACCAAGTTTAATTAACAAAACCGATCCTGCATATTATTTTATTTATCATTGAATTATTTATTTCTCTTGTTTATCTTGCAATTATAATATCTTCTATTTTTATTCTACACACATTTTTTAAGGGTCTGCAACCATTATTAGGCATATGGGTTACTTCCCGTTCGAAAGTTAATAGTATACCACTTCTGTGAATAACCTTGTAACGTTGCGTCTCTTCTGAAACCGAGACCTTTAATCATGACTTCTGCTCGTTGCAAACCTTGATCAACCGCACCAATAGTGGTAATTTGCCATTGCAGTTTAAGCAGCAAATGATATCCCTCTTTTTATAAGTGGAGTGATATTGTAAATACTAAAAGAATTAAAAGAAAACTACTAAGGGGCTGTTTGTTATGGGGCTGACCCGGCTGACCGGCTGACTCGGTCAGCGGGTCAGCCCGTTTGATTTCGGGAAACTGCGCAGCTGACCAGGTCTCATTGCTGACCCGGTCCTTAAAAAATAATCGCTGACCAGGCTGACCAGCCTTCCCTTCACCTCCACAACCCCCTCCCCTGCGCGACCCTCGGCCACCATCCGTCCGGCGACCCTCGGCCGACCCTCGGCCTACCCTCGTCGACCCTCGGAGACCTTCGGCCTACACCCGCAACCACTCGGCCGACCCTTCACCACCTTCGCCTGCAATCGACCGCACCACTCTGCCGACCCTTCACCACCTTCGCCTGCAATCGACCGCAATCCAATCGGCTTCGGCTTCGGCTTGGTGAATCGATTTGGTGAATCGATTTGGTGAATCGATTTGGTGAATCGACCTGGTGAATCGATTTAGTGAATCGACCTGGTGAATCGATTTGGTGAATCGACCTGGTGAATCGATTTGGTGAATCGACCTGGTGAATCGATTTGGTGAATCGACCTGGTGAATCGATTTGGTGAATCGACCTGGTGAATCGATTTGGTGTGAAGGTCGATGGTTGCTGTCGAGGATGATGTTGAAGGTCGATGGTGGTTGTTGGTTAATTTGGGGTTCGGTCGAAGCTTCTGCAGATGGTTCGGAGGTGTGATTGCAGTAGACTGATGTTTGAAGTTTGAAAGGGTTGATTTGAGGATTCGATTGACAGGTTGGTGATGGTTGTTGATGATGATGGTTGCGGTCGATGGTGGTGGTCGGAGATTGGGTCGAAGATTTGAGATTGATGGTGGCTGTCGGTTGGCAGAGGAGATTTGGGTGTTCGATCGACCAAGGTTGTGTGAATCGATTTGGTGGATTGCGGTGGTGGTGGTGTGAATCGATTTGGTGGTGGTTCGGTGGATTGCGGTGGTGGTGGTGTGAATCGATTTGGTCAGACGCATACCAAATCAAAAACCAAGTTTCAGTCAGACGCATACCCAGTCAGAACTTACTGGGTCAGCTTCTGACTCAGTCAGATCTTACCCAGTCAGTTTTATCAAACAGCCCCTAAAACTTTAAGGAGTAGCTAGATTTCTATTAATCTTATTACACAAGATAGACGTAATAATACGAATGATGATGTCGCACTAGACAGCTAAAAGGAAACTAGTTTCAGACATTTGATGGTCCATTAGTGAACTCGTCAAAGTCCTCAACAAAATTTTCTGGGTCTTTTTTTATTCAGACTGTACTTTGTCAAATCTATATGATGTTAGAGGTTAAAAAATCAAAAACAAGATGAGTTGGACTTTGTGTATGTAATGTGTTTGGTTTATTGGAATTTAAGGTGGTTTAATTTTTAATGGACAGGATTTATTATCTTTCTGCATAACAAAAGATAATCAGTACATCAACATTGTCGAAAATCAACCACATGGTAATATTTTATTATTATCAGTTTGTTCTTTTCTTTTCTTTTTTCTTTTTTTTTTTAAGTTTTAATCCGTCCGTTTTGATTAAGATAACTGTATTTAATGAGCTAACATTTCCATTGTTAAACATATTAAGTTGTTTCTTTAAATATGAATGTTAAAAAAAATAACATTTTAATTTATCATTGGTTAAGAATATATATATAGACTATATTAAACATCTTAAATTAAATGTATTGCTTTTGTCATGTTCAATATGGTAAGACGTTAAATCAAACGATACTTTTGGTTAGACAAAGTGTTATCTTGTATTAAGAAAATAGAGAATATAGCGTCCCTAATCCAAAATGTACAAAAAGGTAGTCTTCTTAGACTATAGTTTATGGCCATGTTTTGTTTAAAAAATATTACACAAAATGCACGCCTTAGTTTAAAAAAAAATAAAAAAGGTGTGATATTAAACAAGCCATCCCAAGTACATATTCTTAGGATCGATCACCCTAAGTATTAAAATACTTTCTTTAGGTTTAAGCATAATCAAATTATTTAAATAATTAAATCATGAGTTGAATCCACAAGAACTTAAAGGGTTGAAGATCCAATCTTAAATGTAGGTTACAAACTAAGAAAAATAAAAATTTATACAAACCCGTCCCCTGAATTGAATCACAATTGATTTAGCCGTCCATCATCATCGATTCTTCAACATAGTTGTAATTGATCATGTGAATTCGGAAGAAATTGGTGTTAGAAAAGCTTTGGATGGTGAAATATCCTTGCTTTTTCGTCCTTGATTGAAGTGTAAAAAGGTATTTTTTGTCCTAGGGTTAATCCCCCTTTAAAACCCCTCAAATTAGGTTAAAATCCATCAAAACGCGGTGATTGACGTCGGAGGCGCCACCAGTGGTGTCGGTGGCTCCAGTTTGGTGTCAAGCTAGGCGTCAGAGGAGGCGTCGGTTAGCAAGTTTCGGGTTTACTGATGTCGGTGGCGTCAGTGGCGCCCAGAATGGCGTCGGTGGCGCCACCTCCTGTACAAACTTGATTTTCATGTGTAACTTTTTGAGACCTTTTCGTTGATAGATCACGGTCCCGTAACTGTTTTTCTAGCTTAAGTTATGCCTGTTTCAAGGTACCGTTGTCATGCAACTTTGCTTTAACATATCTTCACCTTTCGAGCTCCAATTTTTCATCCCGTTTCTTCAAACTTCTTCGTATTCTTCACGTTTAACATACAAACACATGATAATTCCAAAAGTAAATCTATTTCTCATAATTTGACACGTAAACATGAAAATAAAACCTTTAAACGTTGAAATATTACCACCCGATCATTTATACAACGTTATACCAATATTTTTATAATCGGGCCAGTCAGCATACTGACCATCTTATCAGCCATTAGACCGGTTAGAAGGTTCAAACTGATTCAAGAACTAGACATAATAATTAATTAAGAGTTAAAAAGATGTAGAAACACCATCATAATAATGTTATTCATGATATAACATGAAAATATTATTCATAACTCATAAATTGTTATGATAATAAGATTATAATAGAATGCACGTATAAGTAATAATTTATACTACTATATAACATATTGGTGATAAACAAAATGACATTTCATTAAGACATATAATGAAGCATTTTTAGTATTTAAAAATTATGATATTTTTAACTTATATTATTTTGATATTTAATAAATGACATATTAATTTTTATATAATTGTTATAAGCCGATTTATTTTATTATTTAATGACAAATGATATTTTTGGTAATATAGATGATTATTAAAAACCACTTTACAAGTTTATGCATTAAAAAAAGATATAAAAAGTATATAGTTTGTATATTGAACACCTATAAAACGTTCTCTACAGTTTTATCTCAAAACTATCTGAGCCACCTTATGTATATACTTAAATCAGCAACATAGGTGTTGTGTTATCCGATGCAATGCGCGGACACCAAACTAGCTACTAATTTACATACCGATGTTTAGAAATTTCATCAGAAAAGGAATAGCCTAAAAATAACTCAGCATCAATAACAAACGTTTTATAAATGTAAATAAAGTAAGCAATAATATTATCTTAATTTATTACCGCTTTAGGTCGGCCTTTCAATAAATACAAATAAGTTATCAGTCACAAAGAGACTCTTCGTAAGGAACAACAAACCAAACAAAACCAAATATGAAACTTCCAGGATACCACCACGCACCTTAATTCTCTAATTCTGTCATCATCCTTCACACCCACATAATAAATCCCCATATCTTCTCTCATATTACACTTCTTTTTGTATAGCTTTACAGACCCCGTTACAGGTGCTCTAATAAATAAAATGAGCGAAAAACTCGTTCGAAACGCCATCAACAGCCTCGGAAAAGGCTTCGATCTAACGTCTGATTTCCGGTTAAAGTATTGCAAAGGCAAAGACCGTTTAGTTGTGCTAAACGAGGACGAGAACGAGCTTCGTGTGCCTGGATTCGGGTCGTTTAAAGGCGTGTCACCTGATGTTAAATGTGATAAAGGCGATCGGGTTCGGTTTCAATCTGATATTCTTGACTTTAATCATGTAAGTTGTTTGTACATGTTTGTTTATAACTTTATATTAATGTAACAAGGCTTTTAATTTTATGCTCATTTTGCATGTTGTCACGTTTAATGTTTTAATTAGATGTCCGAGTTCTTTAACAAGAAATGCTCCGGGCCCGGTAAGATCCCCAACGGGTTCTTTAACGCGATGTTCGGGTTCCAAAGTGGCTCATGGGCTAGTGATGCTGCTAACACCAAGTACTTAGGGTTGGATGGTTACTTCATTATGTTGTTTGATGTTCATCTTGATCGGTACCCATTGGTTCTTTCGGATGAGGTCCGAAACGCGGTTCCTTCGACGTGGGATCCTCCTGCACTTGCAAGGTATATATATATATATGAAGAATCATATCATCATCACTTTCACCATTAAATCTTTGATTATTAATTAAGTGTAAATTAACAAACAATCTTTATAACTAAAAATACAATCTTTATAATTAAAAATACAATCTTTATAATTAAAAATACAATCTTTATAATTAAGTTTGGAAATTAAATCATTTGAAGATCATATGTTATAAAGTCAAATCTGCATAACATGGCATGATCAGGTTGGTGGGTGTGTATTGAATTTGTGATGGTGCAAACATGGTAGATTTTGACAAATGACAAATGATCAAACGTACCAGTTGGAAATGACCAAGTCAAGATGCATGTTTGCATATTATTTATGAAATAGAATATTATGGTTCATAAATCAACATATTTACTATTATTACATCATGCTTACTAATTATAAGCTTATTAAATTGCTGTTTATTTTAATGGAAGAAATATTTTTTAATTAAGGATAGTATCCCTTGGAGACTTTTTATGATTCCTGATTAATGTCAATGATGGCTAGGTTAAAGCTTTCTCATTATTTGACTGGTCATTACAACAATATCAACGGCTGATTTTGCGTGATCATATTGAATTTAATTATTGATTAGAGGACAGAGGACGTCTTTAATTTCGTGTTTATAATCGTGTTAGTTTTTTAATGCTTCACGCAGCGCGCAATTAACTTTTTGACGGTTTAAAATTTCGAAGATTTTGTTAAGTTAACTTGTACATGCTAATATATCTAAGGTTCTTCATGATCAATATCATATCTTAAAAGATTTCGAAGATATTATGGCAATACTTTAACTTTCAAGTAGCGGTAGGTGTCTTTTCGCTATACTTAATTTCTTCTTGTTTAGATTTTGCATAAAATCAAATTATAACTTCATTCATATTTTAAAAGTTAACTAAGATTTTCTCAAACCAAATGAGTATTATTAAATGTAATAAACGACGTACCATGACTAGAAAAGATGTGGCATATGAGTTAGTTGGTTAGGTGTAGACATCAAAGGCCACATAGATCAAATCATGATGACACATTAGTGATTTGCTTCAAATAATGTTGATGTTTGACACATTTGATAATTTACTTTTGGCCCCATTATTGTTATTTATTTATTCGTGACTATTTTTTGTGGCAGATTCATAGAGAAATATGGTACTCATATAATAGTTGGGATAGGCATAGGGGGGCAAGATGTAATATTATTGAAGCAAAGCAAAACCTCTAATTTGGAGCCTTCACAACTTAAAAAACACTTAGAAGACCTTGGAGATCAAGTGTTCAATGGCTCTTGCACTTTCACACCTCATCAACTAAAAAACAAGGAACACAAGAACAAGGTTACTTATGATTTTTATTTCTTGTCTTTATGATAAAGAACAAAGCTATTAATATATATATGATTATATTAAAATAGAGTTTATGTTAACTATTTGAACTAATAATTCTTATCATCAATGTTATTGCAGACGCCTTTAGCGTTCAATACAATTTTTGACCCAGAACCGATGCTCTTCAATGGTTTCTCATCCTCCACATCCAAAGATGTACGTTTTCTCATGACTTTTATTTACATGCATGCGTATATCGCGGTCTGCATGCGCGGTTTTTGTTGAGTCTATGTGGTCCTAATGAACCAATCTAAGATCACATCAATCGTTATTTCAAATTAAATGCTGTACACATCTTCAAACCTAAAGAATGTTTAAAAATCATTCACATTTGGGTCCTTACCCGACAGCTATAACGACTTGTGTATAATGTTTTTTAATTATACAAATAAATCTCATGAAACAATTAGAATAAAAAAAAATACACAACTGGTAACCATAACCTTTTAATTAACTAAAGGTCAAAATTGAATTTGTTTTTATTTAAATTTATTTTAACAACGTTACAGGTGATAGCTTACGGGTCTAACTATAAGAAGATGACATTTTACTTAATTATCCGAATAATATAAACTTCAGGGTGCAAAGCATAACCAATATTGAGTTTCAAGAATAAAATATTCTACTCTAAAATTTGACTCTATATTTCTTTAATTTAGTATTTAGTTGAATATATTAAGATAATAAAAGACGCGCTGCCGTGTGTACCAAGTTACATAAAACATCAGTTCACATTTCTTTATTCACACGACATCCATGTTCTTGACTTGGTCACATATACCCATAAAATGAACAATTTATGTTTTTTTTTATGTTATCAACACTACGCATTATATAATATTAATATGTGGGGCAGACCTTGAAGCAACAGTAATGCTTTCATGTGTCGTGTAGATAACGGGTGCGAGATGAAGGATAAAAATGTTTACATCATGTTTAACATAACCTGACACCCTCTAGGTTTACCCTTTAGATATTATAATGTGTAACTTCATTTTAAACTAGTAATGATTTTGTTATTTTTATATTAGCATATTAAATATAACTTTTAACCAACACTTAGGGTAAAATTTAAAAGAATAGTTCGTTTTGTGCTCACGGTGCGACCGTTTAACTTATAAGCAATACCTGCATGTGTGGTACAGGGTTTAACTGTAATGTGTTCAAAAAGAGGTGGAGATCTCACTTCAACTACACATTGTGAATGGTTATTAACGGTGCCGTCAATGCCTGATGCCGTTAGTTTCGACTTCATCCCGATCACATCTCTTCTTCCTGGGATCCCGGAAAGGGTTTCTTATCACATGCCATTAATCTCTACCTTCGTTGTACGGATTAGTATCTACATTTTTTAGTTAAATTAATAAATGAATAATTGTTGTGATGATTTATGATTAATGTTGATTTGCAGATAAGCCTCCGATTGAAGATTTGGAATATTTTTTGGACTTTCAAGCCCATAAAATATGGGCCCCAGTTCATAACGACCTCTCGTTGGGCCCGACTACAAATAGGGCCATCAGAACCCCAGCCTTGAATTTTAACTTGATGGGGCCCAAACTCTATGTGAACACCACACAGGTAATAGTAATACCCTTGCATCAAGAATATGAATAACATGTTATCTGATTCATGAGATTCTAAATCCACTGAGAACCTAATAAGCAAGAATTATTAGGGTGTTTTTTTCCCTCCTCTAAATTTGGACTTTTTGTAAAGTGAATTCGAGTTATAAAAAAAAGGGGCGGTGCATGAATTCGAGTTATCTATGATTTAAATTTGGATATTTCGTTCGGTTTGGGTTAAAAATGGGAAATCAGTAACTCAATTCGAATTTATATATGGGTCAGGTTATTTTATAAAGTGTATTTTGGTTAAAGTGTGAATAGACACAATGAGGCTAAAAAACTTACAAAAAAAAAAAATTATATTTCACAATCGAAATCGAATTTGAAAAAAACACTTCAGAGTATCTGTTCCTCTCGTAGTTCTCTTTCAAAAAATAAAAAATAAAAACAAAATATAAAAAAATTCATTGTGTCTTTTTGTGACACAATGACGTCATTATATATTTCATAATAACACAATGACGTCATTGTGTCTTTTATAAATGACTTAATAAAAAAACGTTAATTTTTTATTTTTCGTTTATTTTTTTTTCTTAGTGAGGACGGCTAGGGTAATAAAAACTCGGAATTACTTTTTTGAAATTCGATTTAGATTATGAGATATAATTTTTTTATGACTTTTTTTGGCTTATTTTGTCTTTTCACACTTTTTAGCAAAAATACATTTTGTAGCAAAAATACACTTTGTATTTAAACCTCTTTCTTTATATATTGTTCGAATTTCAGGTTTGTTTTAAACACGAGTCAGATAGTGAATGCCACTAGCAAGAATGTTACAATTGTTAGTTTAACCCGCAGTTTTATTTATTTATTTATTTGTTAATTACATAGGTCACGATATCAAAGAGGCCTGTAACAGGAATGCGACTCTATCTCGAGGGTATGAAATGCAACAGGTAATTATCTTTTGAGCATATATCTAAATGCATATAATCTTTATAATGATACAAATTCCCTTATAGAAAAAGATCATGTGTTTGTATATCAGGCTAGCTATACACCTACAACATTTGGCAGAGACACCAGTTTTATTCCAAGATAAAATAGGTGAAGCTTTAAATTGGCGTGGATCAGAAACCGCTGATCCAAGCTTTTTCGAACCGGTTCAATGGAAGAAGTTTTCCCATGTTTGCACCGCCCCGGTTAAATACGATCCCGATTGGGAAGTCCCAGGAAAAGATGCATCCTTTATTGTTACAGGAGCTCAACTTCATGTCAAAAGGCATGACTCGAAGAACATTTTGCATCTGCGGTTATTATATTCTAAGGTTTCGAATTCATGCATTGCCCAGTCGTCTTGGACCATAGGCCCGGTCAACCAATCGCAGAGGTCGGGGGGGTTTATGTCAGCAATAAGTACAACATTGTCTGGATATTCCGAGAAAGAGTTAAAATCTTCTGATGTCGTGGTAGACTCGGGAGTTTTTCCTAACGGGCCACCAGTCGAGGTACCGACACCAAAACTGTTGAAGTTTGTCGATATGACTCAAATATGTAAGGGGCCGAGGGACAATCCCGGACATTGGTTGGTCACTGGGGCTAAACTTCACATGAGTAAAGGTAAAATATGCCTTCTTGTGAAGTTTTCGTTATTGAACATATGTTGAATTGAAGTTGGTAAAATTGTAAGAAATGAATGAATTTTGCATTTGATTATATAAGTTTTATGTACCTACAAAGGTCAAGGACTCAAATGTCCATATAAAAGTAGCACCAAATGTTCAGTTTTGTAAATATATATACAGAAGCGTTTATTCTTTTTAATTTTTCATTTGTTTAGTCGTTGTAAAAGTTTATTAATATCTTGTAATGCACACGTTTATATATAAAAAGTTTATTAATTTCTTGTAATGCAGACGTTTATATATATAGTTCTCTTTAATTCTTTATCATGAAATCTTTGATTTTCATTTCATGATTTCCAGAACTTCAGTTATATAATCACAACTAGCTTTAGTAAACCCGTGTATTACACGGGTTGAATAAATAAAATATTAATATAATACAATTTATTAATTATAAAATTATATTCTAATATATGATATGACTGACTATAACTAATAAAACAGTGATATCAATTTTTTAAAATTTTATTTTAAATTTTTTTCCAAAAAAATAAACTTTTTATTTTAAAACAAACCATATAAAAATTTATTTTTAAAATTTCCTATTATAACTCCCAAATTTAATTATTTTTGTTTAAAAAGTTGAATTTTTAAAACACCAATTTTAAAATATTTTGTATTTTTAAAAAGTTTTATGCTTTAGAAAAATTAATTATTCTATCATTATTTATTTAGAAATAACATTAACAAATAGATCTTTTTTTTAATTTATTAAATGTAAAGAATGTTAAATAGTATTATTAGTAATAAGGTAATTGTTTAAGAAGAGAGAGAGGCGGAAAATTTTGATGAAGATGATTATGGTGCTGACACGTGGCATCTCAAGTTACTCTTTTAGAGTAAGAAGATTCCCATTTATGAAGAAGTAGTATTAAACTCGTTTTCGCGACATAATTGGATGACGATAAAAAATTAACATACCAATTTCTAGGTTTTATACCGGTTCGGGTGGGTCATAGATGGTTAGGGTTGTTTAAAAAGCTCGCGGCTCGGGGGCTCACTCGAAATAGCTCGCTCGAAATCGGCCCGTTTATAAACAAGCCGAGCCCGAGCCAAGGCTAGCTCGGCTCATGGCTCGCTCGTGAGCTGGCTCGTTCATAGGATCGCTCGTTAGCTCGTTTAAATTTAAACCAAAATTATAAATTATATAAATTATAAATCAAATTAATAACATATTATATTAAATACACCGTACGGATAAGGTTATTTTGATGTTTTATAGCTAGAAGCTAATTATAAAGTATAAAAGCATGATTATACTTCTTAAAATTACAATTTTATATAATTGTTTTCAACGAATCAATATAAACAAATGTAAGGAATATTGTTTTTTCTATATATATACAAATCTATACAAAAATAAAATATAGTTTTTTAAAAAATAATAAACTGGCTCGCGAGCCGGCTTGGCTCGGCTTGTTTATAAACGAGCCTAGCTCGAGCTCGGATTTTGAGCTTGTTAAAATAAACGAGCCTAGCCGGTTTGAAACCAGGTCTTAAAGGAAAAAGGTTCGGTTTGGTGAAGCTGGTTTTTTCCGGCTCGATTCGAGTTCAACCTAGTATCGGTTCAGGTTAAACGATTCGATTTGTGAACCGATTCCTTTTTTACGCCCCTCATATGTAGACAACATTGTAAATTGTTGTCACAAACAATATCGAACTGTACATTGATGATTTGATGACATGCTGATATACTCATATACCCACCGCAGCCCAGTAAATGGGGCAATAACCCTGCTCAAAAGCCCATTAGCTTTTTAGGAGCATCCTCTTGTATTTGCATGAATCATATGACCATGAACACTTTCACTAAATGATATTTATTTAGAAACTTGTTACAGTTTTTAATCTTTAGGATAACACTAACTCATTTGAAACGTTAATTAATTGCACATGGGTTGAACATGATGTGCAAAGATGTCATTTGAGTGGGGATTCCATCAATATCCGGCGTAATAATAAGTGCATTTGTTTAAGGAAAAATACATGTAGATTAAAGTAGGATAGAGGTACGTATAATCACGTTTTGGTGAAGATGATATCGATTTGAAGATTGAAATTCGTAACTCTATATGTAAGGCAGACTATCGATGAAAGAATTAGCCATAATCACGTTCATCGAGAGATATCGTAAAGTTCTTCAACTTCTTCATTGAGAACCTCCCAATTGAAGTACCAATCCGTGGGTTGTGATCGTAAGGAAGAATGAAGGGTTGTGATCGTTTGATGGTGACTTTTTTAAGGTAAAAGGGCATTTATATCCATCATATACAACCTATGTGCACTTAATTAACAACTCAAATGGATTGGTGTTATGCCAAAGGTTAAAACCAGAACAACTTTTCAAATAAAGGTTATTAAGCGCAAGTGTTTTTACAAAATGTCTCATTCCACAGATTATGCAAAACATAAATGTTATAACTTGTAATTTAGTCAAAAACCAATATATGGGTGGCTATGTCATCGTGAGCCATATGACTCAAAAAGGACTTGCCTCTCTCGCAACTCGCTTAATGTTGTGCCATCGTGAGCCGTATGACTCATAAAGGACTTGCCTCTCTCACAACTTGCTTAATGTTTGCATAAACAAGCTGAAACTAACACATTTGATAAAGAAATCCGCAAACTAGAGAACTTTTGTGTATTAAACCAGACTAGACTTACTAGTCTAGACTCAACTTTTGTATATTAGACAGATATATTGTTTTTATAATTTAGAAAAAAATAAGTTGATAGGATATCTATAATACATATGATTATGTTATTAATAATCAAAGATTAAAGAATATGTATTATGTTATATGTTAAACTAGAAGCATATACATACATAAATAATTATACATGTAGAAAGAAAATAATTATGTAATGAGTAGATGAACATATTACTAAACCTACAAAACCAGACTTGACCAGACTCATCAGAGCATATACTATTCATCTATTTAATAATTTTTACCTAATACAATGTTTTTAATATATTTATTGTAGCTAATAGCTTGTCAATCTTAAAAACCATCATTTTACCACTTATCATTCTTATAGACAACCTTAAATCATTTTCTCTCCAAAATATATTATAGTAATTTAAATACTCAAACTAAATTCTCTCTCTTATTAAAAGCTAATTTTATTAATTGTTACATTTCTTTCTCTTATTTAGATTTTTTAAAATCAAATTATCATAATAAAATAGAATTTATTAAGCAAATTAAAAATCACATCTTTTCATTAAAATATAAATAATAAAAAACTTGTATAATATAAAATTTTTTAAAACACTAAACCTTTTTAAAACAAAATATATTTTAAATCGGTCATTTATTAAAAAAATTATAAAAAAGCGAAATTTTCTAATATCATCTTATTTAAACAACCAAAATAAGTATAAACTAGAGTTTTTCGATAAACAAGATTTTTATATAAATATTTTTTTATAAAAAGTCTTAAAATGAATGTTTAAAAATGAAACTATTTAGATAAGAGTGTTAAAAAATAGTATAATTGTTTTTAGTACCTAAAGTATTAGGTATATATAATTTTAATCATATCTTATATTAAAATATTATACTGTAACTTTTTCATGTTTATTACTAACTATAATCCGTTTATTAATTGGGTTTCTAGACTATTAATTATCTATGTGGTTGTCTATCTATCTATTTATAATTAAGAAAATTTAAGATACGTGACATAATTTTAAGTCTCATCATACTAATTTTCTTATTTCTCTCTATTATTAATAATAATATTGAATACAAATAATATTACTCATACCATTTTTAAACTAAAAATATATAATTTAATAAAAAGTTTTATAAAATATAGAATAGAATGAGCCTTTTTAAAGAAAATTCATTTTTCTTAAAACAAAATATTTTAAAACCATAGCTGTTTTATATAACAAATTCTCATGATCAGTATAAATCATTACAATTTGACAATAATAGGAACCAAAAGATGTATTCTAATAATCTAGAAACTGTGATGACAAGTGATTCTTGTAAACTGAATTAACAACAAAATAATAACATTTAATAAGAATATTATGATGATAGTACCGTACGAGAAGCCAAAACAACATTCCGACCTTGCTTTTACAAGCAATCAAATCTCAGTGTACGGTGAAGTTCCTCTCCTGGGCGACACAATCACCGATTTCTCAAACTCTTCAGTCAAAAAACTAAACTTGTGTTCCTCATCATCAACACGACCAATTGCAGTTCGACTTTTCTCTAAAGGACTAGAAAGAAGCTGATCCAACATATTATCCCCATCAGGCAGATCATGTAAAATTAACGGGTCGATAAATTCAGTTGAATCTCTGCTCTCATCAAATGTAGGCCCGGGAATGTAATCCATAAAAAGATCATCCATATCAAGTGCATCTTCAGAAATTAAAACTGGCTGTTCGATTGCTGGCTGATATTTCACAATCGCACCCTCATGAGGGAGAACATGCTTGAATCTAGTTTTAGTTTTACTTTGAACTGGGGGAGATATCTGAGCAATAAAACCCGGGCTCTGCATAGCCATGACTATAAATGACAGCATTTGGTGTTGGTTTTTTTCCATACCTTTTAGTTGTTCACGAAGGACCAACATTTTAGTTTTTGAAGTTTCTTGATGCTGTCTCTGTTTCACGAGCTCCTGCATTAACATATTTTTGTCATTATTAAGTCGTTCTACTTCTTTCCATAAGCTGGCATACCGGCTTGTTTCATGCTGGTTTATGTTATTGAGCTCAGGCTCAGCTGATTTCTGATGAGCAACTCTTTGTTGAGCAGTGACGACCATCGTCTTCTTTCTGTTGATAGTCTTCAATAAATGTTTTTGGCCTTTGATAAAACCATCATTTGCAAACTCCCATCTATCTGTATCGGTTTTCCGGAATCCCTGATACAATATGCAATTTAGATATCAGCACTGAGAATTTATAGAACTCATCTACTTAAGTTACACCATTCATGGACACACTCATAGAGGAAGTATACTCTTATTCAGTCATTGGCATAGGAATGTGTATGATGTGAGGGCAAGCGTTTGATGTAAAAGAAGAATTACAACGTTAAAAAACAATTATAGGTTTTACATGAATCATCCTCGACTTAGAATTTAATAGTCTACATCCTCTACTTCATCTCTGAAAGCACCCCCTTTGCAAAAAAAAGAAAAAAAAAAGGATTCTCTGATGTCTATGAAGTGTAATGCAAGTAAACTAACTATTAACTATATGGAGACCAAATATTTTTTAAATAAGGGATAATATACACATGACCTTAACCATACTTTCAACATCTTATTATGAAAACCAGACGGGATACCATTAGGTTGTAAGCAATGCTAATTTAGTGGGATTAAAAAGGTGAAGGTACTATTTTGCATAGCTTCTTTTAGCAGCAACACGCCAACGCTAACACGGTTCCTTGATCAAAAATGGTAATTCCACAACGAAAAACAATATTATAAGAAACAAAGCAAAAAGCCAAGAAATATCATCACAAGCAAAGTATCAATCATGGTTGCCTTAGATAGAAAATTCCATCGAATATTAAAACCTAAATGTCTATCAAATCTAATCCCAAAAAACATGAAACAAAAATCACTCAATTACACTAGCATTCTGGTTAATCACACTTAGCCACAAAGAACCCCATGTTACATGACAGAATTCAGGATAAAAATTATGCACATAAACGAAGGTAACAATCATCCACAGAAAATTAAGCCAAAAAACACAAAAACTAAGTAAGGATATCAAATCTGTTAGAATACTGATCAACAACACAAAACAGATAATAAATTAAACACATAACATATTAACAAACTGAAAAACCTAATCAGATGGAGCCTACCAGTACCAAAAAGTCCCACCAACCACTATCGATTCAAAGTTCAAACAGCGTTTCGACTACTTAACGAACATGAAATTAGACAAAGGGATAAAACAACAGAATCTCACATAGATATTAAGTTGCCGTTGAAAGCTAGAGTAATTACTATGCTTAAAGTACTTCGGAAGCAATTCCGAAGTAAACTCAGCTTCATTCCACACAATAAAACTGTCATTCGTCGGACTCCATGAGATTAAACCATCAGTTGAAGGATCATCCACCATCTCATAACATTTCAACAAAAAGGGCGCAACCGATGATCCACCGACTTCCGTCGACTTCTTCACCATGATTGATTGATCGAGGGTTCAATTCTGCAATTCGATTATCAGCTTTGTGTGTAGTGATTGATTTACTCTGTGTGTGATATTATGCACAAAGGTGTTGTGATTGAGAATTGAGATGTTGAGATTAATAATAATAATATTGAAACCCTAGGGGTGAAGACGTTGACGGAAGCAAAGTCTTGGTGAAGAAGGCGGTTGGATGGTCGAAATAAAGGTGCGAGTAACGAGATCGACGTGAAGGGAACAAAAGGGCATATATGTTTGGGCCGATACCAAACCCATTGTTTAAGTTTTCACTGCTTTTTAGCCCATTTCAACCCATTATTCAAATATTAAATTTTAATAATTAGAACTAGAGGTGCACAAACCAGTTTTTTTTTTGAACCCGGGTCGGGTTGGACCCGGTTCGGGTTCGGTCAACGATTTGGAGCCCGGTTTTTGACCAAGAACCGGTTCGGGTCGGAACCGGTTTTCAACCCCATCAAACCCAACCCGGTTGGAACCGGTTCGGGTTGGAACCGAACCGGGTCGGGTCTAAGACCCGGTTTGGAAAACCCGGTTTTTTTTTTTTTTACCTTCTAATTAAATTATATACAAATTAATTACAAATTTTGATTAATTAAAAATTATTAGAGTAGATTAATTATATACGATTGGACGCGTTTTTATTTTCATTTTAATAAGTAAACAATTAATACGAGTTTTATACAAACAATTATATACGATTGTACGCGTTTTATTTTCGTTTTTATTTTATTAGAGTAGATTAATTATATACGATTGTCTCAACGTTTTTATTTTCATTTTAATAAGTAAACAATTAAAATCATACTCGAGTTTTTCTAAAGAAAACAATAAAAATTACATTAATTTATAAAAGTAAATAATTAATTCATTACGAAAAATAAACAATAAAAATTACATTAAAATTAAACCAAAGAAAACAAAATATACATATTACGAATACAAGTTTGTCTAATCTAATCGTCTTCGTCGGTTTGTGTGCCAATGCGTTGAGACAAATCATAAGCGAGTTCTTCGTCGGATAGCGGTGAGGATCGTCCGGTTTGTACCTCGTGCTCGTGTATTTCTTCTTCAATCGGTGTTTCTTCTTCAAGGTTTGATATGTGTTGTCTTCGTTCGGCCGCATCTAAGTGGTCCTTTAAACAAATACACATCTCTAGCGATGTTGGAGTTAACCTTGTTCTTCTAATCGATAAAACCCTGCCACTAACAGAAAATGCAGACTCCGAAGCTACCGTGGAAGCTTGGACGGTTAGTAAATCACGTGCCATGGCGGATAGGACCGGAAATTGTGATTCCTTTCCTTTCCACCATGTCAGAATATCAAATTTCAAAAATTCATCGGGAGACATAGTGGCTAAAAAATCGGTTCCCATATATCTCCCGAGTTCGCTACTTGGGGTGTTACCCCTTTGACGTTTACTGTTTTCATTTCTCAAAGTGTTGTATAAACTAATCATCGGGTCTCTACTTGAGCTCGACGAACTCGATTCCACGTTCGATTGTCGGTGGATGTTTGATGTTGCACCATATTTTTCAACATAAACATTAAACAATTTTTTAAAAGTTTCATTAAATATTTGTTTTGTATTAACATTAAAAAATGGATCATAATCATGTAAATCTAAATCATAAGTTATCTCATCTATTAAAGTTTCTACCCCCGAAACATTTAAACACGGGTCGAGTGCGGCGGAACACGTAAAAACCGGGGGTAGTTCAATGAAATATTTTTTAAATTTTTCTTTCATCGGCGCTACCATTGCCGAAAACATTTCGTTTCTTTCTTCATATTCACTTAATTTATGGGTCATTAAATAAATTTGATGAAGCGTTAGACAACTTGTCGGATAATAAACCCCCGACAATTTTGTAGTTGCGTTTTTAAAAAGCTCTAAAAATTGAGTTATTTCTTGAATATATTCCCAACCCTCTAACGGAAACGGAACAACCCGACCCCGCATCGCAAGACTATCGTGGAAAACATGAAGCGTTTCTTTTTGACGTAAAGCACTATTAAACATTTTCCAAGTCGAATTCCATCTAGTCGGGACATCCCAATTTGGTCCTAAACAAATGGAATTCGTATCGTGACACATTTTTCTATAATTAACATACCTTTTTCTACTAGTTTTAAAAACGTCACGTAACATGTTTTTGAAAGACGTTTTAAAATCTTCCACTTCAGGAACGCCAAGACCATCTTGCACAACTAAATTAATAATATGTGCAACACATCGTGAATGAAAAAATACGCCGTCACAAACCGGTTTATATTTTATTTTCAATTTTTCAACGGCGGATGTGTTGTTCGAGGCGTTATCAAATGACATTGAAAAAATTTTGTTTTCTAATTTATACGTTTTGATTACATAGTCTAAAATTTGAAAAAGATTTTCACCGGTATGCGGATATCCAAATAATTCAAACGCAATCGTACGTTTCATCATTTGCCACGAACTTGGATCTATCCAATGGGCCGTGACGCAAAGGTACGATTCCGGTAAACCGTGTGGGGCGGACCAAACGTCGGTAGTTAAGTTCACACCGGTTTGTAAATTTTCAAATAAAACCTTTAAATCATTTTTTGCTTGTTTCCAAAGATTTAAACAATCACGTCTAAGAGTGGTGCGACTTACGTGAGTGTAGCGTGGTTGAAGAGTTTCTTGAATCAATTTTGTTAACCGAGGGTTGTCGAAGTGATCGAACGGTAATCCTTCTTGAATTACAAACTTTGCCATTCTATCTCGAACCATATCGACGTTGAAGTTCCATAAACCACCATCGTTTCCGATTGATGTTTGCCCTTGACTCGGTGTACTTTTCAAAGACTTGCACCATTTGGTCATATGATTTCTCAAAGTCGAGTTTGAATCCGACTTGAAAAACGAACCACAAGCCTTGCATCGAGCTTTATGTTGAACATTCGACATTTCGCATAAGTCGAAATTACACCAAATCTCTTGGTTTCGCGTTGTTGAAAGAATTCTAACAACGGTAGCGGCACTTGTGGATCCACCGGTTGGAACGGAAGATTCAGAAGCCATAATTCAAAGATTGAGAGAATAGAAAGTTGAGAGTGAGGAGCGTTTTTGCGTTTTTAAGCACGTTTTTGAGCGTTTTGGAAGTTTTGAGTGTTGTGACTAAACCATAACACCCACTACCTATTTATACTATCATATAAGGGCAAAATGGTCCAAAAAAAGTCCAAAAAACGGTCACAAAATAGCCTCAAACGGTCAAATAGCCGTTTTCTAACGGTCAAAAAAAAAAAAAAACGGTCAAAACCGGTTCCAAACCGGTTTTTTTGGACCGGGTTCGAAACCGGTTCGGGGAAAAACCGGGTCCAAACCGGTTTGGGCTGGAAACTTCAAAACCGGTTCAAAACCGACGGGGTTTTTCGGGTTGGAACCGGGTTGGGGGCATACCGGTTCCGAACCGGTTCGGGTCCGGGTCGGTTCGGCGGTTCGGGTTTTGAACCCGGTTCTTTTGTGCACCTCTAATTAGAACTGTCACATGTTAATTGTTATAAAAACTGGTACTAGTAATTTTACCAATTAGTGACTTTAACTCTTACTGTTAAGTGTTAAGAACATTCTTACTCGTATACTTATCACAGACCTACATTTGCTTTCGCTTTAAAGAATTTATGAGTGAAACGTGAGAATGTATTTTCCTTGCAACCAAATAATATGGATATTGTGTAAATTGAATGTGATTTTATGACTATATATTGTGTAAATAGGATTGCTCTTGCTAAAACGATAAAAGTAATTAGTGTCATTGGTCAAGTTATCGGTATAATTTATTATCAGTCAGTGATTCATGATTTGTATTTATAAAATAATAAGATCCAATTTGCTATTTATTTAAATCCACTTAAAATATGTTCTCACAAGAATCGACTAAATTACTAGCCAAGCTAGGGATTTATGAATGATTGTAAAAAAGAAAAAAAAAATTCTCATTACGAATAAGAAGCAAGGAAGGAGAGCCACTTTTAAATGTCATTTTCGCATAAGCCGCTCGTCGAAACGAATCCTTCGAATTAGTAAAAGCAAGCAGGTAAAATGCGCAAGGTGACCGCCAGATAAAAGCTACAAATTAAAATGAAAAAAAAAATTCGAATTTTCTCTTTTATAACAAATACACCATTACCATATAGAGATATAAAAAATTGGAAAATGTACATATGTTTTAATAAACTTCCCTCCACAAAAGAAGTGTGATAAAACCTGATCATCATATGTTTTAAAGGACCACAAAATACCCAAAAACACATTTTAAGCGTGTTCCTTTTGTAAATAGAATTGAAAATAGGAATGAAAACAGAACATTAATAAGAAAACTATAATTTTTCAAAAGAATTGTTTGTTTTATTATTTAGATCATATGAGAATTAATATTTAAAAAAATAAGAGAGTGAGAGAAGTGTGTACGTGCGTGAGAGAAACTTTCACGCTATAAACAATTTGAGCTTTACAACATTATATTATTCAAAGACTAATTCAAACATTTAATTCTATGAAAAAAAATATACACAAAATGGAAACTTCCGCATGAAGATCACAAGCTGACAATTTTACATTCAAAAGCGTGTGCTGAATGCTGCTGATTCACAACGTACTGTTTAATATGATGATAACAATGCTCGATCACTCGTCTTTCTTTTCATTATAAAACTTCATCTTCTTCCTCTCGAAAACACACACAAAACCAACATGTCTCTAACAATGAACATTATGTTGCAGAAAGGTGACTTGATGCTCAAGAAAGAAAAAACAAACATCAATGGCGTCAAGACCACAACTATATCTTGTAGAGCCAAAGAACTGCAAACACATAACAAAAAGAACTTGTACCAACTTCTTTCTGTAGAATCCCAAATGTTAGTTTCCATGAACTCAAAAGAGCGTATCGCGCTAAGGCTCGTGAACTACACCCCGATGTGTCTCCATCCTCAAAGAAGGAGGAATGCACGAAGCGGTTTGTGGAGTTGCGTGAGGCGTATGAAGTTCTCTCTGATCCACAGTCGCGTAGAATGTATGATTTGAGCTTGGTTGGATGCTATACTTCCGATCAACAAAACGTGCATTTTTCGAGGACGGTGTGGGAAATGCAACTCGATGGACTCAAGCAACGATCCGCTATTCGTCCCAAGAGAAAGAACATTTGTTTTGTGTAAGGTTTTAGGTTTTATGATGTTTCGTCCATTGTTTTATTCATTGTTATGCTAATTCTTTGAATTTGTTTTTAGATGTATGGTGATTTGTGATGTCATCCTCGCTATTATCGATGATGATTTTATTTGCAATAAATGTAACGGTGTTTACTTTCAAATTATATTAGTATTGAACTTGCTTTCTAAACATGAGCGTGTTTTTTTTAACGGTTAAATTGGAATCACTCACGGATCACTGGAGTATCATTGTGCCATCAGTGTTACCACGCGATCATATTCCACCACCAAGTCATCAATTCAGGAGGAAACTCATAATTATGAGAAAACCCTCCCTTTGTGAGATTCGAACCCGTGACCTAATAAGCTCTAAGTCTTAGCTTACCGTTTTTTTTCTTAGAATATTGTCAATAAAACATTTACAAACATTCAACTTATTTCTAAAGCTCGCTTGAGTCCGTGTATTATGAACTTGTTTAGCGCTTTAAAATAATGAAAACCCGTAATGTATTACATATTATGAGAATGTTTATGGTACAAAGTAAACAATTCATACAAAGTGTAATGATAACAGATATTAATCTAAGCGATTAACGTTTCAGATTAAATATGAAATAATTACGTAAGACATATGTCCGGGTTGATAGATTTGAAAATAGCCTATAATTGTTGACTTTTCTTAACTTTCCCCCTTTTTTAAAGCATAGAACTTTTTTATATGATATTTTTTTAAATCTTTATATATAATAAAAGAAAGAGTTTTACCACTTGTCATCATATTAAGCATCCTTTGACACATGTTAAATTCTTAAACAAATATTGTCACTTGTCATCATATTAAACACTCATTTAAACTTCAAAAATTTCTCTTAATTTGTTTCCCTAAAATAAAAAGTTTCTAAAGTTTGAATTAATATCATTTTTATTTTATATTCAAATAAATATTAAAATGGAAACTATTATTTGTATTCCTCATAATTTATTTTGAGAAAATAAAAAGTCATTTTGTAATATATATACAATGATTTTAAACCAAAATTATGATAAACAGAATCTAAATTTTCAAACATAATGTTAAGAGATTAGTTTTTCATAATTTAATTTTATATACAATCACAATACAACTTAAGTTGGCATGTTTCTTCACATTTGCAGCTTAGTTTGTTATAACATTTTATTAATTTTATGTTTTAATAAATTACTGGCTCTTAAGTTATATGTTGTCACATGACACACTCTCAAGAAGTTATTGCCACGTGTCATTTATATAGCGAAAAGTTGTTTTAATGAAAATTTTGCATCCCTTAAATTTCGCATCCTTATATATCATTCTTATATATTATTCTTATATATTAGAAGATTATTAATATTAGTTCTTAATTTCTAATTGTAAATATTCGTTATTTTAGTTTTTTCAATCCGTGTAACACACGGGACGTTAGGCTAGTACACTATAAATCAAACATTTTATCATGTTTAATATGAGTATAATATTGTTATACTTTTTTTTAAATCAACTTTTTTTAAAAATTTCTATGTTTTGTGTGTATAACTTGTGTGATTAGTAAGTGTCTAATTATAAGCACAACTTGCGTAATTATTATATAACTTGCCGAATTATAAATATAAATTCCGTAATCATTTTTTTAACGTGAGTAATGTTTCCTTGTGTAATAATAAATATAACTTGCGTAATTATGAATATAACTTGTATAATTATATACTTTTTTACGACGAAACTACCCCTCCCCTAAAAACATATGTCATGCTCTGATGACTTCGTACACTTCGCACGAGAATTACACTTTGTATAGTAAACGGCCTTTAAATATTATTATTAAATATTTCTAGAAAAAATAATAAGATAAATACTAAGAAAGCCTAATTAGCTCATACCTTTAAGTTAAGATAAAGATTATTATATTTAACTCTAACTAACTAAAATACGTTGTCAAATACTCTCTCGCAATCGGAGTGGAGGTAATCGGCCGTTTGATTGAAGAAAAAAATAAATATGTTGGTAAAATGAGAAAACATAATCCGAGGAAAAACATAGAACGTAAAATGTAAGAAAACTCCATTGGGCAAACGACAGTGACACGTATAAGATCATGGCAATTACAACAACAGAAACAACAACAAAGCTCTGACGATATAATGTACACCTACAACAAAAGCTAGGATAGTGGTGGCAATTCAAGATAAATAAACCTTATAAACCTTGTACTAATAAGGGAAAATCAAATTTATATTATAACTTTTAAATTTTGGTATATGCAAATAAAAACACAAATATTGTACTAACAATTATACTAAGAAGAAAAACTTGGAAGAATATATGGTACGTAAATAAAAGCAACATTTACTTAGCTTAATAAATCGTATATAGATTCTAATAATACGTACTAACAAAATCCGTTAGAAGTTTGAGTGGTTTAACAAATGATTTTACTGAAAATTTCTTAATAAAACTTTGTAGAAACTTTAAGCTTTTTTTTCATTAAAATAAATATATGTAAACAACGCTGATACATATAAATGATATAGCTTTCAAATGTAACTATGTGAGTACATGAATGGTCTTGTGATACAAAGGTCTAGTCTTTTTTAGTATGAAATTACAGTTTTACTCCTCGTTAAAAGTAAAACTACATTCTCTCTCCCTTGTTTTTTCTGGGCAGATTTTCCCTTCTTTTTTTAGTTAGTGTAACATACGAAACATTTTTATTCATACCATATTACCACTAATTACTAATTAACCTGTTGTCCCATTTATGAACTAAACTCATTTTTCTCAAATACAAACCATTTAACCTTGTAAGTCGAGCCATATCATGTTTACTAGTCGTGTCGTAGATTGACAGCTTAAAATGAGATAACACAAAAAGTACTTTGTCAAAATGATTAACATGTATAGAATAAAAAGTTTAAAAGTGATTTGAAATGTTAACTCTATAATGAATAATTCTAGTGAAAGTATAATGGCTATCTCAATAATAACGAAATTTACATATAATTATTAATAAATAAAGAAAATAAATAATAAAGTGTTGTTGCTTAACTGGACCGGAAACAACAGTTATTAATCAGTGTTCCTACTTTAAAATTTACCATTTGAATTAATTTATAACTCGTTAGACTAAAAAAATGATCTTGAATCAACTTGAGACTATGAAGATTGAATTTTTATAATAAAACAACATTAAGTAGTTTGTTTTACATGATGATAACATATATTGTCTTGTTCGTTCATTATTACGAAACGTCTTTGATCTCCAAAAACCAATATGATATGTTCTAATAAGAAAAAAAGTTTCCTGCCATAATAAATATTCATGATTAAATTAAATATTATAGTGGACATATTCAACAATTCAAAGCTTATAGGATACAAGGTTATATGATATTTTATGTTTCATCGTATCTTATAGTTTTGAAAGAAGTCAATCCTCAAGATTATGTACCAACATATGCGTGAGGACAAAAGTATACATCCAAAAGCACATATATATGAAGTAATTGAAAGAAGCTTATAAACAACCGAAAGGCCAAATATATAGAGAAAAGTTTCATTCAATTATGTAGGACTAAATAATCAGAGTCGTTTCATACAACGGTCATACAATGGTCATATCCGATCACACTCAAGGTTGACGATGTTTTTGGTGACTTGTTGCAGCATGATTCATGTAACGTACTATTATGTTAGTAGGCATGAAGGAATCAACCACGGTTAATGTAGTTATGTAGGTGATAAGACATATGTAAGTTTACCGTTTAAAAAACTATTAAGTTGATTTTAATTTTGGTTTTAAAAGATAAAAGTATACTTATAGTTCTACATACTTGATAAAAATTTACAACTTTTAAATTCAAAAATAGGAGAAAATGGATAGCTACTAATTACTAGTAGCAAGCTCAATCAAGATCCTAAATTATTAAACATACACATATGATTATGTACGAGAGTATAAAGGAGTGTGGACGAAATTCAATTCTTTAAACTTGATCAAGGTAAAAGCAACTAATAATCCCAATAATTAGGTAGAAGTAGAACATACTAGTTAGTGTTTATTAGATTTTGTGATTTTACAACACTAAATTAACATCCCTATTTAATCACAAACCATAGAAGCATGAATGAAGATGTTCTTGAAAAAGCCAAGTTTTTCTCTTTCCGTAAACACCAGAATTTATATATCAAAAACTCACTTGACTTTACAAAAACTCACCTGACTAGCATGAAACTAGGCAAGAAGAAAAAACCAACAATTACAAAAACATGAGAGGATTTTTAATCCACTCGGTCCAACCTCGCCATTATTGTTAAAAGATTATGAATCGATAATGGTCAATATCATGTCGGTGATTTTAATGTTATGAATCTATTAAGTTAATTGGGATATACTTAAGAACATAAAAAACCTGAATAAGCTTTTATACGAGCTAGGAAGTTTGAAACGCGTTATCATTCATGGCTGATCTAATTTCTGGCTTTGACACAGTAGGGTCAAGGGGGTGATGCCCCTTTGCAAGGTTCTGGTGTAACGCCACACCCTTGACGGGAGGTCTAGTCGGCCAATCAGTGAACAAAGCTCTCCATGAGCCAAAAACCTGTTATCGTAGATTAAAGCCTCTAGAGGTGCTTTTGATCTACTACATTGATTCATTAGTAGTAACACTAACGGTTGATCACCAGTGAATGATATATCATATATGAGGAGCTTCCTACTGATCAATGATAGAAACTAAACAATTAGTAAGAATAGGTGCTTGTGTTAACAACTAAACAATAGTAGCAACTTAGTTTCTATTGACATAATCTAATCATTAGTAGTGAGTTCCTACCAACACAAGTCGATAATCTTAGCTACACGTAACTAATTACCTATATACATCAACTATCAACCATTTACCCACAACATCTTGCTAGTTTTGGGTTTATTAATATATCCCCGCCATTCAAAAATAAGTGATGAATTGTTGTAGTTAGCACATCAGGAATTGATCATCAGGAATTCCTTTAAAAAATATAACTTTTCTTAATTAATTTAAGATTGATGATACTACTTTTATGAGTGGTAACATGAGAAACTTAATTATTCATATATATTCTTGAACAAGTATTATAAGACGTTAACATAGTCATACATACATACTAAAACAATAAAATAAACCAAAAATGTTATACAAGTGGAATAATACTATAATTCATATATAGCCCATTGATTTCCATTTCAAAAAGAAGAATATAACTTGGGTCCCATATTTTAACGACAAAAATACAGCAAATCCGACAAACTCCTATCACACGGACTTTTTCAAAGGATTAAAAATGATAACCTCGTTTCAGTTCTCACGGATTTTCAACACATGAATATTATTATAACACCAACGAATTTGTCTTTTTCAACCATATGGTTGCCTTCTAGTTCAAGTTTCTAGGCCGTATGGATGATTTTTTTTTTATTTCAAGTGGCAAATGACCAAATAAATAATATTTTGTGGCGACTACTAAACCCACATGCTTACGTGTGGTGGTTTTTCACAATATTAATGACACACATAGTGACAAAATAACGAGTTTCCAAGTATGTACGTAGCAGAAAAGACGATCACTAGTCGCCAGTTTAATATTCAAGGACGAAGATTAGACAACAAAATTATCGACCATTTACCGCAATTTAACTAGTAATTACTACTAATTTATTTGACAACTGGTCAAGCTTTTGACTATATTTTTATTTATAAGATATCATGGGAAAATACCAAACAGACTTAAAAATGGTGTAAAGTGATTATGTATAACCTTCTAGATCAACTATTCACAATTATAAAAAAGGTAGATTGATTTAGTTATGTAAATACATATTAAAATTAATTTTTGACTTGTGATACTAAAAAAAGTTAGACATAACAATTGTTAAAATGAAGCTAACTAAACCAAAGGTGTTTTGGGTTGTCCGGCCAGTAATAGACGTGTGTCCGTCTCTATGGACCATTTGTGAGAGAAGTTTGGCGGTTTTATGAAAGGGAAGGAGAGAAAAATTAGGGATTGTTCGTAACTTTAAAGTGTTTTTAGGAGTCAGTCAAAAAGTAATGGTGACACGGACGTGGTTCATCGTCTTTGCGTTGCTGGCGCTCGTGTGTACCATTAAAATTTCTGTTAGGTTGTAATGTAATAAGTATACACAACTTAACTTGGTAAATAATAAATAAATAACCAAATGAAAAAAAAAAATTACACACTATTTGATTCCCCCTTTAATATTCAACATATATAGGGCTCCACCATTATCAACCTCATGTCCAAAGTTTAATCTTCTTTATAAGGAACATTCACCTCTTTAATTATTTGTTATCTTCATCAAAAACTTCACCACTCTCTCTCTCTCTCTCAAACATACAAACACACATATATGGGTTCTCTAAAGATGAATACTACGTTACAAAACGGAGATGTCATGTTTCAAAAACAAACAAACATCAACACCATCAAGAACAAAAGCATATCATGCAGGATCAAAGAGTCACCCATGCAACATAAGAATTTGTACCAAGTTCTTTCACTAGAATCGCGAAATGTAAGTTTCGAAGAGTTGAAGAAGGCGTATCGTGCCAAAGCTCTGCAACTGCATCCTGATGTGTGTCCATCCTCCACTAGAGAGGAATGCACAAAGAAATTCGTGGAGCTACAAAAGGCGTATGAAGTTCTTTCGGATCCATATTCACGAAGAATGTATGATAAGGAATTGATCTTGGTTGAATCTTTCGGGTTATGTAGTTCGGGTTGCCATTGTGATGAACAAAAGGGGAACTTTTCGAGGAAGGTGTGGGAAATGCAACTTGATAGGCTCAAGAAACGATCTGCAGATCGAATGGCGAATATGAAAAATGAAGATCATGTAGGATAATAATAATAATAATAGTAATCTCTTACTTTGCTTGCTTCTTGTATGTCATGTTGATACGTTGTTCATTGATTATTATGCATCTTCATGTGTAGGGGGTGATTTTATGTTAACATAGTTGTCATCGTCCCATTGTTTCATCAACTCTTAGTAGGTGTTCAATCAGTTCCATATGATCAGATTATGTCATGTACCATTATCATGTTACAATTAAAAGAGTTTCTAGGTTTTTTATATAAATTTAACCGTATTAATTCACCTATTTAAAAATATAGATATGTATAAGTACAGAATCTAAAGATAATGAGATACAGATATGATATCAGTCAATACTATCCTATATTCAAACTAAACAAAGAAATAGAATAACTAATAAACAAACTTAAAGATAATTAGTAAATATATCAAAAATAATAACTAAACAAACAAACAAACAAACATACCCAGTGTATCCCGCTGAAGAGCAGGGTCTGGGAGGGGTAGATGGTGGCAAGTCTTTCATCTATCTTGAAAGATGGAGAGACCGCTTCCGAAGAGACCCCCGACTCGTTAACAAAGGTAATAACAATAACAATCATAATACAAAGCATACAACACAAAGGTAGATATCACATGAAGAATTAGATAATGCGTACATAAAAAACGGCATGTAACACCAAAAAAGGGTAGATGATGAAAACTACACCTAACGTGTGGGGTCCGCCATATGTCACCGTATACCCTTCCCTCCCACAAAAGCCACTAAAAGTCATTAATTTTAATTCTACGCCTCCACTCACTCCTATCCTCGATCATGTGCTCAGAAAGATGCAAGTCTATCATATCCCTCCTAATAACCTCGTTCCAAGTCAACCTAGGTCTACCTCTACTCCTCCTACCCTCTAAGCTGATGTTCCCTACTGCTCGGACAGGTGCTGCCATCGTTCTCCTCTTCACGTGCCCAAACCATCTGTAACATCGCGTATTTTCGTAAAAAATTTTTTTTTAATTAATTAGTTTATAAACAATCAAGTTTATTACGTTGATTTTTAATTCAAATAATAATAATAATAATAATAATAATAATAATAATAATAATGAAAATATAAAGTTGAATTAAGCCTATAACTAATATTTTTACATGAAATGTTAACATTACTAATCACAAGGGCTAAAAATGCAACTTACGTTAACACTAAAACATAAACTTTGGATTAAAATGGAACAAAGGTATACTTCAGGGACCATTCTTGTAAAATTAGGAAACATCCCAACCCCACCCCCCATCTTCCCCGTATTGCCTTTCTCCTCCATTATCGGCCGAGTGGAGCAAATTCGGTCACTTCGGACTTTAATAATTGAAAGCAAACACCACTAACGAATTTGGAACCATTTATAAATCTTCCTTGAGTTTGGATTTCGTTCAAAACAATCGAAAACAACCCGTTCGAACCCCACCCGAACCGTCGACCTGCAACTCCTCGAAACCCCATCTCCGAACAATTTTAATCGAAACTAACATAGGGGTTTTCATCAATATCATCATACAAAGCTTCCCTCGAGTTTAATTTAATTATAATCAAGTTTTGATCATCAAACGAACACCCCACTAGGCCGCGACCTGTTCATCTTTGGGTAAAGCATCAATCTATCATCATATGATTAATTACACACACCCAAACACTCGGTTTTTGATGGGGAATAAAAGCCCCATGAATTCGGAAGCAATCAAAATCGAATTGAGCCTCAATTGGGTGAGATTCGATCTAGGGTTCATCGCGAATTAGGGGATGCGGGTTAAACATGCTTATATTTAATTGAAACCAGTATTAATCGCGGCTGAGGCCTGTGTTCCACTGGTTCCTGCGCTCTTTCCCATTCCTGAGGTCGCGGGTTCGATACCCGGCCACCTCAAACAAATTTTTTAGCCTCTTTTCAAGCTTTAAAAATTCTGAAAAAATTCTAAAAATTGTAAAAATGTTTTTATAAACATTAAATATTTTAGAACCACTTATTATTTTCTGAAATTTATTTAACATTTTAACAATTTTATTAAATGTTTTAAATAAATAAAAATTACAAATATTACAAATTAATTCTACAAAAGTGAAGTTTTAATAATAATTTAATTTATTAAATTATTATTCGACACTATATCATTTTTTAATTATTCAAGATAATTGCAAATATATGTATTTTATAAGTTTATTTACAAAAATCGTTTTGTGTTATTTAAATAAGTAAATATATAATTAATTATCATGTAATTGATTAATAAATTAATTATTTTTCCCACACATTAACAATAAATCAAACAGATACGTAAACCGATACGTTTATTTTAAATTTTAAACATAATCATTTTCAATAAATTCATTTCAATTATTTCAAACATTTTTAACTAAAGAAATTAGTTTATTTAAACTACCATTCCAAAAACCAAATGGAAACCCTAATACATTCCCACATTCTCAAATCATTATTATTCTAATTCGAGACACCGTTCCTTAGGTTAATCGTAAGGAAATCGTTGGTGTTTAATCTATCACTTCCAGGTTCTAATATCATCAATCAAGTGAGTATTCATATCCCCTTTTTATATCATTTCCTATTTGGGGGAAATCATGTGATACAATATATTTTATCATGATATTCTATTGTTATTTCATTTTCAATTCAATTCAAGACAGGTTATGTTATTACTTGCAATTACGTGAACATACTGTGATAAACTGGACGACAGTAAAACCCTAATGCAATCAATCAATCCTGGTATCAATGGTAGATCTACTGGTTTGGATAACCCACCCCACATGGCTTATGAGTGGTGATTATACCAGAGGCAATTAGTCAATCTATGGTGTTTGTGTGGAGTCTATTATATGCAAGTGTCAAGTCAAGGGGTTTATATTGTGTCGGTTTATCTATATGCTTCGCGGTTGCCATATAAGTCTTAACGTTACCTTGTGAATTGGATTATTCTCAATCAATCAATCAATCTATATGTATATTCAAAACTGTGATTACTCACCAGCTAACTCGTTAGCTGACTTTATTTTCTCACATGATTTCAGGTTAAGCAAGATAGTGGACTTCTACCTGTTCATTTAAGACCCGGACCTAGTTAAAATAAAAGACAATTACTATTTGTGGTTTCAATTGTTGTATTTGTGTATGTTGAACTTATATTATCATGTAATCTGATTTTAATATTATTTCCACTATTAGACAACCATGTGTTATGAACAATCAATCATTCCCTCGTCCGCTCCGATGATTCCGCCGTCGGTCGGGGTGTGACAGATTGGTATCAGAGCCATGGTTATAGGGAATTAGGTTATTAGAAATGGAATGACCTAGACTATAACTAAGTACCTTCACACATGAGTCTTCTCATGTATTTTATATGCTTAGATAGGATTTTATGTGCCTTACATGTTTATACTTGATTACGTGATTATCTGCTTTATGTGATTCCTCTTATACTTTGAATCTATCAATATACACACGAATCTTAACTCATATTCTAAGGCATTGTGTGCCTAATTCAAGTGATTTCAAACTCCAAAACTCGATTGTTATTCATGGTTTTCAAATCTCGTCAAAGTCCGTGTCACATGACCGAGAACATGCAATGCTGGAAGAGTGGGATACCTGTATCTTAAGGTGTTCTGTCTAGGCAAGGTATTCATACAACTTGATTACCTTACCTGGGAACCCTCGAGATGAGTATTCGCTTATAGGTACGCATGTCCTCATTAAGGTTGTGGTGGACACAAATACTTTGATAAGTCAACGTATTCGCTTTGGTTTGCGAACCGAACGTTTACACTCCTAACCTCTCATTGTTATTCTAAACAATCTCATTAACGATTTTATTATTTTGAAAAGTTTTAAAAACCAATTACCCGTTTCTCATAGAGGTTTCTTCTTTCCATATTATACAGCATGTCTTCTCGTCAAAACCGCTCCCGATCTAGAAGCTCTGGCCGCAAGATTTCTGCTATAGTGGCACGTGAAGTTGCTGCGGTTATCCCAACGCTGCTTACCCATTTGAACCAAGGCAACAACACCGTTCAAATCAAGCCGTACAAAACCCAACTGCACCAAACCCTCCACGAGCTTGTACCTACAAGCATTTCCATTCTTGCAATCCCACTAAGTTTAGCGGGACCGAAGGTGCCACTGGTCTTTTTACAGTGGTTTGAGAGTATCGAGAACACTTTCCTTAATAGTGAGTGCCCCGAGAATCTCAAGGTTCGTTATGCTACAAGTGTTCTTCAAAAGAGAGCACTCACTTGGTGGAACAGTGAGAAACGAACCCATGGAACTGATGCAGCATTAGCATTGATGTGGGATGAAGTTAAGGAGCTCATGACTCGGGAATTCTGTCCGAGAAATGAAATTAAGAAATTGGAAGCTGAGTTTTGGGACTTAACTCAAGAAAGTGGAGAAAATCTAGCTTATACCAACCGATTTCATGAACTGAGTCTACTTGTTCCTCATCTGGTTACTCCTTTAACTCGGGCTATCGAGAAATACATCGGTGGTCTACCCATGAAAATTCAAGACACGGTGTGGGGTAGGAATCCTGCAACCTTGGAAGATACCATTCGGTTAGCTGCTCAGCTAACTGACAATCATGTCAAGGCTGGAACCCTGACTAGGAAGGGTGCTAAGAAGGTGCTCGAGAAACCCTCAGCTGAAACCCCTAAGGAGGAAAAACCTGAACCTTCTCAAAACAAGAAGAGGAAGGCTAAATCCCAAAACTTTGCTGTGATTACCCCTGCTGTGCCAATTAATCAAGTCCCTCCAACTCGTCAACCAACAGTAAACGACCAACCACGATGAAAAAGCCATACACCGGACCCCATCCACTGTGTAACATCTGTAATTACCATCATCCCGCTAACACTCAGTGTCGTCAATGCACCAACTGTGGTCGTTTGGGTCATACATTCAACGTGTGCAGGAGTGCTGCTAAAGCTCCGACCAATGCACCAGTTCACCAACATCTTCCTGCAAATACCCAGGGTCGTGCATGCTATCAATGTGGTGATCCAAACCATTTCCGCAATCGATGCCCTCAACTTGTCATCCCAGTTCCTACGGCTCAGGGACGTGCTTTCAACATTAATGCTCAACAAGCTCAAGCCACCAATGATGTGGTGTTGAATAATTCTTGTCCTTGATTTTGTCTTTCCTGATTTAATTCAAGATTTGTAATCGTGATTTTCTTTTGTTACATTGTTGTAATTTGAAAATTTCTAAATTTCTAATTGAGATATTTTTCCTTTCATTGTTAAGTTGAACTTTGAACCGTTTGCACCGCGGGAGATGCAAGAGTTTGCAAGTCAACCTATGACTAAGGACACTCATATCTCCTAAATGATTTTAACTCATCAAAACAGGGGTGATTCCCTTACTTTGGTGATGATTCTTTATTCATTTCAATAAATGGTTTTCCAATTATGTGTTTTATGAAATTTCATCCTCTGGATTAGAGTGATTTCCTTATCACGAGGACTGACTTCAATTATTCACTTTGGAACTTGCATTTCACAAATGACATGATCTCACCAAAATAGGATTGAAACCCGTACTTTGGTGACAAATGTCAATCTTCAATTGTTTTCTTGTTATTATGAGATTCAATCATCAAGATACGCGTGAAATTCATACCTTGATGATAATATCATTTTTATGGATTGTATTTTCTCAAATAAAACGACCTCATCAAAGTAGGAGTGAAATCTGGATTTTGATGAAGAAGTTTATCTTGTTGTATTTTGTTTTTGTAAAATTCATCGTTAAGATAGGAGTGATTTCCCTTACCTTAATGGTGAGTTATCTCGTCTTATTTCTATAGATCCTCAGATCGAACTTTTGATTGGTAAGTTAGTGGTCATACCTTGAGCGTACACCATTAAGTTAGGGGTGAAAACCATACCTTGAGGACTATTCTCATTTCTTGATCTCCAACTTACCATGGTTGTAATCAAGTGACGAGACGCATGTATTAACTTGAAGGGTGATATAATGTTAGTGTTTCGACCTATCAAGCTAAAGCATGATCTCTGAACTTGAACAGAGACCTGATCGTTTTAAGTTGATTTTGATTCCAAGCTTGAACATTTAAATTCTAAAATCGATTTCTTTCCCTTTATTCTCATGTTTTGATTTGATCTAGCTACATTGAATCATTTATTCCTTATTTATCGACTTTCATTGTGAGTTATCATCAAAACCTGTTTACGTGATGGTAGTCTTCCTAAACAATCTATTGTCAAGTAAAGATATTATCTCTGATCGTGATGGTCGCTTCATCTCTCGTTTTCTGGAAAAGTCTCCAATCAGCTCTCGAAACTCAACTGAATCTTAACACAGCCTATCATCCGCGAACCAACGGTCAGACTGAAAGAACGATACAAACCCTCGAGAATATGCTCCGGGCATGTGTCATTGATTTCAGTGGATCGTGGGATTCTCATCTTCCGTTGATCGAATACTCTTACAATAACAGTTACCAGACCAACAGATGGCACCATTTGAAGCCTTGTATGGTTTGAAGTTGGTGAATCAAAATTACTGGTCCGGAATTAATACAAGAAACAACCGACAAAATTCATAAGATCCGTGATAACTTGGTCGCTGCTAAAAATCGTCAAAAGCATTATGCTGACAAAAGACGTAAGCCCATGGAATACAATGTCGGTGATCTCGTACTTCTTAAGGTATCACCTTGGAAGAGAGTGATTCGCTTTGGAAAGAAAGGGAAACTAGCACCTCGTTACGCGAGTCCATTCAAAAGTACACGAGCGAATTGGGAAAGTAGCCTACAAGCTTGAACTACCCAAGAGCTCAGCAATATACAACCAACGTTTCATGTTTCAAACCTCAAGAAATGTCTTGCCGATGAAAATCTCCACATTTCACTCGACGAAGTTCAGATCTATGAATCTATGCACTTTATTGAGAACCTGTGGAAATTATGGATTGGGAAGTCAAACAACTCAAACGTAGCTGGATACCCATTGCCAAAATTCGTTGGGAGTCTAAAACGTGGCCCAGAGTTCACCTGGGAACGTGAGGACCAAATGAAATCCCAGTACCCTCATCTTTTCGTTTCAGACTCCTCATGATTAAAATTTCGGGACGAAATTTCCTAAAGCAGGGGAGACTGTAACATCGCGTATTTTCGTAAAAAAATTTTTTTAATTAATTAGTTTATAAACAATCAAGTTTATTACGTTGATTTTTTTCAAATAATAATAATAATAATAATAATAATAATAATAATAATAATAATAATATAATAATAATAATAATGAAAATATAAAGTTGAATTAAAGCCTATAACTAATATTTTTACATGAAATGTTAACATTACTAATCACAAGGGCTAAAAATGTAACTTACGTTAACACTAAAACATAAACTTTGGATTAAAATGGAACAAAGGTATACTTCAGGGACCATTCTTGTAAATTAGGAAACATCCCAACCCCACCCCCCATCTTCCCCGTATTGCCTTTCTCCTCCATTATCGCCGAGTGGAGCAAATTCGGTCACTTCGGACTTTAATAATTGAAAGCAAACACCACTAACGAATTTGGAACCATTTATAAATCTTCCTTGAGTTTGGATTTCGTTCAAACAATCGAAAACAACCCGTTCGAACCCCACCCGAACCGTCGACCTGCAACTCCTCGAAACCCCATCTCCGAACAATTTTAATCGAAACTAACATAGGGGTTTTCATCAATATCATCATACAAAGCTTCCCTCGAGTTTAATTTAATTATAATCAAGTTTTGATCATCAAACGAACACCCCACTAGGCCGCGACCTGTTCATCTTTGGGTAAGGCATCAATCTATCATCATATGATTAATTACACACACCCAAACACTCGGTTTTTGATGGGGAATAAAAGCCTCATGAATTCGGAAGCAATCAAAATCGAATTGAGCCTCAATTGGGTGAGATTCGATCTAGGGTTCATCGCGAATTAGGGGATGCGGGTTAAACATGCTTATATTTAATTGAAACCAGTATTAATCGCGGCTGAGGCCTGTGTTCCACTGGTTCCTCGCGCTCTTTCCCATTCCTGAGGTCGTGGGTTCGATACCCGGCCACCTCAAACAAATTTTTTAGCCTCTTTTCAAGCTTTAAAAATTCTGAAAAAATTCTAAAAATTGTAAAAATGTTTTATAAACATTAAATATTTTTAGAACCACTTAATTATTTTCTGAAATTTATTTTAACATTTTAACAATTTTATTAATGTTTTAAATAAATAAAAATTACAAATATTACAAATTAATTCTACAAAGTGAAGTTTTAATAATAATTTAATTTATTAAATTATTATTCGACACTATATCATTTTTTAATTATTCAAGATAATTGCAAATATATGTATTTTATAAGTTTATTTACAAAAGTCGTTTTGTGTTATTTAAATAAGTAAATATATTAATTAATTATCATGTAATTGATTAATAAAATTAATTATTTTTCCCACACATTAACAATAAATCAAACAGATACGTAAACCGATACGTTTATTTTAAATTTTAAACATAATCATTTTCAATAAATTTATTTCAATTATTTCAAACATTTTTAACTAAAGAAATTAGTTTATTTAAACTACCATTCCAAAAACCAAATGGAAACCCTAATACATTCCCACATTCTCAAATCATTATTATTCTAATTCGAGACACCGTTCCTTAGGTTAATCGTAAGGAAATCGTTGGTGTTTAATCTATCACTTCCAGGTTCTAATATCATCAATCAAGTGAGTATTCATATCCCCTTTTTATATCATTTCCTATTGGGGGAAATCATGTGATACAATATATTTTATCATGATATTCTATTGTTATTTCATTTTCAATTCAATTCAAGACAGGTTATGTTATTACTTGCAATTACGTGAACATACTGTGATAAACTGGACGACAGTAAAACCCTAATGCAATCAATCAATCCTGGTATCAATGGTAGATCTACTGGTTTGGATAACCCACCCCACATGGCTTACGAGTGGTGATTATACCAGAGGCAATTAGTCAATCTATGGTGTTTGTGTGGAGTCTATTATATGCAAGTGTCAAGTCAAGGGTTTATATTGTGTCGGTTTATCTATATGCTTCGCGGTTGCCATATAAGTCTTAACGTTACCTTGTGAATTGGATTATTCTCAATCAATCAATCAATCTATATGTATATTCAAAACTGTGATTACTCACCAGCTAACTCGTTAGCTGACTTTATTTTCTCACATGATTTCAGGTTAAGCAAGATAGTGGACTTCTACCTGTTCATTTAAGACCCGGACCTAGTTAAAATAAAAGACAATTACTATTTGTGGTTTCAATTGTTGTATTTGTGTATGTTGAACTTATATTATCATGTAATCTGATTTTAATATTATTTCCACTAGTAGACAACCATGTGTTATGAACAATCAATCATTCCCTCGTCCGCTCCGATGATTCCGCCGTCGGTCGGGTGTGACACCATCTTAATCTTCCCTCTCTTATTTTTTCTGTGATACAAGCCACCTCTAGCCTCTGGCGAAAGACGTCGTTTCTTATCCGATCCAATCTTGTGTGTCCACACATCCACCTCAGCATTCGCATTTCTGCGACCTCTATTTGCCTCTCGTGCGATTTCTTTATGGCCCAACAGTCTGTGCCGTATAACATAGCTGGACGTATTGCCACTCTATATAGTTTTCCCTTTAGTTTTGCTGGGAACCTCTTATCACATAAAATCCCTGATGCTGCTCTCCACTTGCACCATCCTGATTGTACACGGTGTGCTACATCGCTGTGTATCTCTCCATCTTCCTGTACGTACGAGCCAAGGTATTTGAACCTAGACGTCCGAGGGACCGCCATGCCCTGGATACTGATTTGGTTGTCCTCTTCGGCCTCACCACTAAAGTTAGAATGCATGTATTCTGTCTTAAAGCGACTTATCCTTAAGCGACTTATCCTTAAGCCCCTGCGTTCTAGTGCTGCTCTCCACTGTTCTAATCTCTCGTTAAGCACCGTCTTAGATTCTGATATTAAGACAATATCATCCGCAAACAGCATACACCATAAAACTGGCTCTTGTATAGACTTGGTCATCTCATCCAACACTACTGTGAAGAGGAATGGGCTCAATGCCGATCCTTGGTGGAGTCCTACTTCCACCGGGAAGAAGTCTGTGTCTCCGACAGGTGCTCGTACACACGTTTTTGCCTTGTCATACATATCCTTTATTATTTTGATATACCTCTCTGGTACCTTTCTAAGTCGTAGACTTTCCCAGATAAGTTTCCGCGGCACACTGTCATAGGCTTTTTTTAGGTCAATGAATACCATATGTAGGTCTCTTTTCTTTTCTCTATATTTCTCCATTATCCTCCTTATGACGTGTATAGCTTCTGTTGTAGAGCGTCCCGGCATAAATCCAAATTGGTTTACCGCTATCTGAGTTTCTCGTCTAATTCTCGTGTCAACAATTCTTTCACATAGCTTCATCTGAGTTTCTCGTCTAATAACTATAAGTCTATAATAGATAATAAACTGCACTAACAATAACTGAATAGAATTACATATATATAATTATGTTTTAAAAAATAAGAGTTAATGTCCTAGCTTATGACATTTATATAAAGGAGACATGTACAGATAACCGGCTTACGACAACACTTACTCTTATTCACTTACTAGGGGTGCACAATCGGGTTTTTGGCCCAAAACGCCTTCGTAAACCCAGTAGAGATTCGATCTCCAACATCATATTCATAGGCGTGCAAAAGTTTGCATTAGGTCGCTGAGTTTTGTCAGCTTAGATTTGGAACCGATTTGGATATCAAACAAGGATTATAATGGATACATATAAATTGTTTTTTAAAATATTTTGTTATTTTATTTGGTATTATACACAAGAAAAAATCAAAAGAGAGTATGTCACGGACAAATTGAATAACTCATTACCAAAAGACTGACATATTAATTTAAGTGAGAAAACTCATTTGATTTATAAAATTATTAACTATTACGTTTGACCTTTCTTAAAAGCCAACGTCCTTGTTGGTCACGACGACATTGGTCTCGACTAGTTCCACCAGACTAACACTCCGAGGTTACTTAGATGCCATTGTTATGGGCCAAACAAGATAACTTATCCCCAAAACACTAACATATTATGTGAAAGAGTCTAATTGATCTATAAACCCCCTCATCCATTTTAAATATGATGTAGACCGAAAACAAAATAAAAAATTGAATATGTTAATTCACAATGAATATCAGGAACAATTTTACTAAAACTATCGTTGTTCACAAAAATCCTGATAATCAAAAATTTCACACACTAGCACACATTTGTGATAGGATGAAAAATGATTTTTCATAAACTTTAAAAATTGATACTCCCAAGATTTACAGGAATATAAAATGCAAGCCAAAATTCGAATGGAGCTCAAAACATAATTGGGCCAACAACTGGATCATAAACAAAATACAACAAAACTAAAGGGAAAATATCACAGAATAGTAACCAAGTTTTAAAAGTATTCTAATTTAGTCATTTATGCATATTTTTCTCAAATTGAACAATCAAATGATCAAATCGAGTCATCATTAAAATTTCTTATGTCAAGTAAGTAAGGGTGGAGAAGACGTGGTGGTCAGAATTTGCAATATATAAAATTATATTAAAAAATAAAAAAACTTTTTAATTATGAAAAAATAAAAAAGTACCTAACATTTACGTCAACGTTCCATATCAGCATCAAAAGATAGAAAAAAATATTTCCTAATTGAAACCAAAAGTATAAAATGCTAAAAAACATGTTAAAGCTTTTAATTTATATAAAATATAAAAAACTGAGTGACCTAACTAGAACACTTTTAAAACTTGAGTTACCTAATTGGAACATTTTAAAAGTTGGTTACTATTTTACAAAGTTATCTCAAAACTAAAAATAACATAAAAAGTTAAAATACTTATAGAATAAGACGTTTTTGGGTTGCAACGGAGCCTTCTCGCTCAAGTTATTATCATTTTAGTGAAACCCTCTTGAACAAACAATCCTGAACCTCCAAATACAACATAGCTTACTCCTTCAGACTTGGACCCGCACCAAAATACAACCGATATGTGATATGTTTCATACTCTGTAATGGTTTCAGTCTATAACAAATCACAAAAGAGATCCATAATCGTTCGATCCAAGTTTGTAAATAGAATTTTAAAGAAAAGAACCATTGAATGACCTAACGATTGACACAAAACACTGCATAATCAAGTCGTGTTATATATCAAGTATAAATACATAACGACGATGCAATCATACAAAATCATGAAGTAATTGAACAAATTTCAATCTAAGATTTAGCCTCAAAATTAACCTATGATGACAAAACAGCAACCCTGCAAATTGGACATATGTTCTTCTCCACCAACCATCTCTTGATGCATGCTTCATGATACGCATGTTCACATTCCAATGTTCCAATCACATCACCCACTTTATAATCTTCATAACAAATCACACAAATCTCTTCTTTCTCTTCACTATCTCCACCAACCTTAATCAAATGATCAAACATGCTTGCCTCCAAGATTTCATTCGTAGCGCGACAAGACTCATGCCACAACATATATCTTGCGATCTCCATAGATACTTGATTAGATTGCTTATCATCCAACAACCGATTGTTTTGATCCACAAATGTGACAATGGGAACTGACCCTCTAGTGAATTCAATCTGAATTGTTACAAAAGCTAATCCATCGTTAAAAATCGCGGATCTAATGCCTTTATAGTACACGTAGTGTGTTACTGTGCACTCATTTGTGGTTCTACATCGATTCACCACGATTACTTCATCGACGTGGTTACCTTGTCACGTATTTATTGTCAATAGTATCAATTTAGTATCAGAAAGAAGAGAATGAACAACAGGTTCATCAAGCTGTTCGCTTAATCAAGTTCTGAACCAACAGGTTCTAACAAAATAAACTAGCAATCACAAGATTAGAGGCTGCAATTGATCATGAAAACAGCCAACGTTTTATAAAGGGAAGGATCAACCGAAACCCTAGGTGAAGGGGCTGGACCATCGAGAGAGGCTGGACCATCGAGAGGGTCGGGAGCTTTCAGCTCCTGCGAGACCCGAGAGAGGCCGAAGGCCCATCTGCTGTGAGGCTGAGAGAGTTACCGAAGGTCCATCTGCAGGAGGCCGAGAGAGTCCAAGAGAGATTTGAAGGTTCCATGTCTGCCATTCTCCACACCCATCACCAATTATCACTGATATTATAAGAAGGGCATGGGCCTTCAAAGATTCGACTTGGGCTCAACAATTCAAGATCCAATCCAAGCCCAAACAGCCAAGGAGTCCAAACATGCACAAGACAAAGAAACCAATAAGAAAATAGGAATAAACAATAGGTAAATAAAATTAAGCATTAAATAAAATTAAGCATCAAGTTGGAGAAGAAAATTGTATTTTTAACACCCCCCCTCAATTTGATACTCTAAACACATCATGTAACTTTAACCGATTTACCAAAAACATATGTTGTTGGACCAAAAGGCCTTTAGTAAACAAATCTGCTAATTGATTTGAAGAGGAAATAGGAACAGTTTTAATAACACCAGCATTTAATTTTTCTCTTAGAAAAAATAGATCAATTTCAAAGTGTTTTGTTCGATCGTGAAACACAGGATTCGCTGTAATGGACAAAGCAGCATCATTATCACAGAATAAATCAACTGGTAGAGTGACAGGAACTAACAGCTCTTGCAACAAATTTATTAACCAAATTATTTCACATGATGCAGCACACATAGATCTATATTCAGCCTCAGCTGAGGAGCGAGAGACTGTAGCCTGTTTTTTACTTTTCCAAGAGATCAAACAATCACCTAAAAAATACAATACCCAGTAACTGACCGCCTAGAATGCAAACATTTTGCCCAGTCAGAGTCCGCAAAGGCAGACAAATTAAAAACTTTACTCTTTTTAAACCAAATGCCACGCCCCGGTGCCCCTTTTAGATACCTTAATAACCTAAGCGCAATTTGTAAATGTGAATTTGTAGGTTGATGCATAAACTGACTTAGAAATTGAACAGCATATGAAATATCAAGACGAGTATGAGACAAATATATTAATTTCCCAATGAGTTTTTGGTAGTCAGTGACATTTGATAAGATAGTTGTGTCCTCTTTACAAGAATTCATGATTACATAGTTTTGCTCTATAGGAGTTGACACCGGCTTACATCCACTAAGCCCAAACTCAGACAACAAGTCCAAGCAATATTTTCGTTGAGACAAGCATAACCTATCATTTGTTCTAATAACCTCTATTCCTAGAAAATACTTGAGAACACCAAGATCTTTAATCAAGAATTTTTGTTTTAGCAAACCCTTCATTTTTTCAATTTCATTCAAGCTATTTCCAGTAACAATAATGTCATCAACATAAACAAGCAGGGCTATAAACACATTGTCAACAGATTTGATAAACAGAGAGTAATCACATTTGCTTTGAGTAAAGCCAAGTTTTAGTAACACACCTACAAGTTTCTCATTCCACATACGAGGGGCTTGTTTAAGCCCATACAAAGATTTATTTAGTTTGCAGACTTTAGTTTCATTTTGAGGAAAGAAACCTTCAGGCAACCTCATATATACTTCTTCATTCAGATCACCATACAGAAAAGCATTATTTATATCTAATTGAAAGAGAGGCCAGTCATTTTGAACAGCTAAGGAAATAACAGTCCTAATTGTGACCATTTTAACCACTGGTGAAAAGGTTTCATCAAAATCAATTCCTTCCTTTTGATTGTACCCCTTTGCAACTAACCTAGTCTTATACCTATCTATTTCACCAGTTGCCTTATATTTAATTTTAAACACCCACTTACACCCTATAGGTTTTCTACCTCAGGAAGATCAACAAGACTCCATGTGTTGTTTCTATTTAGGGCCTCCATTTCCTCATTCATGGCATTTACCCAGTTGCTATCAGACTGAGCTTTTTTAAAATTCCTTGGTTCAACAGTTTTATTTAGAATGGAAACAAAGATCTTATTTTCAGTAGAAAGATTTGAGTAGTTTACCACCTTTTCCATTCCATATTTTACTTTACCTTCTATTATAAAATCATCTAGTTTTTTTGGTAAAGATGGGACTCTAGATGACTTTCTAATGGGTGCATTAGGTTCACTGATTTCCTCAGAAGAGTACATTTTATCATTGTGCTCACTTGGGCCAGCCTCACAAGTGTCATCACTCACAGAACAGGGCTGCTGAGATTGTGCCGAGCCATCACTAGGTTCAGAATCTGACCTTTGGGGCTGCATAAAATCAGCCTCAACATCTGAATTGTGAGTGTTACAGTTAGGCTGCTGATCCAAGGGGGCCTTCTTATTTGTATCCCTTTTCTCATCATTGGAAATCTCACCATTAGTTCTTAAAAACTGATCTGTTTCAAAAGTGTCAAAGAACTTTAAGTTGGTGATCCCAGTACTATCAGTTTCGGTTATATCATTTCTTATCTTACTTTCTTTGAAGGGAAAAATAGTTTCATAGAACTTTACATCTCTAGAAAAAATGACTTGTTTTTTATCAAGACTTCATAACTTGTATCCCTTTTTGAAGGGGGAGTAACCAGTAAAGACACATTTTTCAGCATGGAAACCAAACTTATTTGAGTTATTTAATATTGTGGAGAAACAGAGGCAGCCAAAGATTCTAAGGTGACTTAAAGAGGGTTTGAAACCAAACATAAGCTCATAGGGTGACATGCCATTAAGGATGGAAGAAGGAGTCCTGTTAATTAGGTAAGCAGCAGTTAGCACACAATCTGACCAGAAACAAAGAGGAACGCTCCCCTGAAACAACAAGATTCTAGCAACATTCAAAGGTGCCTATGCTTTCTTTCTACAATCCCATTTTGTTAAGGTGTATAGACACAGGTTGTTTGGTGAATGATACCATTTTTGCTTATAAAGCCATTTATTTGATTATTTATGAACTTGGTGCCATTATCACTCCTAACGATTTTAATAGATCCGCAGAACTGTTTTTGATCAAATTAAAAAACAATTCGATGTTAGGAAACACTTCATCTTTATTTTTCATCAGATATATCCATACAGATCGAGAATAGTCATCAACAATAGTGAGAAAGAACCTGTGTCCTTCTCTACTAGGCACCTTGTACAGGCCCCAAACATCAAGGTGAATTAAATCTCCAATGGAGTTAGATTTGTGGTCACTCAAAGGGAAAGGTTCCCGATGTTGTTTAGCCCTATGACACGTGTCACAAGGAGTAGAGGAACCTTGATGTTTGAGGCCCAAGTTGGTTCTTAGAACTTTAAGAGCTTTATCAGAGGGGTATCCTAATCTGAAATTCCATAAATTTGTAAAGTTATAACTATTAAGACACACCTTTGAAACACTAGAGACATCACCACACATGTACAGACCATCAACCTAGTTACCAGTCACCAGGACTTCCTTGACAGAGAATCCTAGATAAAACAATTACTTTCATTAAAGACTACTTCTAACTTGTTGTCTTTGGCCAACTTATAGACAGACATCAGATTTACATAATAGTTAGGCACAACAAACACATCTGATAAGATCACATCATTACTTAGTTTTAGACAACCAATTTTTGTTACAATGGCATCAGTACCATTAGGGTGTTTGACTTTGATGTTATAACAAGAGACATCAATTATGTTAAAGAGATTCTTATCAGACATGACCATGTGCTGATTTGCACCAGAGTTTACGATCCATCCAGAAGACAGAGACCCAGACTGAGATGCAAAATTAAAGATCGATTGAGATTTTGACACATTGTAACAGATACCTCCGAAATTGCAATTTTGAGGGGTGTCAGCTGGTTTATCATTTAGAAGCCCAAGTAAACGATTTATCTATTCAGCAGTAAGAGATGGTGAAGATCCAGTGGTGTCTGAATATGAAATTGTGTTATTTGACGCAGCTGATTTAAAGTTTTGGTAATTTCCTGACCCATTCTTAGGTTTTGTTCTCTGAGGGTAACCAATAATTTCATAACAACGTTCAACCGTGTGACCCAGTTTGTTGCAATGTGTGCACTTTAAATTTGGGTTAGGTCCTTTTCCAAACCTTTTTTGATTGTCATTTGTTTGAGTTGTTTTTGACATAAAGCCCACATTATGGTTTTTTGTCACACTTGTAGATCCTCTGTGGGATTCCTCTCTAGAAATGATTGAGAAAGCTGTTTTGATGGTAGGTAGAGGATCCCGAGTTAATAGGTTTGTTCTTACAGGTTGATAAGTGTCATCAAGACCCATAAGAAATTGCATAAGTTTTATCAATTGACTAAAATCGTTAAATTCTTTTGAAGCATTGCATGAACATGAAGGTAGTTGAACCATTGCATCAAATTGTTTCCACATTGTATTCAGTTTATGATAATACTCAGAGACTGTTGAGCCATTTTGTTTTAATGAGTTTATTCGTTGATGTAAACCAAACACAACAGACCCATCAACTTTGTCATATGTTTCTTTTAAATCCCCCCAAACCTCAGACGCCAATTTAGAGTAAACTTGACCGACATAAAGTTCCTCAACCACAGAATTAAGTAGCCAGGTAAGGACAACAGAATTACATCTATCCCATTGTATAGCAAGAATCTCATTATCAGTTGCTCTTTTACATGACCCATCTATGAATCCAATATTATTTTTAGCCTGAAGAGCAAGTTTTATTGCGTTTGCCCATACTATATAATTCTCAGTTCCTTTTAATTTTATATTTACTATAGTTAGGTTACTTGAATCACTAGGGTGTAAATACAGAGGGTCACTAGCATCCAGCTTACTTATAAGAGTTTCAGGCATAACAATGGGACCAGATCCAGCGGTAGGTGGGATAACAGATTCAGACTCAGCCATAGAGACAGTAAAACAAATGACAACAACCAGGTAAACACAAAGAAGAAACTAGAACACACAAGAAAAGAGCACGGAACAGATATAACAGAACCAATTAAGAACATAAAGAGATGCACATAAGTAAAGACAGGGGATGGCTCTCCCTGTTAATAAACCAGCGCTGGTCCTCCTAACCCAGCCCAAACAGTGCCTAACAGCAGGAAATATTCGTGATGCAGAAAAAAACAGAAAAATAAGTGATGAAACGAGCTCACCCAGAAGCGCCCAAGTTAGGGTATTCCAAATCTTTAGCCGAACAACCGGAGCAACTCTTGATCTTGTAGTCCCTTAGCCCCAACAATTAGGTATACTGACTTGTTAACAGATCTAGGGTTTTAACCCTAGAACACCACCAAAAGAGTTTCAGCTGAGAATCAATCGAGACCAGCAAGCAGACTTGTGCACCAACAACCTTTTTTCAGCCGTGAGCCAAAAAAGAACCAACGAATAGCCTTGAACCCAAGTACGAGCGGAAGTCACAGAATCGAGAGAGAGGCAATCAGAGCCAAACCTGGCTCTGATACCATGTCAAAAGTATCAATTTAGTATCAGAAAGAAGAGAATGAACAACAGGTTCGTCAAGCTGTTCGCTTAATCAAGTTCTGAACCAACAGGTTCTAACAAAATAAACTAGCAATCACAAGATTAGAGGCTGCAATTGATCAAGAAAACAGCCAACGTTTTATAAAGGGAAGGATCAACCGAAACCCTAGGTGAAGGGGCTGGACCATCGAGAGGGGCTGGACCATCGAGAGGGCCGGGAGCTTTCAGCTCCTGCGAGACCCGAGAGAGGCCGAAGGCCCATCTGCTGTGAGGCTGAGAGAGTTACCGAAGGTCCATCTGCAGGGAGGCCGAGAGAGTCCAAGAGAGATTTGAAGGTTCCATGTCTGCCATTCTCCACACCCATCACCGATTATCACTGATATTATAAGAAGGGCATGGGCCTTCAAAGATTCGACTTGGGCTCAGCAATTCAAGATCCAATCCAAGCCCAAACAGCCAAGGAGTCCAAACATGCACAAGACAAAGAAACCAATAAGAAAATAGGAATAAACAATAGGTAAATAAAATTAAGCATTAAATAAAATTAAGCATCAAGTTGGAGAAGAAAATTGTCTTTTTAACATTTATGATGAAGAAAATCCTACGATGATGTTGGTATACAACCCAGTACGAAGTAGCCATACGACTTGGATAAGAAGAAGTTTAAACCTTAACTTGAATTTGGTGGTTTTTATGTGCAAGATTATCTATTTATAGTTTAAAAAATTATTGGAATTACGTTTTGAACTTAGTACAAATCTAATAGTAGTCCTTGATTATTTGGATGTGATTTTCTACGCTACATAATTATAGAAATATAAAATATTGTGACTGATGATAATATCATATAACTAATATTGTAAGGTGCTTTTAATAACTTTCATTATATTTTTTTAAATTGCATCATAAATTCAAAAATTATTTTATCTTTGATTTAAAGTATAATATTTCTATATTACATATATGTAATATATCAAACTTACATATATGCAGTACATCATATTATATGAATGTTATATCATAATACTTATAGAATTGTTTTTTTCTTTTTAATATAACAATATTATACAAAAATTATGATTTAATAATATAAATTTTTTTAGAAAAAATATACCGTAAGAAATAGTTACAAACATTTAAATTTATAAAAGAAGAATTTCTCAAGTTATCAAATTAAAAACATTTCTCAAGTGAACCCTAATAAAAGATATTCTAGTAATTATTATGATAAACATTAAATATAGTATGTTAGTTATCTATACTATATATAAAACATATGAGAGGGGTATTTTAAGATACCTTAAAATTAAGAATAATTACTTTATTTTATGCATAAATTACAAGTATTTTTGGGGGTAAAATAGTATTTATAACATTATTTACATATCACCCCTTGCAATTAGTTATATAATAACCTTACACTTTCTAATATTTACATAAAATTTTATATTATCTTCCTCATAAACCAAGAAAACTGAATTTGTTTTAATATTTCAGCTATATATTTTAAAATATCACGTTTAAAAAACTTTTGAGACTATGACTGTAACCTGTGTTTTTATTAATATTTTGATGTAAACTTTTTGTTTAACCTATCCGTATTTTATGAAGTACAATAAGTTAATGCGTAAATGTACAAGTAGTCATGCAGAACGAATTTATTTAGGTGGTGTTTGTTTTTTATAAAAAGCTCTTCCCAACCTCTTTATCTGTACGCACGCAGACGCGGGAAGAGGTTTTAATAGAACAGACTGTTTGATTTCCGGAAGACATTTCATTTAAAAATGTCTTCCTGAGGTCTTCTTGGGGAAGACATGGACCAGTGTCTTCAGACGGGAAGACATTTATCTCTTCTCCACTTCTCCTCTCTTCACAAAAGTATTTGTGCCCTAATCAAAACATAAAACACCGGCCCCCTCCACCTATTCTCCTCTTCTCCTCTCATCTCCTACCAAGGTACCGCCAGCCGACCCCCTTCACCGGACCTCCTGCTGCCGCCTCGCGACCTCCGCTGGTTCCCTCTGTCGCGACCTCCGCCCGCTCCGCCAGCCCACTGCCTCGCGACGTCCGCGGCTCCGCTAGTCTCCTCCGTCGCGGCCCCTGCCCGCTCCGTTAGCCCCCTCCCTCGCGACCTCCGCGGCTCCGCCAGCCCCCTCCCTTGCAGCTCAGGTTCGCTTTCTTACTTCACTGTGGTTGATTGAGATTGATTGTGTGATTTTTTTTGAAGAAGAGATTTGTTTATGGTTGAGATTTGAAACAGTTGGGTCTTTAATTTTGAAGAAGAGTGTTGTTTTTGAAGTAACAGTTGGATTATGGTGATAGAGAAGACGATTATGCAATTGGGTCTTTAACAGTTGGATTATGGTTTTTGTAGTAACAGTTGGATTATGTTGTTTTTGAACAAAGTCAAATTTGGTTTACTGTAATTACAACATATTTTAGCAGTCTGCAGATATTAAAAAATCAAACAGCCTTTTTCTAGCAGACTGCAGACGTTTAGTCCACCTCTTCTGCTGCAGATGTCTGCAGATGTGGTCCGCAGACTGCATACGTTTTCCTGCAGAAAAAACAAACAGCACCTTAGTGTTTTAAATTTTAGCTTAAAAACATATTGAACTTTTGTAAAACTACTACAAGAATAATAAAATATTAAAAATACGTGTTGCATATAAAATATCGTCCCGCCGCATTACGCGGGCACCGTTCTAGTTATTACATAAATGTTTGTTAGGTCTTAATTGATTCTTCTTGTGTGACAACTTTTTCTCTTCTCCTCCTCTTTTGTCAATAGGACGTACTGTATAAAAAAACTAATTAGATATTATTTATTTTTCTTTTAAACATTAGACACCAATCTCAAATTTTAAAAAACCGAAACAAACTCAAATCACGTAGCGATCTTGAATTTTATAATTTGTAACATATTAAAATGAGATATAGATCCTGAATTTTAAAACTAGAATAAGATATGATAAGTCACCGATCAAAAAGAACATAGATCAATAATAAAAATGAAAGATCTGATAGAGAAAATAGATCTATATAAAAAACATAAAAATATGTTCAAGGCACAATACGACTATGTGTAGGATCTGAGAGAGCAAGGATGGCGCAAACATTTTCTCTGTTGTTTCTCTCTTGTTTGTAATTTGTTTTAGGCTAGACCTCGAATGAAAACTCATGCCTAGCATGAGAGGGCATGTTCGTGACATATTTTAAAGATTATATATGATTTGTTAAATATTGTAGTTATCTTTATTAAAATTAAAAGTTATGACCACTAATTGATATTAAGCAAGCTATTTAATATTTTCTATAAATATATGTGATGAACCTAGATTTGGTTTCCATATAATATCAGTAACGATATTACGTAAATCATTCTTAGGTGAATTGAAAGTTATATAGACCATCCGTGGGGTTTTATACTGGTGGCAATAGACCCCTAAATTTGAGAAGTATAAATTAGAATGACCCAAATAAGTAAATTTGTTTAGAAATAATAACTTCTTAAACTATTATGTATATTCTTACAACTAGTTTAGAGCCCATGTATTACATGGGTGGAATAAATAAAACATATCAAAATCATTAGTTTTATGAATATTTTATATTTTAGATGTTATTATCAATTGGTGGAATAAAAATATAATGAATAATTTAAAAGTTATAACACATAATGAATTAGAAATTATTTCTCTATATTTAAAGAAAATATTTTTGATATCATAAAATTTCATAGGTATTAATATATTTTAAAATTAGTACATTTATATTTTAGATGTTTAATAGTTTAGTTTACTTATTTACAATAATTATCATTTAATATGAAAGAGACAAGAAACACAAATATAAACATATTTGTTTTAACATATTTTAGTTAAAAAGGAAAGTCAAATTAATTTGTATTTATTATGAGAGAGAGGCGGGAAAATAATTTTTTGATATGCTAGAATAATGACACGTGTCATTTGATGTGCTAAAATGATGACACGTGTCTAAAGAAAACATTTTTTTATTATATGTTATAGATCTGTAGTTTAGATTAGAGTAACTTTCGTTTTAGTCCATGCATGCGGTTTGGTCTTAAATGCTAGTCACACCAATTTTCTTTGCACCTTGATCTCTCTAATACTTTCCGGATCTTGGCATTTACATTATCTCTCTAATAGTTATGGTCAACACCAAAAGCTACGGTCAATCACAAAGTTAAAAATCCAAAGAATGGTCAATTGCAAAATCAAAATAAATTTTATAGTTAATAGCAAGTAGAAAACAAAATTGTAGCTAACAGTTTGTAATCATATAGAGAAGTAATAGGAGGTTTATGCACACTACAAATTAATTCACTCATTACATGTAAATAAATAGGAGGTCATGAGTTCAAGTCTCACTCTGAGCAAAAATTACTCAGAGTTGAGGCAGAGAGTTTTCTCAACAATGAGTTTCCTACTGAAGGTGTCGGGGTGCGGTCCCGACTGGGAAACGGATAGGTGGGTCCGATTAAGATAACACCTATCCTCCGAAGCAGGGTCGTACATTTGCCGTTAAAAAGAATTTAATTCACTCATATACAAAAGTATTTTTGATTGGATTCAAGTGACAGTGATTTACAATATAAGATCGTACGTATACTAAAATAGTTTCTAAAATATTACAAAACATTAAATTTTCTAACGACTTTCGTATTTTTAATAACGTTTTCAAAGAAAAAATAAATCTTCATAATAAATCAATAATAGGTTAGAAAGTGTTTTAAACGATATAACTCGTTTTTAAATTCTCTCTATCCACATATGAATAGGGTGGGTTCATTCATAATTCATGTAATTTATATATCGGCCGATTGAGATAAAATTACTTTATAGATAAGTTAATCGCTAAAATTTAGGGGAAGATAATCACAAGCTTACAGATATATACCAAATATTTGATCTTGCGTTACTAGTAATCAACACAAGTACACTTCACCTATAAATAAGTGGTTTATCACTTAATACGATCATTCTGCTTCACGAGACGATATTAGGCTATGGTTATGGCTATATCAGTGTCTTCATACATGATCATATTGCCCCATTCGCGGCAAATCGTCATGGTGAACGCGCAACCAGGTGAATGTGTGGACAACCTACTGATCATCAACTCCTCTCCGATTAATGTAGCAATGATCGAATGCTATGAAGACATCGAAACCATGTTGATTGTAGGAAATAGGTTCACTTTTATATTAAAAGATAATAATTTTAACGATACTCTTGTTAGTCATGGGAAATATTCTAGTACAATACCGTTTACAAAACGAATAGACTAATAAATATAAACAATATTTATATACCAAACTTGATTCGAACATCCGTCTTTAGTATGTACTCCAACAGTCTTAATATAACATTCTTGACACAAGTCTTCATCACGTTCGAATCTTCAACTATACTCCTTGACAGCAACAATTAACAAACAAGAGATTAACGGTTGTGGCTGAGGATCGTGTTAGACACGGGTCCCTTAAAATAGATTTCGCGTCTCTACTCAAGACAACGCGTCTGCTTCCCAGGGTACAACAGCCAAAGCAGTATGTACTGCCGGAGAGTGCCTCGGCCCAAGAGATCATCGGGTAAAGTATATGTGTTATGAAGTTATATGGAACAAGATTAAAGATGATGAGTGATGACGTAAGATGAACAATTTAGAGAGTACTCCTCTCTAAATTTCTATAAAACTTGTTGACACTCAAGAAATTAAATTTCTTCTTCTCCTCTTTTCAGCATCATGAGTTTGTTTATATACTCATGCTAATAAGTTCATATTAATGCGAGGTTTATGATTTAAAATCAAAACTCCCATTTGATTTATGAAATGTTTTATGAGATCAAATTAAAACTCTCATTTTATTCATGACATGTTTAATACCGATTTTAATAAAAATTATGATTCATAATAAATATTCATAATATTTATTAAAATACTTGATCAACATAAGACATTCATTTAAATCAATATATGTCTTTATTAGTATTAAATAAATTACAACAATTTCCTACTATAGTCACCCAAGTTTTATTTTCTTCATTCCGTACACTCAACTTCGAGCATCGATATCAATTCATCTTAGCTTCAGTTTGGACACGGTATAGTTCGTTGCAAAAACGAGAACTTAAACCAATAAAAGAATAACTATTTATATAACAAATATATAATATAATTATTTTGTGTCCAAAATTCCAACAATCCCCCACATGAATGGAGATCGATCAAAACACACAAAATTCCCAATGAAAACTCGGCAGTTGAGTCTTGCAGGATAGGTAGGTGTTCCCATTGAACCTTCCTTTGTGAAGTATACTTAGCTTACTGGTGGTGTGTAGACGCGATGTCTTTGAACATACCCCATTTGTATAGACAACAATATACATTCACACAAGACTCTCCCTAGTCGGGCACGTCCCCTCATTTTCGTGTCTGTTATGGTCATGGATCACTATCCTGGTTCTGCGAGAGCCCTAGGATTTGCGCCACCCCACAAATCTATTTGAAGCGACCCCACTTCTCTCTAACATAGGTGATTCCATGAATCATTAAAGCATTATGGTTATATTGATTCCTACAATCATTTAACATGAATATGCTTAACCTTCCCTTGGTCACTGGTTCGGGGTACTCCCCCAGAGTGAATGGACTAGGAAGTTCGTCACTCCCTTTTAGTTTTAGGGTACTCCCCTATAGTGACTCCGTTGGTCATATGATTAAGTTGTCCTATTGAACCTAGATCTTAGGATCTCTAGTCAACTAGGTTAGGTTTCCCTCATATTCCCCTTTCCCTACGGGCTTTAGTCCAATTCCTCTCTATCTCGTCTCGTTTCAACCCGCAGGTTGTTGGATCCAAAATTATTATCTATCACTTTGTCAAGTCGATATAGATAACTTTAATCGAGATAGGTTTTCATGATGTGTTCTTAACTCGTAAGTTAATAATGGCTATTGTGAAACTTTTTGTGTATTTGAAGAATACAATTCTTATTTCAAAATAAACACCTCTCATTTATGCCTTTGGTAGAAGACATCTATCAAGATTCTAAATTTATCCAATTAGAATCCGAGTCTATCATAGACTCCTCATTATCTTTGTATACTACACTTGATTATGAGTTTGCAATATCTTTGGATTGCCAAAATCCATATTGCTAACATTTTATTTTCAAATGCAAGACACCCCCACATTTAAATGTTATTAGATAACATCCATATGGGGTAATGAAAGGTTCTCCCTTTCTAAATACGTTTGAGAAAACTTCTCTCCCCTACATTTCTTGCAATTTGATTTCAAAGTGAGGTTTGCTATCAGACAAACCTAAAAACTGAGTCCTCCTCTTTAGACTTTGTAAACTAGATAACATTATCTAGTTAGTTAAGTTTTCCATAGGTTATATCAACCTCCTTGAACCGAATGACACCCTCTTTCAACCTATACATAATTGACCTCCTTAGAGCATCATATTAGATAAGTAATAGTCTAGCATGCTTTAGACTACAGTACTCTAGCATGTGAACAGAAGATGCATCATTCTGACCCTTCACAGCTTTAAGGAATAACACATTATTCCTTGTCCATATCCATATCTTATTTTAGACAAATCATGAAACTTATTAATCATTCGGTTTAGGAATATAACTCGTTTTCCTTTATTCCTCTAATCTAGAGGCAAGTCATCAGACATGACGCTAGACCCGGTAGCCGCCTCAGCACCAACTCAGCAGTAGCCAGTTGGTGGCAAAAGTCGGACCTCGCCATTACCACAATAGTTTGGTAGCAACTCAAAGGTAAGCTTTGTACCAATCTAGCGTACACACACTCTGGTAGTTGGCGTTGAGATAAGACCAAGATCTTGGTAGCATCTTTCGAAACTACTCAGCCAACTTTCAAGCACAAATGCGAGTGTGCGGAGTGCAAAGGGCACTATCTTCCCTTTGACTTATAAAGACTTAGTAATAAGTCTTGATTCAATTCACTTTGCTGAACACATTTGTCATTAGCAAGATAAATGAAACTCGTCTACATCATAAAGTTTGTCTGGAGTTATTGACAAACATGTCTTATTGTTCCATTTAGGCTATGTATAACTAGGATACTTTCCCAAACGAAAGACAAATCCTCCACATAGCTCTAACAACATTAAGATGGTAGACGAATCTCCATTTAGATCTTTCAAAATGAATTTAGCAAAATTCATTAAAGATAACATATATTGCTTTCATATGTAGATTTATCCACACTTGTGAATTTTTATGATAATTTCAAATGAAGTTTATCGGTATATCTCATACTTGTGTATTTCATCTCAATACACTTATCATATTTTCGATCTCATGATATAATATGACATTTGATGTCTCATATTCGACACTTAAAACAATTCAACAACTCTCAAGTGTTTTCTATGCAAATCTCTTATTTCACTATCCGTTTAAAGTTATATATTTTCTAAACATTATATAACTAACGTTTAAAATTATTTCCCACAAAATCATTTTGAACGTTATAACTTCGATTTATTTTGTTGTAAATATTGCATGTGTTATCTTAAGATATTAAACACAAGTAATACGACACCCAAAATTAAAACGTAAAGTGTAAAACACTTTAATTAATAATTTAAACGAATAAAAATTACATCTAGACATCAAATCTCAAAGGGTTATTATTTATACCACTTTCATCATTAGCAATGATATTGATTTTGTGACATGTATTAAGGTACTCCCTCAAATGTGTTTCATGCACTCATACAATCAAGTTTCTTATTTCATCTTGAAACTCTAAATTTAAATAATCAAACCGACCAAAAAACAATAACGTTTTTTATTCACTATCTTATTCATAAATAGTTGTATTTGAATAATTATTTCTATTCACAACAACCTCGAGTTGTTTTTTTTTTTCGAATAATCTCATCGAGAATATTTTGTGGTTCGAGACGTGCTTCTTCTCCCATGAGTAGTTAACCATTTTAGATTACAAAACACATGTTTTATTCATTCAAAACATTTTATAACTTTGCAACTATTTTAAAAATATATCGTATTTATTTTACGTCTTGTTCACAATAGTCAAATCCATAAACTCCAAAAATGGTTTTATAATATAGATTACTATCTAACACGCTCGTTAGATGACAAACAATTGCAAACAATTTTTTTAACACTTTTCTGTTTATAAAATAAGCTGTTTCTAGCACATTCATTAGAGAATAAATGATTATAAAAACGTTTTTAAACACACTTTGGTTTATACACATAAACTGTTTTTGACAAATGATTACAACAATCGTTTTAAATATTACGGTTCTTATTAAATAAACCGTTTTCTAACACGCTCGTTAGAGAATAAATGAACACAAATAACCTTTTAAGTTTATCGGTTAAAATAACCACTTCTAACCCGCACGTTAGAAATAAACGAAAACAAAGATCGCTTTAAAAGCTTTCAGATTTATATAAAATAAATCCAGTTCTAGCTTACTCGCTAGAAATAAATGATTACATAAATCATTTTAAAGCTTTTCGATATATAAAATATAAACTGGTTCTAACACGTTTGTTAGAAATAAACAATCATAAAAAATTGTTTTTAAGCTTATTGGTTCATATACAATGAACCCGCTTCTAACACGCTCGTTAGCTCTAAACGATCATAAAATCGTTTGTAAGCTTCTCGGCTCATATAAAATTTACTATTTCTCTTATTTATTGCATAACATTAGTTTTAATTTCTTTCTAAAACAAAAGTTGGTCTTGCTTAAATTATTGTAGTAATAAATAGTTTAAAACTATAAACCCATAATTTCCTAATGACTTTAAGAAATTTAAACCATCTCTAACACACATGTTAGATTGTAAAACATTTACAAAAATGTTTTAGCACATGATAGAATCAAAGTATTCGTTTGGTAACACGTTATTTTGGATATTAGATTGTACTCCAATCTTTATTAAAATCCAAACACGACGTTGTACTACGTTATTTTCAAAACAAAATTATTTGATTTTAACCAAAATCTTAAATAATATTTTATTTAACATTTCGTGAACCTAAAAACCATAGTAATAAGGTTTTAAAAATTCCATCACGAAATCTGTTTTAAGATTGTAGGAAATAGGTTCACTTTTATATTAAAAGATAATAATTTTAACGATACTCTCGTTAGTCATGGGAAATATTCTAGTACAATACCGTTTACAAAACGAATAGAAAAATAAATATAAACAATATTTATATACCAAACTTGATTCGAACATCCGTCTTTAGTATGTACTCCAACAGTCTTCATATAACATTCTTGACACAAGTCTTCATCACGTTCGAATCTTCAACTATACTCCTTGACAGCAACAATTAACAAACAAGAGATTAACGGTTGTGGCTGAGGATCGTGTTAGACACGGGTCCCTTAAAACAGATTTCGCGTCTCTACTCAAGACAACGCGTCTGCTTCCCAGGGTACAACAGCCAAAGCAGTATGTACTGCCGGAGAGTGCCTCGGCCCAAGAGATCATCGGGTAAAGTATATGTGTTATGAAGTTATATGGAACAAGATTAAAGATGATGAGTGATGACGTAGGATGAACAATTTAGAGAGTACTCCTCTCTAAATTTCTATAAAACTTGTTGACACTCAAGAAATTAAATTTCTTCGTCTCCTCTTTTCATCATCATGAGTTTGTTTATATACTCATGCTAATAAGTTCATATTAATGCGAGCTTTATGATTTAAAATCAAAACTCCCATTTGATTTATGAAATGTTTTATGAGATCAAATTAAAACTCTCATTTTATTCATGACATGTTTAATACCGATTTTAATAAAAATTATGATTCATAATAAATATTCATAATATTTATTAAAATACTTGATCAACATAAAACATTCATTTAAATCAATATATGTCTTTATTAGTATTAAATAAATTACAACAATTTCCTACTATAGTCACCCAAGTTTTATTTTCTTCATTCCGTACACTCAACTTCGAGCATCGATATCAATTCATCTTAGCTTCAGTTTGGACACGGTATAGTTCGTTGCAAAAACGAGAACTTAAACCAATAAAAGAATAACTATTTATATAACAAATATATAAATATAATTATTTTGTGTCCAAAATTCCAACAGTTGGATGATGGTGGGCCTGCGTATACTACTCGTTTGATGGAACTCAAGACGAATGAGGGATCACTAGCCGGTTTGCCTATATCCGTTGATGGATCTGATGTGTTGGATCATGAAACGTGTGTGATGATCACAAGTTATATAATGAACTATGAGTCTCGTCGTGCAGAGGAAACGATTGGGGAACATTCGATCACAATTGGTGGAGATGATAATGAGGAGGAGGAAGTGGTTTGTGTGATTTGCCAGCAGGAGTTTCGAATGGGTGAGATTTGCGCCGCACTCGAATGCAAACATGAGTATCATAAAGAGTGCATTGAGAAGTGGTTGCAGAAGAAGAACGATTGTCCGATTTGTAGGGCTGAAGTGTTTCCGTTTTTGAGTAAGATTTGTATGTATAGTGCGGGTTCATGAGAAAACCATAGGAGTACTTTCGTTGTATCATATGGTTAATCCGAACACAACTTATTGATATTACTAGTGTTATTGTTACTTTCTTTTGGTTATGTTTGATTATCAAATTACACGTGTTGTATAAACAAAAACGATGCATCAAATAAACTGTGGAATCAAATTTGTGCAAGAGATAAGTAGTTTCTATTCAACAATTCTTATGTACTCCATAGTTCACAACATAAATTTATGAATCGATTCAATTTGTTGTCATGGATAGATTTAGTATAAAGGGTGTAGGATCATAGTTTTTATATCTTTAAATGTAATGTATATTAATGTTCATCGACTAGCCTCCCAGATGTTATTACTTTCTTAGAAAGGATTAATTATACATGTTGCATTTGATTACAAAACGAAAAGTAACAAAATGATAGTCGAATTTAGTTAAGTGATTAAGTTATTGTTTCTAGATAATTATTAAACATTCCATTAACTTTCCATAGTTATAATCGCCTTAATAATATTGGTGTAGCTATAAGTTTTACTAGTTGTAACGACAAGTTATTGTTATCTATTGTATACTCGAATGACACGAAAAGAAAATTAAAATTTGAGTTAAGAGACACCCCACAACCATGCCCCGTAAATAACTAACCACACAGTGGGAAAAAAACATTGGCTCCGTCGTTGTTTGTGGTTCTTCTCCTTACCTCCGTATCTCTCTTAATACCATCGAACAAATTGTTGCAAAATGAGGTAAAACTTGAGTGATATGTCCAAATACAATAACATAATTATTAAAGTTTTAACAATTATAATAACAAAACATCAATAAGTAAAAATCTCTTAGTAAAAATAAGATAAAATAGTCCTTTGATATGTTAATTTTAATGAAATAAATAAATATGTAATATACATATATATATATATGTATATATATATATATATATATATATATATATATATATTAGTGTTGAAATATATGTATCTTTCAATTTAATATCAAACATATATGATATATAGGTGTCTTATATTTTTTCTAACTATTGATTTTTTATCTGTTTCATGATGAACACTGTTGTTGAGGTAACTTGGGTTTGTTGCAGCAAAGATCAAGAGCAATCTAGTGGGCTTGCAGCAAGATTACATATACGGATTTGAGCATGAGAAAAAATGATGATGGCATGGTATATTCAAGAATGGAGTGTGCGTGTTTTGTGGCTTAAAAAATCTTAGATAGTCTCCATCATTGGTTCATCTTCACTGTCTTCATCTCTTCATCTAGGGTTTTAACTCTCATCTGCTCAACATCAAGATCTGATACTGATCTCAATTTTATTAGGATTTTCATCTGGAGTGTTCGCCTTATATTTTTGTATCTGATCTTTCTGTTCTTGGTCTGTTTTCTGTTCTTGATCGGATTTCTTGTTCTGTAATTGAGAGTGCTCATAGTAGATCTATAATGGTTTGAGTGTTTAAAATTCTGATTTCTTGACATGGTATCAGAGCCTTAGGCTCTAATATCGCTCTTTCTCTTCTTGATTCGGTTCTAATTGAATGATTCTATGAAGTATTCGTTGCTACTTTGGTTCATCTAATCATCTGTGTTTCTAATCGACTAGTTAATTCTGGTTCAACTGATTGTTCTAATCGATTAGGGTGTTGATCTATTCTAGCTTATTCGACTAGATTCGTTATGGTTCGCGATTTGCCCTGAGTTATTTCAGATTGCGATTGTTTATCATCTAACCTTTATTAAGTCGATTAGAGTCATCTCTTATTTATTTGCAAAAGATCTTGGGTTTAGATTCAAGTTTCCGCTGAAATCATCAGATTTAGTTCATCTATGCAATGATTCTTGCCGCTTGTTAATGGATTGAAACCCTAAATCTTTGTTTAGTGATTCGAGAATTTTGGGGTTTCTCGGTGGCTAACCATTCAAGGATTTCTAGGTTCAATGCTCGGTTTTTCTGATGGTAGTCTATTCAGAATGAGTCGTTGGGTGTTTCCTTTATCGATCGATGTTTGAAGAAATTTGGTGTATATCTGGCGAAGATCTCTGTTGAAAAAAGGAATAGTCTTTGGAAGTTTTGGAAGCTATTTTCTAACAAGGATTCATCGAACGTCTTAGATGTCTGTTCAAAAGTACTTAGAGCGTTACTTGGTGATTCATAATTTCATAGCTGTGTTGGTTCTACTAATTCACTGTAAGCACCTCTAACCATATCCTCCTTAATTTTCAATCACAAAAATTATCTCTTATTAGGCCTTTTGGACTGGGCTAGATGGACCAGTGTTGAATGTTGTGAAGAGACATACCTTCGAACTAATGTGTCACATTCTACTGTCTGTTGCATCATTTACTTGTTAGTTTGTGATCGTGTTTCTCCATTGCTGCAAGCTAGTTTAATTGTTTGCGTAATTGCATGTTAATGTATCGAGTTGTCCAGTTCCCTCTTCATGGGTCTATTAAGCTGATGTATAAGTTTTTTTCTTAACTAATCATTGAGGTTATATTACATGTCTTGATTTTCACATGATTCAGGAGAATTTGAATTCTTGCTTATGTTTTTTTAGAATATTTATAAGACTAAAATGGTTGTGTAGGTTGTAAGAAAATGTGTTAATTGTCTTGGACTCCTGGTCTGGATCTTGCTATAGGAAAAATGGATTAAAGAAGTGTTCAATTTTTATGTCTCCATGTTTTCTTTCTACACGTGCTTTTGTGTGAACCTGAAAGGTTGGTTATCAAGCTTAATGTTAGTGTTCTTGCTGGTTCTCCTTTACACATATGGTTTCAAAACTTAATTCATGAACAATATAGGAATCATGGTTTTTTTAAGTAAATGGGCCAGGCAAATTTGTGTCTCGAGTATGTCCAGATTTTCTATATACATGTGTGAGAGTTGTAAAGCCAATCTGGTTTGTAAACAAGGTTCGTAGTAAGTTTTGATTTCTATAAGTGTTTTTTGTAGAACTCTTATTAATAGTTTGTTTTTAATAAAGGTTTTGAAAAACTTCACTCTATGTTGTGTTGGAGTTTTTAATCTGTAACATGAATTTCTTAATTGTTACTAGTATATGTGGTGTCATGATGAGTTGTTTAAACCTTATGTCTTATCTTCTGTGATCTTGTCTCTAGTTAATTGAACTATGTTGTTCTTGTGTTTTAACTTGTATTATGGACAAGTGTGTTCTTGATTCTTTGACAGCCATCTATATTTTTATCTCGTGTAAGAGGTAGTATGATTTTGTATTCATTTAAAATCTTTCGTTGTGTCTTTCTAAGTCTGGTATAAATCTTTATTTTTATTGTTACCAGACTTGTTTCTTGAATCGTGTGGTTCAGTATCTTTTGTGAGGTTGTAAAAGTTTTTGCTTGATTCAAATTAGTCTTTATGTTCTTTATAGGTTTTGTTAGGTTATTTTTCTTGTAAAGTTGTAAAAGTTTTTGATCAAGTCAAATTAGTCTTTAAGTTCCTCACAAGTCTTCTCTTCAAACATGGTTCTGAATTCTTAAAAGTCATGTGGCTTTTATTTTTCTTATCAGATATGTTTCTGGTAGTCTTATCGAATCTTATGATTCTTAAAAACCGTGTGGTTTTTATTCCTTCTTATCATATATTTTTTTGATAGTCTTGAAGAATCATATGATTCTTTCTTTGTATTAGTCAGAAGATGTTCTTCTGATGTCTTCATTTTCTTCTTTCTTTATAGTTAAAGAAAGTTGATAAATGTCTTATCTTGGAGGTCGTGTGACTTCATGTCTTTATCGGATATGTATCTGATTCTCTTATATGGTCATGGGTTGTATGCCTTATGACTTGTTCGGTATGTCATATTAGTGGTGGATTCAAAGTCCACTTGCTAGTTATGAAATCTTCAAATTCTTTATGATTCTTCGTAGAATCTTATGATTCTATCTGTTGTTTAATTAGAAAAATGTATCTCTGTTTTCTTTCTCTATATGTCTTGTGACATTTTGTTCTTTGTCTTAATCAAAATGTGTTCTTCTAATTTCTTTCTTTCTTTCTATGGTGTTACAGAAAGTTGGTATATGTCTGGTGACATGTCTTAGTCTTGAAAGTCTTGTGACTTTTGTTTCATATCAGATATGGTCCTGGTCTTTTTATAGAATCTTATGATTTTTTTATGGTAATTACTACAAGTTATGACGTGCCTTGTGACATTTTTGTGCTTACTCTTTGTCAATGATGAACCTAAAGTTTATTGTTTGAGTAAGAATAATTTAGGATAGCTGTGTTAAGGGAAAGTTTTTATGGCTTGTGTTATAACTTGGTTATGTGTTACAAATACAAAGCTATAATCCATTCTTGTCTTCTTATGATTGATTTAAATTTTCTCTCAGGAGATTCTGTTCATATCCTTAATACTTAAAAGTTGTATTGTAAGATTAAACAAAATATTTTTTAGTGTTATATATGTTAAAGATGTGGGTGGTTCTTAGGTGTATGCCTTATTTGTTTATGTGCATCACTTCTAGGCTTTTATTAATTTGATTGAAACTCATTTTATCTACGACTCCTTTTGAAACTCCAAATATCTGTCTCAATCATATTTGTTTGTAAAATATGTGATTTGACAATTTTAGCATATAAAGGGATTCTTTTTGGTTTGTAAACAGTTATGAGAGTAAGTTGGAAATGGTTAAAATGAGTTTAAAAGTTTTTTACTAAAAGGTTATTTCGTCTACTGATTTCCATCCTTGTGTCTTTTCAGTTCGAGTTCAAGTGAAAGTTGTAGTGTTGTTTAGTTAAAATTTGTGTAGTTTTTTCTATGTTCATTGAATCTGTGTTGCTTCAGTGTTTCGTTGCTTTGTTTCAAATTTTTTTATCTCTTAAAAATTAACAATTTTGGGTTAAATTGAAGCATTGTTTGAAGTTGAACATTTAACTAGGTTGTTTTATTGAGGAGTGTTGTTGTATTCTCTTTCTAATTGAAAATTTTGTTCTAGAAAAAATTGACACGAGAAGTTTTTTGCTTCATTTATAAGTTTGTTGAAAACTTTTTTGATATGCTTGCTTATTAAATTGAGAGGAGGTGTTGAAATATATGTATCTTTCAATTTAATATCAAACATATATGATATATAGGTGTCTTATATTTTTTCTAACTATTGATTTTTTATCTGTTTCATGATGAACACTGCTGTTGAGGTAACTTGGGTTTGTTGCAGCAAAGATCAAGAGCAATCTAGTGGGCTTGAATATATAGGCTTGCAGCAAGATTACATATACGGATTTGAGCATGAGAAAAAATGATGATGGCATGGTATATTCAAGAATGGAGTGTGCGTGTTTTGTGGCTTAAAAAATCTTAGATAGTCTCCATCATTGGTTCATCTTCACTGTCTTCATCTTCTTCATCTAGGGTTTTAACTCTCATCTGCTCAACATCAAGATCTGATACTGATCTCAATTTTATTAGGATTTTCATCTGGAGTGTTCGCCTTATATTTTTGTATCTGATCTTTCTGTTCTTGGTCTGTTTTCTGTTCTTGATCGGATTTTTTGTTCTGTAATTGAGAGTGCTCATAGTAGATCTATAATGGTTTGAGTGTTTAAAATTCTGATTTCTTGACAATTAGAATGGGAAATTATGTAATTGATTTTATAACTTGAGGAAATGTGTAATTTATGTTTTAAAAAAAGGAAATATATGAAAGTCCCTATAATAAAATATACAAAAGAGTTTTTACGTGGTACAACCTTTCAAAAGTATCATAAAAATATGAATAAAATTACAAAAGTTTATAAGTATGCAATTTCAGCATCTTTTAACAAAAGATTACGTAAATTACCATAACATATTAATCTACTTCTCCAATCTAATCTCATTTTCAAACCACCAAAACAGTAAAACAACGAGACAAAAACGACACAAATCAAAACTCCAGGGGTCAAACTTAAACTACAATATGGGACCCACACCAACACACGTACTCGTGGCTATCACAACAAAGTCTGTTAACAGTTTTTACACACACAAAAACCCACATAATAATATTTTGTTACACCCCCAAAATTACCATCCTACCCCTACAACCTCTCCCACATTCTCCCGCCTTCAAATGCCCAACATCGTCATTTGACAGTTAAACCCCACACCCCCCAAATTCCTCCATTTTCGCTACTTCATCTTCCTCAAACCTCTCACTCTCTTCTTCAATGGCGACACTTGAAGCTTGCATCAACAATAACACTAACAGAAAGAGAAAACAACGAATCTTTGAGTTCAAAACCTTTGCGAAATCTGTTGGTGATCATTCGGGTCCGTTTCGTGACAACGTTCGATCGTTTGTTGAAGAGTTTGGTGAGCAGATTGATCAGCAGAATGTGTGGTCTACTCTTTTGTTGTGTGAATCGAATGGTGCTGTTTTCCCTCTTTACACCGTTGAAGAACGTATCAATGAGCATTCTCTTAGCCCCTTTTGCTCTCATTGCAAATTCGTCGGTTAGTTTGTTCATTCTGAATCACTGTATCTGCTTGATCTTGTTGAATTGTTGTCTGTTAGTTTGTGAATTGTGATTGAATTGTGGTTTGTGAATTGGGTTTGAAGGATGGGGTCATCATTTTGTGTGTAAGAGGAGATACCGTTTTGTGATCCCGTCGTATGGTGATAAGCGATCGGTGAAGGATTATCATCAGAAGAGCAATTTGGAGCTTGATGATTCGTATGTCTTACATGGGTTAATTCACTGCAATGGATTTGGGCATCTGATTTCCATCAATAAATGGATTTGGGGTCTTCAATTTCTCTCACGGAGACTGATGTTATGAATTTCTGGGATAGCATTTGCAGTTCCCTTAAAACAAGGTATGTTTTCATGATTTCATCTCAATTTCTGCTTTCAGTTATGAGCACCATTGAATTTGATTTTACATTTGGTATGAATTTACGTTGTGCAGAAAGGTGTCAGTTGCTGATGTTAAGTTAGAGAGATCAATGGAGTTAAGGTTGATTCATGGAGTCGCATTCAAGAGTTCATGGTATGGGAATTGGGGATACAAATTCGCCAATGGGAGTTTTGGTGTTACAGAGGAGAAATACACGGGATCCGTACGTTTTCTATCAGAATTAACCCTCGATAAGATCATCGATAGCTTCCAAAGCACTCGCGATCAAAAGAAACTTCAACGAATCATCTGTAAATATGAAGAATTAAGTGAAACCCGATTGTATTCGTTAAGCGAGCTTCTGCAGTGTCTGATTGAATTCAAGCAAAACAAAGAGATTGAAGGGCAAATTGTACCACCATCAAGGAAAGTATCTAAGCATGAACATCATACATTTGATGAAGAAAGTCAAAATTCAATGTGTTTGGATAAATTCTTGACTTCATTAATGGATGCAGACTGTAGATGGCCACAACGAAGAGTCGAATACTCGCTTGAAGTGATCGTGAAGCTGCTGAAACAAAAGAACGATGCGATGTCAAGGAATGAACTTAGGGAAAATGCTCGACAGTTTGTCGGGGATACGGGGTTGATTGATTTTGTTCTAAAGTCGATTAACGTGTTAAGTTTTGAGAACTACATTATTCGTCGGGTGGTTAACTCGTTAACCAAATTGGTCGAGTTTGAGATTCGTGAGGCGGCTTATAATCCTGTGAACATAAAGCCCGTGTCATCGTTGTGGAAACTGGAGCCGAGGTGGCCGAAGCAGAGGCTCGAGAAGACTGCGAAAGTGATTGCAAACATCCTAAAAGAGCATAAGATTTTGAGTATCGAAAGAAATGGAGCGATGTCGCGTAAGGATTTGAGAAATATGGCTAGCAAGTATGTTGGGGACACTGGTTTGATCGATTTCGTGTTGAAATCGATCGATAACTTGGTCATTGGGAATCACATCGTGTCCCGCACGAAAAACCCGCTAACCCGTTTGATGGAATTCGAGATCCGAGACCGAAACAGCGATGAATTCGGTCATGAAGGAGAGGAAGATGTTTATGGAGATATGTTGTTTGTATATAGAAATGTTCTTTTGGGTTACCCCTGGTGGAACTCAGTGAGTCAAGCATGTAGAATCGTTTTAAACAGTAAATACTTCGTGAAAGAATGGGAGTTTGGGGTTAAAAATGACGAGTTAATGACACTAATATGCCGAGTTCTACCGAGTTTTGATGAGTTGGATACCGAGTTGACTCGCCCACTGCCACCTGGCGAGGTGGTATTGGTGACACCGTGGATGACAATTGGCAATCTGAAGGAAGTGGCTCAGAGGGCACTAAGGGACACATATTGCGTGATGAACAAGTTTGTAGTGAGGCAAATTGGTGGACTAAAGGGGATACAAGACGAGGTGGTGCTATCGCGCGCTGTTGAGGCGGGTGCGCAAGTTTGGGTTAGAGGATGTGAGCTAGACTTGTGTACGGTGTTGAGGTACGAAGGGGGCGATGGGTATGCGGGGGAGTCGAGGGTGGAGTGTGTTTGTGGGGCCCGTGATGACGATGGAGAGAGGATGGTGGCGTGTGACGAATGCCACGTGTGGAAGCATACCAAGTGCAGCGGTATAGAGGATGATGATCCCGAACCAATAGAGTTTGTGTGTGGTGATTGCGATGCGAAGAGCAAGAGTGAACTTTTGAGCCAATAGGTTGAGTTTGGGGGATAAGAAGGATGATTTAATTAATTTATTTATTACTTTATATATTACAAAATATTATATATGAAAATTATAATTAAAAGATCTGATTTCCTTGGCAATGACTTGCTCCCAAAGGTGTTTGATTGTGAATTTGTTAGAAAGAGAATTTAAGAATGAATAGCATCATGTCGTAGTACCATAACACGTACACATTACCGGTGAATATTGAACATTACGATGATAGTATTATACGCTAACATATGCATTTAAAATTTAAAATGGTAAATATACATGCTAGATGACAACTCGTCCTCAATACCACTTAAAAGTCACATGAACGGGAAGGTTTCGTAAAACATATTTATTAAATCCACCTTGTCAAATATTGTAAATTCAAATCTTATTAATGTTAAATCTAAGCATTTCATCTTGAATAAACTCAGACAAATACAAATGGAAACTAACAACAATAATAAACTCAACAAAAACACTCAGTTCATCAACATATGTGGCTTATGTAAGCCCAGCTCTAGGGCAAGTCCAATAGCCTTGATGATATCACTCCAAGTCCATAAGACATTAGCCCAAAGCCCCAAATGTGTGGGAAAAGAGATTCCAATTACATGCAACAATAAATAATAATAAAAAGACATCACTGGTTAGAAATAGAATTATAATAACATCACACATTCACACCAATATCTTTGTTAATTGAATAGTATCCTCCACATATTTTAACACATCTATTGCCATGTAAATTACAATCTTTTGAGTTGGTCTTAGCCTTTTCTTTAGACCATTTACACACACATTCTCTTTTTCTCTCCGACTTGGTAAAACTCTATTTGTTTTAAAAAAGTTGTTTAATTTTTCTAATGAAATCTCTCTCTCATAAATATGTTATATATCCCTACATGGTTCATGTTATTTAATAGATTATATGAATATTGTAAATCAAGATAGAGAATTCATCGAATCATGTAAAGTTAGAACTGTTTAGATAGCTTGTGTCTAAAAGTTTGTTAGAGAAAAAGCTTGACTGAACTGGCTTACTTTGTAAACGCTCCGATCCGGCTTGTTTCAAAAATAAGCCAAGCTCGAGCCAAGAGAGTAGCGCTCGCTAGCTTGTTTGTTAACATTTTATAGCCCGGGTAAAATACATTCAATCTTTTAAGTGTAAAACTCCATGACCACATTCACGTCAAGAAAACACTATTTCTTCTAAAAAACATTGAGCCGGAGCAAGCCCATACATAGTCCAAACCCCAAACCAAACCCAAATTGAGTGAGGCTATTTTTTCTTAAAACTAAGCCAAACATGACCGAGTTAAAAACTTGAGCCGGTCCAAGCTTGAGCTAGACCAATCCGACGATCTGCCCGGAGCTTGACCAATCCGACGATCTGCCCGGAGCTTGACCAATCCGACGATCTGCCCAGAGCTTGACCTGAAGTTTACTAAGCGGTTTTAAAATCTGAATCGATCCGCGCCGGCAACTATGTACAAAGTAAACTTGATTTAAATCCGTTAGTAAGCGAGTCAAGTCGACTCAATTTATAAAGCACAACCCAACCCTAGAGTGACTCATTTGTTGACTCAGTTAACCTTAACTTTTCATTATATAGCCCAAGTAAATTACATTCAATCTTTTAACCATGCATCAAGATTTGTTTACCTTTAAATTCTAACAATATAATCTAGCCAAACCGCCTTTCAAAAAAAAATCTAGCCAAACCGATCCCAATAGAACCTACCTGAGGCAACAACCCTATGGTAAGTTAGAGCATTTACAGTGAAATCCCTAAAAACAGAGGCGAAGCTCGCCCCCCCTATTTTTTCATTCGTAGTGTTAAATTTTAGCCCGATAGTGTAAATTTTTGGTCCGGTAGTGTAAATTTTTATATAAATATCGGGTTCGCCCCTCCTGAAAAAAAATCATTTCGTCCCCGCCCCCCCTACAAAGTTGGTTAAGCTCCGCCACTGCCTAAAAATAAGTGAGTGTGTTTGGTATATTATATGGAATGGTTTTGAGTATTATTTAATCGAAAAGGAGAGGAAATATAGTGATTTTTAGTGTAATTATATGGATAAAGATAAAAAATCAATGCTCTTAAGGATATAAGATAAGTACTCCTAATGTATTATTTATCTTGTTAGATCAAATAACTTAAAACAAAGCTAAACAATAAAGTTAATCTGTGTAACCACTATAATGTCATTACATATTTCTAAACTTTGAATCGATGTACACAAAACCTAACAAATTAACTTCTTTTGAGCCACAAAAAAAACATTTGAGCAATTAGATAACCAAGACAACTTAAAATAGGAAGTTCTAAAGTTTCGAGTTCCATTCTTGGGCAAGAGTATTTTAAGTTAAGTCAGAAGTTTTTTCATTTATGAGAGCGGGTTGAGATACGAGCCCAACTAGAACACAAATAGACAAATCTGCTTAAGATAAATCGTATCATTCGAAGCGGACTGTATATTTGCAGTTAAAAAAAAGTTACCAATACGCTAAATATGCATCTTTTTTCTGGGTCAATTACTCAATTGGGCCTTTGCAACATCACCGACTTTTAACACAAATTAGGGTTTACCATCCCTCTGCGCCTCTACAAATACCCGAACTTGATTCAAACCTTGAACAATAGCCGTCGTCGATGCTCGTTCACGTATACTTCAATGTAAGTGTTTCAGTCATTCAGATCCCCTTTATTTCTCTATGTTTTTCTATACGCATTCTCTGTTGCTTTTGATAGGCGTTACGTTTGCTGGCTACCGGCGGACGTGTCAACGAAAGCATAAATCAAACTCCAAAACCATCGGATTTCATCCGATTTGATTCAAACGTCTGCAAATATTCACTTGTGGACTGTGTTGACTCTGGTTTTGAAACATCATCCCTAGTTTCTGAACAATCGGTTTTGTTGCTTCATTATGGTGAACTCTCTCAAATTAAGTGAGGGAAATTCAAGTTTCCGGAGCATAGATTGAGTATTTAATATGTCCAGTATTAAACAGCTCGATGTGTATGCAAATTGCATCGATGTTACCTGTCTCCTGGCACATTTGTTTTTTAAACTAATAACGTTGATTCTTTGATATTATTAAGTGCTTTTGTTCATGGTTATGCATCGAAATACTGATTACCAGCGATCTTATCTTAATAGACGTTGTGTATGAGCCGATGCTAGATTAATTATCCGATTTCTGAAAGTTTCAGTTTTGAAGGTGCATCTCACGTCGGTTGAGATTTATTTTTTCAGTTTTGGAGAAATTGTATGTTTTACTAGTGTTTTTTCCCCAAATTAGCAGCACAACTTTTCAAAATATGTAGGAAAACTTGGTTAATGTGCAGGAATTTTGGGTAAAAAACTGTAATAGAAGAAAGCTACACCAATAGAAACAACCCATAATACTCCACAAAAGTTTAGTGATACAAGGATTAAACAATTGAAAATAAAACTTGATGCAAATGGACTGAACCATAAGTTATGGGCATCAATGAGCACACCAGCGACTATAGTTGCTACCTGTTTATGTGTGTTTATGAAGTCAGAGTCTGTGGGGCTGTTTGGCTTTAAGGTTCTGTGGGGATGTTTGGCTTTAAGGTTGAGAAGTCCTTTTTGATTTTTAGAGGGGTGAAAAGACGAAAATACCCCTCCAGAAGTCAGTAGAAGTTACTCCATCTTGACTTCTAGTGACTTCTGGAGGGGTATTTTTGTCTTTTTACCCCTCCAAAAATCAAAAAGGACTTCTGAAACTGAAACCCAAACATGCACTGTATTTTCTTTTGATGAGAGTGTTGAACAAGACTCATTTGGACAATTGTAAAGATATATGCATCATCTAAATGATCACTTGAACGTGACAGGGAATAATATAAAAGTTGAAGAACAAATATACAAGGAAAAGATTGCAGCTAGAAGATCTTTCTTATAATATCACCGGCAATAGTTCTGGTAAAAAAACAAATATTGATGTTGAATAAGCTAAAAGGTAAAATATATTATTAACATAGTAATTCTTAAAATGAAGTTTTCTTGTAGTGATTTATGTTCTTTTGTTTCCAAACTTTTAAAACTTAATAAAGATTGAATGGTGTGTTGTATATCACCTTATTTTCTATTTTGTGCATGTATTTTTATTTAATCTCTTAGAATATGTCATTTCAAATCTATGTTTTTCATATCGAAGGTAATTGAATTTATGCTATCTTGTTTTTAAAATCATAAAAATAAATAGTTTTTATCCTTTAAATAAATTTGTGTAACTTATATATTTTAGTTTAACCGATCTTAGAACCAGTCTAGGTCCGAACTAGTCTCAAACTGACCCATATTCATCCAATTTCTCCCACAAACCTGTTTTGACCTTATTGACATTATAGTAAACAAGTTATTCTTTGGTTTAAGTGTATAATTGGTGTTATCTTAGTTGTAATATACTCTTAAGATCTTCAACAAAATTTCGGTTGTGAACTCTCAAACCTCGGCAAAAACACACAACAATCTCAAAATGTACATGAAGATAAATTCCAGATTTAATGATCAATTTCAATAATATAATCTACTTTTACTGTTGTATCATGGATAACAAATAAGTTTTATTGAAACTCGAAATTCAATATCAAAAAACCATGCTCAACACGCACCTTAGCATATCCTCTTCCCGTTCTTCGCATTTGTTTATTTAAGTTATAATTAATAATGCCCGTTTTCCATTTATAAACAAGCCCCCATTCACATTAAGCCCAAACCGCACATGTGCATCAACCCAATAATACTCAAAAGTAAGCCCACATTAAGATATACAATCCAATTTACAAAATAAATAAATTAAAAAAAACTATACGAATCACGTTTGAAATTAAATTGAACTAGTTATATTCCGGGACGCGCGTTGCGTGATTTATGTATAATTGTGGTAAACTGGTTATTATGCGTTTTGATAACCTTGATAGTCTCGTCTACATTGTTGCGTCAAAGGGAGAAGTTTGCTTACACGATTTAAGCGTAGTATTCCACATCGTGCACCTTTTTCGGTTGAAAACGTTCGATCACTATTTACATATTTTGTACACAAAACAACTATTTATCACTTCTATATATCAAGTTGTTCAAAAGCCTACCCAATGTTCTTCCGTCATTACTGCAAAGGATGAGGCCCGATTTCTGCATTTACGACAACTACAACATGTACGCAAGGACCCAGGCCTCTTACCTTTCAAACATTCTGCACCTAAGCTAAAGGCTCACCGTGTGTACCTAGCACCTTCACCTACAGACATGTTCCAGAAACAATAAACCGATTAGAATACCATCAATAATAGAATATGAAACATCAAAACAACCAAATACAACTAAGAAATAATAATACAAATAAAAAACTTAAGCAAAATTAACATACGAAACAATTGTATTATAAATCCAAAACAGAAGCATCTGTTAGAACCTGAATTATTTGAACTTGTTCTTTTAGACACCTGGTAGCAATGTCTATGGCTTCAAACACTAAAAACTTGGAGACCATTATTTGAACTATATTGTGAAGTATGTGAAACCCATTTATAATTCTATATGTGAAACTAACAATTCTAATAGATTTGACCTGTTGAAGGAACATTATATGATGATACCATGTTTGGACTTATTCAAGATACACATGTTTGGATTCAGAAAGCTAGTAAATTAGCAAAACCAAACAGGTCTAGCATATTTAAAGCGACCCGTTCGACCCATTTGAACTACATCGTAGAAACAACCTTTTTTAAAGAAATGAATATCTAACAAAGTAATACCAATCGTTTTGACATTTAGTCTCGAATTGATTCCGCTATACATACAAGTACTAACTTATTGTTCGCATTTGGGTTAAATACTACTGTAAGATAATTTGTTCCATAATTATAACTTATGCCTAACATCTAATTTAAAAGGATAATTTGTTCATTTGAGTAAGGAATTATAAGATGTTCTTTTGAGCACCTGGGAGGCCTAGGTACCACAGGGGAAATAAAATTAAACAATTAAAATTTTCATAAACTCCTAAATTGTCATCATGTATGTATAAATAAGAAAAACATGTAAACTATAAAGGATTTAGAAAAATATTTCCTTAATCTCACATTGATGAGTCGAAAAACTTGCTACAAATAAAAATTTCAAATTGTTAAAGAAAGAAGGAGATTAAAAAAAGACTTTTAAAAAGCTCCTTGATTCAGGTTTCATTAGAGTCTTTCAAAGCTCCGGTCCTTAAAGTTGTGGACCTACCCCATGTTTTAGTTTCAGATAATGTAGTATTGTCAAATGTAACCATGACAGTTAGTTTCCATCCACACCTATTTATTAAACTTCAGTGACTCAAGCTTTCAAACTAATGATTTAATAGTTAACTCGTCTATAGGCCTATAGCTATGCATCAAGTTTCGGAACCTGTACTTCAGATGATAGCTTTAGTAAAGCTTCAATTGCCATTTTTTGCTTTTCTGTATTTAACTATTTATCCATCATGAGGCAATATTAGTAAAGATTCAATCGCCCTTCTGTTTGTATGGTAATGTAACTGTTCTTGCCATGTCCTTTTTAGGGTGAATGTTTATTGGTTTATGTCTTTTGAATATATGTTCATCACCTCTAGATATTTCAGCTCCTAGACTGGAATTAAAAGTATATAATTTTGTGCTTCAAGTTCATGTGTTCTTTCATATTAGTCTAATATGGGTTACCACTAATGCTATGGTACCATTTAGCACCCCATCAATATATGACACCTGAATGCCTAAAGAAATAGGGAACCGAGACCACCTAAAGAGCACCACATAGCAAGATTCGCAACACAAACAAATCCAAAACAACACACAATCAGATGAAAACTAAGAAAGAAACACAATCAGATGAATGTTGAAGACCATGTAATAACAAACGATTAAAGCTAACTCGGAGCACACACAATCCCTAAACAACACACAATCAGAATGTAAGCACAATTTGGGCAATCAATAACTACAAATCAACAAATCAAGAACATTCAGGAACAAAATGTATCACTTCAGATGAATAAAAACCTAAGTCCACACCACAAAACGACATACAGCCCCAAACATCTGGTCAAAATCAGAATCGCAAAATAAGAATAGCAGAAAAGCAAAACCTTAACCTGCGATAACCACCGGGTGCTTTGATCTTCTGATTTCTCCTGTACACCTAGCAATGAATCGAGCCCTAAAAGGGTGGCCTTGGAGTGTTTCGAACCCTTCTTCCGTCCTGCGAAACCAATTTGGTTAATTTGAAGAGATGAAGTGGTGTCGTGGGTTTACCACTGTTCATACTGTTCATTTACTGTTCATTTCAACTTCTTTTTAAATATATAGGGAAATATATAAGGGGCGTTTGGTTGGAAAGAATGGAATGAAAATGGGAAACTAATATAATTTTCAAGTAAAATTGTATTTGAGTGAGCAATTAAAAGTAAACCCAATGTAATGTTTCACCTTAAATTCTTTTGGTTGTGGGATTTCAAAATCCTTTCACCTAGATAGGGAATTTAAAATCCCACAACGGAATTTGAGATGAAACTTTCCTTTGGGTTTTACATTTCATTACCCATTCAAACATAATTTTTTCTTGAAAATAATACTAGTTTCTCAATTTCATTCCATTCCTTCCAACCAAACACCAGCTAAATATATTTCAAACAAAGCAACCACTACATACTAACAACACAATCACTGTCTCCAACTATTTGTTTACTTTAAACACCATGGCCTGCACCATTATTAAACTCATCAAATTGATTACTAATCATGCCTGCACACATACAAACATTTCACTACAGTACATTGTACACGACACATTTGGACACATTAACTCCACTTGTATCGGTCAATCATGTGACAATTTCAAGAGTTTTGTCCATTGTCTCCAACTGTCATCGTAAACAACGTTAAGCCTGTTAGATCTTCATCGTAAACAACGGCCTGATGCCAGCAACCTTAACAACTTATAAACATTCCACCTTTTAATCTTTTTCGCGTTCACCACACCATAACAAAGTACCTGAATACTCAAAATAAAAAGAAATGCATAGGCGGTTTCAACGAGCATACACTTCAGTTAAAGAAACCGCAGTACTGAGTTACGCGAAAATCGCGACGGTTGGGGGTTTTTGTGACATGGATTTGATACTAGTAAAGGCTACATCTCCTGAGGACATACCGCTCCGTGACCGGTATGTCCTCCAGCTATTGAAAATATTTGCGGTTTCGCCGGAGGCTTATCGCGCTTTCGCGTCTTGTTTTTCGCGACGGTTTAGCAAGACGAAATGCTGGAGAGTTGCTTTGAAGTGCTTGATACTTCTACACCGTTTGCTTCGTGCACTGCCGTATAACAGCCCGTTTAGAACCGAGCTTCTGTGGACTCGTTCCAACGGTCACCTGTCGCTAAATCCATGTACCTTTTACGACACTTCCTCGGCTAACTCACATGATTATACACATTTCATTTCATGTTATGCTAACCTCCTCAATGAAGCGTTAGACTGTCTCACAATCGATTGCGTAGACGAATACGAAGATCCAGATGACCAAAATGAAGACGAAGAACACGACAACGAAGAGGAAGAAACCTTAAACCAATGTTTTCCCGACAAAATGAAGCGAATTAGCGACAAACTCGCAATCCTACCACAACTTCAAACCCTGATCGATCGAGTAATCGAATGCAAGCCGCGAGGAGCGGCTGCAAGAAGCTTTCTCATACAATGTGCACTAAAATACATCGTTCGCGACAGCTTCTTTTGCTACGGCAACTTCCGTAGCGAAATAGTAGCGGTATTGGATCATCTGATACAACTACCATACAGAAGCTGCATGATGGCTTTTGGTGTGTACAAGAAAGCTGCAGTTCAAGCTGATCATCTCTCCGAATTCTACGATTGGTGCAAATCCGTCGCGCTTTGCGGGATCTACGAATACCCTTTCGTTGATCGAATCCCCGAGATCCAAATTCAAGCTCTAGAGACTTTTCTTGACGGTATGTGGCAGCTAACAGATCAATCTTGTTCATCTTCCACAGGGTCTCCAATGGCTTCCACCATTGAATCTTCATCAAGCTCAATGGAAAATGATATGAAGCCCCTTGTGAGATTCAACAATTGGGTACAGTTTGAAGACAGTGGTTATACGATTAAAAGCCATGAGAAGAAAGAAGAACACTCGTTAATCCAAATTGATAATAATAACAATAACAATATTGTGAGTTGGGAAGTGTTGTTGGAGGCTTCTGTGATTCTTGCACCACTTTTGGTTTCTAATAACTATTTCTACTATCAAGATGACAGTAATGGGGGATCATTGGATGATTTGAATGAGCAGAGTGATGATGATTTGAAGATTCAAGTGTATAATCCTTATGTGATGAACCCGTTTTATCAGTTGGATGATGCATACTGTGGTTTTGGTGCATCAAATTCTGCAACTGTTATATAGGTTTTTGTTTAAGAATTGAATGATTCAATTTGTTATTGTATCAAGGTTGTCTAGAGATTGATTTGAGGATGTGTCAAAAGAAAAAGTTTATACATGATGAGAAATATACAGTGTGTGAGGGAAAATAATATTATTTTTGAATAATAAATGTTACATTACATTAAACTTGACCTAAGCCTATTTAAGATGGAACTTGTTATATATCATTGACCAGTGAGTGTAAAGTCGATAGTTACCGTATTTTAGGGACCGTTTCAAGTGGTTTTACATGAGGCACGTTTTAAAACTTTTTAATGATGACAATTATTTATAACTCAACATTTCTCTGGTCTCTAGTTGATATGTGATTTATCTTACGTGTTAACGCGATAAACAACGGAATCGTCATCACCAAACTTCTCGGAGAAAATCGCAATGATCTAAAGGTTCTATTTCTCTGTATCCTTGCCCCTCTAATTAAAACAAACTGCGTTGGCCTGTGCTTTAAACCATATAGAGATTATAAGGTCTATGCATTATGTATACATGATAGTTTTTTCATTCCAGAGGACACAGTTAAAATGATAAGATGTCTTGCCTAAACGTTGTGTTTGCTATAACTACAAATAAAGATGCTTGAAGGTTTTCTGGATATCCTTCTAGGTGATATCTGATTTTAGGAGATAACTTATTAAGTCATTATCTTAGTATTCCAGATGGGTATAACGCTGTGTCTGCTATAACTACAAATAAGCTACGCATTCATTGAGACTATTACCAACAGATCTCTGAAGGCTATCCGCCGTCAGATATTAACGACACAAATCTCAAATCTAAAATCATTTTTTGAAAAGCCTATTTGTGGGGAATTGTTTTTTTTAATGTAACGGTTACCGCATTCTCTTTAAATAAAAACATTTATTATTTTAGACGTACATAAAATGATGTGGGTACTGATGCAAGAGCTGAACCCATTCTAGAATAAGATCTAATGAGCTTTATTTGAAGATTATCAGGAAATATCTTTAATATTTATTTCCTTAGTCATTGACTGTTTTAGTAATAGTTATCGTATTTATTTATTTATTTGGTTTGTTTATATTAAATTCTAAGGATGTGAGGATATATAGTATATATAATCTTGCACGGGAAACATCTAAGTGAGTTTTGTTTTAAGGGTGAGGTTATTTTAAAATTATATTTTTGCTATAAAGTGTGAGAAGATATGATGATGTTAAAAAGTCACAAAAGAAAATTATATCTCACAATTTTAATAGAACTTCAAAAAAGTATTTCGTAGTCTCTGTTTCTCTCGTCGTCCTCTTTCAGAAAAAAATAAAAAAAATAAAAAATAAAAATTCCATTTTGTATTTATATGACACAATGACGTCATTGTGTCTTTCATAATGACACAATGACGTCATTGTGTCTTTCATAAATGACACAATGAAATCATTTATTTTTTATTTATTTATTTTTTGTTTATTTTTTCTTAGTGAGTACGGCTAGGGGAACAAAAGCTCGGAATTACTTTTTTGAAATTCGATTTAGATTGTGAGATATATTTTTTTGTAATTTCTTTTGACTCATTTTGTCTTCTCACACTTTATAGCAAAAATACATTTTATATTTTAACCTTTTTGTTTTAAATACCGAACTTTCTACAATCTTCAAGCTGGCTGGGTGTTTAGGAATTTTATTTTCAACCGTTGTATTGTATCGGGTTATTCAAATTTCAAGTTACATATCTAGCCTAATTTTCTTAATGGGTTTCAAATTTGGGCCAGAAAAGTCCACATACTTCTAGGCCAATCACAAAGGCCTTTGGTTGACAAATAGTGTCCACAAGTATTTTCCATTTTGTCGCAAGAATTCAAGATTAGGCCTGAAAAGTTGAATGAAATCACTTGGGCCCAAAATATTGTTTGCTTTTACCCCAGTGAATATGGGCTTCAAGACTGCTGTTCGGGTTGGAACCGGTTTTCAAGCCGTAAAACCCAACCCGGTTGGAACCGGTCCAGAATTGGTTTTCCAAACCCGGTTATTTTTTTGAGTAAATTGTCATTTTCGTCCCTGTGCTTTGGTGAAAATTGCTACTTTCATCCAATAGTTTATTTTTTCGCATCTGAGTCCCTGTTATTTACAAATCTTGTCATATTCATCCAGTTCGTTAACTCCATCCAACATTCTCCGTTAAATGAAGGGTATATTGGTCATTTTACATATATGTTTTATTTTTCTATTTTTTTAAACTCCATTTAATATATCCCCTTTAAACAAATTGCTATTTTAGTCCCTGTGGTTTGGACATGTTTGCCAATTCAGTCCAAAAATCCCACCACCTTGGCATAAAACACCATATCACCACCACCCGTGATGGAACCATCATGTAGACGTAGGGTACAAATAACCCACACAAGACCGAGTACCAGAACCCGAAAGCCCGGCCCATGCGGGCCGAACAGGTAAGCCAGCTAGACACGTGCCCCACATTTAATTACATCGGAATCACCCCAATCATAACCGATAATTCAGTAACGGTCGGAGAACATAAAAGGTAATGGATTTGCCGGGAATAATCCCTGTAAATCAGAACACGATTACAGCAGGCAAGCACTATAAATACTAGGTAAAGAGGATCGAGATCCTCACAAAAGAATACACACAAAAGCTCCCTCTTAATTCTCCCTATTACATATTTCCATTCAACCAATACTTACTCTTACGCCGGAGGGTCGTTCCAGGGATATTTCCCATGGAACACCTTAACTGGTGTTGTTTTCATTATGCGTAGGTGTGAAGCTTCAGAGAGCATCGGTGGATTGGAGTTCAACAAGACCGGAACCATCCAGAGTTGGACTTCGTATTTACACACCACACCACCACCACGCCGCAAAACCACCACCACTCCATCAGAACCACCAAATCATCACCACCACCCTATCATAAAACCACCAACACCACACCAGACGGGCACCACCACCACACATTAGATCTCCACCACCACATATTAGATCTCCACCATCACACACTAGATCACCACCACCACGTGGACCCTAGAAACCAACCGTTAATCTCAAACTTATAACAAACCCCTTCGAAAACGTATATGGAACCCTTGAAAACGAGTATTGTAGAGGTATTAGTAGGGTTTGATATGCATTTTCGAAGTGGTATGTACAAGTCCAATATTGATTGTCGATTTTTAGGGTTTACATGGTAGCGACGATCCGATGTGCGTGGTGGTGGTGGGCGCTCTGGTGTGGTGTTGGTGGCTTTGTGATGGGGTGGTGGCGGTGGTTCGGTGGTTCTTGTGACGGGTAGCGGTGGTTATTATTTTTGGACTAAATTAGCAAATACGCTCAAACCACAGGGACTAAAATAGCAATGTATTTAAAGAGTATATATTAAATCAGGTTTAAAAAAACATATATGTAAAATGACCAATATACCCCTACATTTAACGGAAGTTTTGGATGGAGTTAACGTACTGGATGAATATGACAAGATTTGTAAACCACAGGGACTCAGATACGAAAAAACAAACTATTGGATTAAAGTGACAATTTTTACCAAACCACAGGGACGAAAATGACAATTTACTCTTTTTGTTTAAAATACTCTTTAAATTATATACAAATTAATTATAAATTTTGATTAATTAAAAAATATTAGAGAGTAGATTAATTAAATGTAAATAATCAAATTCATAATACAAATAAAAATTACATTAATTCATAAAAGTAAACAATTAATTTATTACAAAAAATAAAAAATAAAAATTACATTAAAATTAAACCAACGAAAACTAAATATTGTTTCCGATTGAGGTTTGCCCTTGACTCGGTGTACTTTTTAAAGACTTGCACCATTTGGTCATATGATTTTTCAAAGTCGAGTTTGAATCCGACTTGAAAAACGAACCACAAGCCTTGCATCGAGCTTTATGTTGACCATTGGACATTTCGCATAAGTCGAAATTACACCAAATCTCTTGGTTTCTCGTTGTTGGAAGACTTTTAACAATGGTAGCGACACTTGAGGATCCACCGGTTGGAACGGATGATTCAGAAGCCATTATATAAAATTAAAGAGATTGAGAGAATAAAAAGTTGAGAGTAAGGGAGCGTTTTTACGTTTTTAAGCACGTTTTTAAGCACGTTTTTAAGCTTTTGAGTGTTGTGACTAACCATTACACCCACTACCTATTTATACTATCATATAAGGGCAAAATGGTCCAAAAAAATTGGAAAAAACGGTCAAAAAAGACCCCCCAACGGCCATATAGCCATTTTTTAAAGGTAAAAAAAACCCTTTTTAACGGGCAAAACCGGTTCCAAACCGGTTTTTTTGGACCGGTTCCAAAACCGGGTTGGATCAAAACCGGGTCCAAACCAGTTTGGGTGAGAAAAATCAAAACCGGTCCCGAACCGGTGGGTTTTTTTCGGGTTGGAACAGGTTTGGGGTAATACCGGTTCCAAACCGGTTCGGTTCCGGGTCGGGTCATCGGGTCGGGTCGGGGAACCGGGTCGGGTGTGCACCTCTATATGCGAGTATTGGTGGACGGTTTCTTGTGAATATTAGGCTGGCCCAAATTGTTTATGTCTACTCTTACATTACATTAAATTACAATATGTCTGGTATTTTCTGGTATTTGACCCGTAACCTTCCATCTAAGAGGAAAAGCTTTTACCAAATAGGTTAGGTCCACGTAGACAATGTGTTGAAAACAAATGCGGAATTGAAGAACTCAATCAATCGAAACAAGTCTTGAAAGATCAACTAGAACAATGAGTCTGATTACAAAGATGAAAAGAAAACTGATAGAGAAAACTAATTCTCTAACCCTCAACGACTTATAACAACCATTCAAACACAAACGAACTGCCTACATACTAAACCCATCAACTATACAATATTGACACTATTAGTCCCTGATGTTTTAAGAATGCAGCACATACCACATTGAATGCAGCACACAGCACATCGAATGCAGCACATCATTCAACAAACTCCACCTTGTGCAAAGAATTAAAACAACAACACTAAGACACATGCAGCAACTGCATGCAATGCTGAAACTTAGATCCAGTTAAAGCCTTAGGTGCTGTTTGTTTCTGAAGAGGTAAAACGTCTGCAGTCTGCAGACCACATCTGCAGACATCTGTAAGAGAAGAGGTGGACCAAACGTCTGCAGCCTGTATTAAAAAGACTGTTTGTTTTGTAACGTCTGCAGAAATTAAACACAATATAAGCAGGTAATTCAGTTGTTAATCTTTGTATTACATCCAATTTGATAACATTGGATTAACAATAACCAAAAGCACATAAACAATCAGATGCATTCATAAGAATCTAAAGTTGATAAATCACAACAAACCACAAACTATACAACAAAATCGAATCAAACACTACCTGAACATACTTGATCGAACCAACACCACAAGGTCCACAAAGCTGTTCAATCCTCTTCCTATACGCAAACAACACCACCACAACTCCCGACGCCGACAGATCCAACAAGTGAATCGAATGAACCGGAGACTCAATCACAACATCATGAAACCCGAACCCCCTCAAACTCACCTCACCGGCGTCACAACAACCCTCATCATCTAATTTCACTTCAGCCTCTCTACTGAGAGCTGGATACAAGTTTTCGATCACACGCACCTTCCAATCGGAAGATCTCCGGTGCGCATTGGTGCTCGTTGCCGATGCAAAATGGACACTGCGGTTGGGCGTTAGAGGTCGGTGTTGAGTCGGATTTGGGTTGGGGTTTGGATTTGAAGTCCGATGGGCAGCGAGATCTCGCCGGAGATAATATTACGAAGCGGTTGTTGACGGCGTCTTTTTGGATTTCGGGGTTACGGTTCACCGTCGACATTTTTCCCGGTCGACGGGGGAGTGGCGATGGTGGAGTGGCGACGGTGGGGAGTGGCGACGGGGGGAGGCGACGGGAGCAGACCAAAAACGTGGGGTGAGAAGATTTTTGAAGTGTGAAATGTGGTATTTGGGGGTTTAGGGTTGAAATGTGAAAAAGATGTGAGAAGATTTCTGAAGACTTTAGTCCACCTCTTCTTGGAGAAGAGGTCACGCAGACCTTTTTTAATGAAACGTCTTCAGAAAAACAAACACTCTGCAGACCAGAAACATCTGCCCGCCTCTTTTTGGCGCAGACAAAAGAGCTTCAGAAGCTCTTTTTCAAAAAAACAAACACCACCTTAGTCAACATATCAGATGCATTATCAAGAGCGTCAGTAGAATCAACATGAACCTGCCCAGAATTCACCACATCCTGAATAAAATGCAGCTTCACATTTATATGCTTAGTTCTCTCCTGATATAAATGATTCTTGGACAATTGAATTGCTCCTTGATTATCACACCAAATAACCACATCACCAACTGTTATACCAAGCTGAGACACAAAGCCTTTGAGCTATATGGCTTCTTTAACAGCCTTAGTAAGAGCCACATACTCAGCTTCAGTTGTAGATAAAGCAACTACATGTTGTAAAGAGGACCTCCAACTTACTAGCCCTTTAAATAACATAAAACTATAACCAGTCACAGATCTTCCCTTATCTAGATCCTTGGCAAAATCAGCATCCACAAACCCAGCAATAGCATGATTAACATCAGTATGTTCACCATATACCAATCCAACATCTCTAGAACCATTCAGGTACCGAAATATCCATTTCACTGCCTCCCAGTGCTGTTTGCCTGGATTACTTAAGTATCTGCTCACAACACTTACAGCATAACCAAGATCTGGTCTAGTGCATACCATAAGGTACATCAAACTACCAACAGCACTAGCATAAGGAACATTCTTCATAAACTCTTCCTCTTTAACTGTTCAAGGGCTATCCTGCTTAGACAACTCAAAATGTTGGGCAAAAGGTGTTGTCACAAACTTACTTTGACCCATATGATATGTCTTAAGTACTTTATTAACATATCCCCTTTGAGTTAACTTTATCAACCCAAGCTTCCTGTTCCTACAAATCTCCATGCCTAAAATTTTCTTTGCTTCCCCAAGCTCTTTCATATCAAACTCTTGCATTAACATCTGCTTGGTAGCATCAACATTACACTTTAACTTGCTTGCAACAAGCATATCATCAACATATAGCAGTAGATACACATATCCTCCCATCTCACACTCTTTATAGTATACACAACTATCATAAGAGCTCCTGTGGAAGCCTTGAGATATCATGTAATCATCAAATCTTTTGTACCACTGCCTTGGAGACTGCTTAAGCCCATACAAGGACCTTTTTAACAAGCACACCTTGTCTTCATGCCCCTCCACTACAAAACCAACTGGCTGACTCATGTAAATGTCTTCCTCAAGATTTCCATGCAGAAAAGCTATCTTAACATCCAGCTGTTCTACTTCCCAGTCATTAATTGCACTTAGTGACAATATTACTCTTACTGAAGAGTGTTTTACAACTGGAGAGAAAATCTCATTATAATCCACACCAGCCACCTGAGTAAAGCCTTTAGCCACCAGCCTGGCTTTAAACCTAGGTGCTTCAACCCCATCAATTCCTTCTTTAAGCTTGTACAGCCATTTACACCTTACTAACTTTTGATGTTTAGGAGCATCAACAAGTTCCCAGGTCTGATTCTTATGGAGTGAGTCCATTTCCTCCTTCATAGCTTGAATCCAATTCTCCTTGTTAGAAGAATTGATTGCATCCTCATAAGTAATCAGTTCATAGACACTTTCATTCTCAGCCACATTAAACACATATGTAGATATATCATCATTGGTTCTATATCTAGCAGGAGGAACAATATGCCTTCTGGGCCTGCTTTGTGCTATACTATGAGAGTTGTCAGCTTCACTTGAACTAGCACCACTAGTATCACCAACATTAGTAGCACTACTACTTGGACCAGCCACATCAGATTCATTAGGCTCCACCTCAAACTGAACCCCATTCTCTGGCTTATCTGCACGAGACTCCCTAACCTCCACATTTCCAATCAAATCCTTATACACAGTATCTTCTTTGAACATAACATCTCTACTAATCATCACCTTAGGCTTCTCATCATCCATTCTCCACAACCTATACCTTTTGACACCTTCAGGGTATCCTAACATTACACACTTTACTGCTCTTGGCTCAAGCTTTCCCTTATTAACATAAGCATAAGCTAATGATCCAAATACCCTGAGTCTTGAGTAATCACCAGGGCTACCTAACCACTTCTCCATAGGTGTTTCATACCTATGGCTGAGGATGGTGACAAGTTCACCAGGTGAGCAGCAGTAGATAAAGCCTCTGCCCAGAACTTCTTAGGCATACCAGCCCCAATCAATAAGCATCTTAACTTATTCAACAAGGTTCTATTCATACGTTTGGCCAGGCCATTCTGTTGTGGTGTTCTAGCAACTGTCAAATGCCTTGCTATACCATATTCCCTGCAATACTTATCAAACAAGGTATTGCAGAACTCCAAACCATTGTCAGTCCTCAACCTTTAACTCTTTTTCCTGTTTGAGTCTCAACTAAGACTTTACATTCTTTAAACTTCATGAAAGTCTCATCTTTATGCTTCATCACAAAAACCCAAACCCTCCTTGAATAGTCATCTATCAGTGAAAGAAAGTACCTGGCACCCCCAAGGGACTCAGTCCTTGCAGGACCCCATAAATCTGCATGAATATTCTCCAACACTCCCTGAGTTATGTGCTTTACTTTACAGAACTTTACCCTATGAGCTTTCCCCATCACACAATGTTCACAAAACCCAGCATCACAGTCTTGAACATTGTTGATAAACTGTTGCTTCTTAAGCTCACTAAGGCCTTGAGTACTGATATGACCCATTCTCTTATGCCATACCATAGTAGTTGAATCTCCTCTCCTTTCAAGAACATTCACATTGCCCATTAAGACCTTTCCATCTAAGAAGTAGGTATTATTTCTCTTTCTTGTACCAGACAAGACAGTCATTGCCCCTTTAATGACCTTAGCTTTACCATTTTTTAGACTAACATAATGCCCACTACTCTCAAATGTTCCAAGAGATATCAAATTTCTCTTGAGGCTAGGAATATACCTGACATCTTCCAGAGTTATCACTGAACCATTGTCAAGATTGAAGCTGACTGCTCCAATACCTTGTATATCACAAGGCCTGTCATCTCCCAATTGAACTACACCTTGACATTCCAAGTGCAATTCTCGAAAGAACTCCTTTCTTGAGGTCATATGATAAGAGCAGCCTGAATCTAGTATCCACTCATTCTTGACACAAGTATTTGTGGCTACTAGAACATCTGCACTGTCATACCCCTCAGAACTTGTGTCTAGTGACTGAGTTGCAGTGCTCTTAGAATACTTTTGGTCCACTCTCTTCTTCCTGTTATTCTTAGGGAAATCTTTCTTGAGATGCTGCTCTGAATTACAGATGTAACACCTCCTTTTGGGCCTCGACTTCGATCTTGCAGCCCCTTTGAATCTAGCACCCTTGACTCAGATCTTCCTCTGACAAGGAGACCATCAGCACCTTCTTCTTTAATCTCTGCCCTTTTCTTTAACTCTTTCGAGTTCATGGCTGCCATTACTTCATCCATTGACAAAGTATCCCTTCCGAACATCAAGGTATCCACAAAGTGTTCATACACCTGTGGTAATGAAGCCAAGAAGATTATTGCTCTATCTTCATCTTCAATGGTCACATCTATGTTCTCCAAATCCAACAACAACTTATTGAATTCATCTATGTGATCCTCCATTGATTTGCCTTGATTCAACTGAAAGGTATACAACCTTTTCTTGAGGTACAGAGGATTCGCAAGTGACTTCGTCATGTATAGGCCCTCAAGCTTCAACCAAACACCTGCAGCCCTGGTTTCTTTCGAAACCTCCCTAAGCACTCTGTCGGCAAGGCTCAGAATTATGGCACTGTGGGTTTTCTCCATCATCTCTTTCTTTTCTCTTTCAGACATGGTCGCCGGCATGCCCTCTTCGCCCTTCAACGCATCCACCACGCCGCTGTGGACTAGCAGAGCTCGCATCTTCAATCGCCACAGACAGAAATCGTTCTTTCCATTGAACTTTTCCAAATCAAACTTAGTTGATGTCATATTCGTTCCTTTCGATTGATCAACACAGCCGAATCACATAGAGCCGAGGGCTCTGATACCAATTGTTGAAAACAAATGCGGAATTGAAGAACTCAATCAATCGAAACAAGTCTTGAAAGATCAACTAGAACAATGAGTCTGATTACAAAGATGAAAAGAAAACTGATAGAGAAAACTAATTCTCTAACCCTCAACGACTTACAACAACCATTCAAACACAAACAAATTGTCTACATACTAAACCCATCAACTATACAATATTGACACTATTAGTCCCTGATGTTTTAAGAATGCAGCACACACCACATTGAATGCAGCACACATCACATCGAATGCAGCACATCATTCAACACAATGTTTTCGTTGAATCTTATAAGGTATGTTCTGGTTTTAATGATGAATCTATGGTGGTAACGAAAGGTGTTCTGGCTGCCATAGGCGATTGTAAATTCGTTGGTGGAGGTCATGTGAGTTTGGAAAGTCAAACAACCAAACCGCAACGGATGGTGAATCATGAATGGATATGTTTGGAAGGTAATAAGCATAGTTAATCAGTTAATAAAGTACCTGATTTAATGTGGATAAATGTGGAATCAATGCAGCTCAAAAGGAAGGCAAAGTTAATCTCCAAATGACTAGAAACTCAATGATTAGCTAAAAACTTCAAGAAATCTCAAAGTTTCTTGATGGAACTTAAAAGGTCAACAAAATAATAATAATAATAATAATAATAAACCAAAAACTTTCACCTAACAACCTTAGAGATAAACACCAATAAATAAATCATATGGTAATTACAAATATAAGACTAGGTAATTAGGTAGATTCCCTTTCAAAAAAAAAAAAGGTAATTAGGTAGATCCGATAATCCCTTCTCATTGCCTAATCAGTTGTTGACGTTTGTTTCATAGTTTATTGTCATATAAAATAAATTGTATAGTCAATTATGGGTCAAATAATGCAATAACTGGATTTGATTCTAGATTTTATAATATTTTACTGGATACACTTATTAAACGTGTGAGCTGGAAATATCGTGAATCAGAAGAATGGGACAAAAACCATAGCTTAATTTTAGTGTGAACATGACTAATTGTGTGAACGCGTTCGATATATACGGAAGAAAACGATGACATTAGAATACTTAATAAACATTATAAGCATGTTTTTTGCATTATTTTTACAGGATAAAATAGTTATAAAAATAATTTAGTCTTTTCTTAAAATAGAGTTAAAACAATGATAATAACAGTGGAAGAAAGAATAACATTGGAGGCAGTCACGTAATATACAATCTAAAGATTCGATATTCTTTTCGGATCAAGATATTTTAGTTTTGATTTAGAAATCGAAATCGTAACAAAAGTTGTTCTATATTTGTATTTGTATCTTCTTTTCTCTTTTTTGTTTACCGTAAACTCACAAACTTTCTAGATATAACTCTAAATTTATATCGTTAGATTAAAACAATTAACTTCTTAAAAAGAGACGTCATTACAACAAACATTATACATTTGACCAATGACCACTAGGTATCGGAGTTTGTATCTAACATTTGCCGATAATTTCTATGTAACGATGGGACTGATGCTATAGGACAACCTTTGGTTAGAGTGGTATCGATTTTTTGTAAGTCAAAACAACATTTGGAAAAAAGTTCACTATACCTTAATGGATTTAATATCACATGTTTGTATGGAAATAATTGTTCTAATGTTTTTGGACTCCTTAACATAAGATCACATGTTTTAAAAATACATGTATTGTAGTAGAGTACATGATCTTACAAGCCAAGATACAACAAGCATCCGAGCATTGAATGACACTACAACATTTTTTGTGTCAACATTATTTGCGGCGATACGAGTTTCGTCGCAAACAATGCACTAAACGACAAAAAGCAAGCGTTTTTAGACTTAGTCAAGGTTTTTTTTGCGGCGAATGTTCGTCGCAAAAAACTAAAAATAATTTACTTTTATTTTTAATATAATAACTTTTGCGGCGATTCTTATTCGTCGCAAAAAACATTTTTAATTTTTTTGTAATTAAATAATTATTTTTCAAGGCGGGAATTTGCCCCTTATTTATTTGCGGCGACTTTCTCGTCGCAAAAGATAATTTTTTTATTAAATAATTAATTAGTATTTAATTAATAAACGCAAAAGGTTTATTGCGGCGAATGTCGCCGCAAAAGGTTTTATCATTTTCTTAAGTCGGGTTTTTCAGATCTGTTTCACAATTTCACTCCACTAAGGCAAACCACACTCCACCACCTCTGCTGCAGCCGTCGCCGGTGACCGTCGACCTCACTCCTTCACGTTGACCTTCGATCCACCCCACTCCACCACCTCCATCACTTCGGCCTCACTCCGACTCCTTCGGTCGCCCTTTCCCCACTCCACTGTGGCTCCCCTTTGGTCGACCACCGCCGCTAGTCCACTGCCGTCGCCGCTCCCTTGCACCATAGTCACCACCACCACTTTTAATTTAAGGTAATAACCTTACTCTTTTTTAATTTTTGTGTTAATTTATTGTTATTATTTGAAATTAGGGTTAGGAAATTTATATGATGAAATGAAAATAGGATGAAGTTTATAATTTTCTGTTAATTAATGTATGTATTTTTGTATGTACGTATATGATGACATGTGTGTATTTGTGTATGTATGAAATTAGGGTTAAGAAGTTTATAAGATGAACCTTTAATTTAGTTGAGATGATGAACATGTGTGTATATGAGAATGTATGTATTTGTTGTGTTAATTATGAATGTATTTGTGTATGTATGTATATGTGGCACGTGGGGATACGTATGGTCGTGGTCCACCTGATGGTGGCCCTCCCGATGATGACCGATCGTGGCAGCCGCCACGACAGTGCGAGGTTAGTGATGACTCCGGGTAGCGGTAGCGGTAGCGGGAGAGGTATAACGGTTTTTTATACTATTATCTTTTTATACTATTTTAGACTTGTTGCTATATTTGTTAAATTTTGATTTACTTGAATTTGGAGGACAAGGCAAGCGTGGAAAGACTACACTTCAAGGCATGCGCAAGAGAAATCCCCAAGGAAATTTGCTGACAATTGAATTTGAGCAAGCTACGCATGACACCTACAAACCTGTTGGTGCCAATCAGGCTACATTTGCTTCACTAGTTGGAACCCTCGTTGACAAATTTCCTCAAAACTATAAGAGTTGGAGAAAGATACCTGCAGAGTTGAAGGCGACTATCTGGTCTGACTTAAAGGTTAAGTTTTTAATAATTCAATTTAGTGTTTAAATATATATAGAGTAAGCTATTTTTTTCATTATTTGCAGATGTATTTTGATATGACTCCCCACGAAGGTATTAGGGTAGGTATTGAGAAATATGCTGCAAACCGATATAAAGATCACAAATACCGGTTCAAGCAAAGCATTTTAGCCAAAAAGGTGGGGAGGACAGGATTGATATTTCTGATGTTGTGCCACCTGACATGCAGGAATCTGAGTGGAAAGGGTATGTGGATTATTACACTTCTCCTGAAGTCAAGGCTCGGTCTGAAACCAACAAGTCCAACAAAGGGAAGCAAACGATTAAGGGACATGGCGGCCGGACATCTCTAACGCAGTGTCGTTATATGTTTGTATGTTGTTTAATCTAATGTGTTTATAAATTTGTTTTATGTGTTTGTAAGTTACTATTATACGATTATATCTTGTTAATTGGTACACAAGAGTATATGACTGGAATTGTATGATTTGAATAATTTACATGATAGCTTTCTACCTCTATTTATATGAGATTACATGTTGGCATCCAAGGAAAGAATTGAATTGATATGAGCTGTATATTGAGCTGTAAATTGAAGCTGTGAAATAGCTGTCAATTAGTCCCTTAATTAGAGGAGATGATGATTTTATAATCTGATCCTTATTTTCTAACATTCCCCTCAAGTTGAATAGTGGGATCTCCAAAATTCAACTTGGTTAGGTTCGTATGTAGTGTCCTTCCGTTGACGGCTTTTGTGAGAATGTCTGCGAGCTGGTCTTCTGATCTGATTGCTGGGAGTACAATGATTCCTGTTTCTAGTTTCTCTTTAATGAAGTGTCTGTCAACCTCAACATGTTTAGTTCGGTCATGTTGTACGGGATTTTCCGATATTTGAATTGCTGCTTCGTTGTCACACATGATCTGACTTGTTTCCTTTGGGGCAAATCCAATTTCGGTGAGGAGTTTTCGTATCCATAGAACTTCTGCCAACCCTCGTGCTATTCCTCTGAACTCTGCTTCGGCGCTTGACAAGGCAACTACCTTTTGCTTTTTGCTCCTCCATGTGACGAGATTCCCACCTACAAGAGTAAAGTACCCTGACGTGGATCTGCGGTTTCCCTTGTCTCCTGCCCAGTCTGCATCTGTATATACTTGAGTTTTCAGGTGTCCATTTGGTTTAAACAGGACTCCATGGCCAGGTGTCCCTTTTAGGTATCTTATGATTCTGAAGACTGCTTCCATATGTAGGACTTGGGGTTGATGCATAAATTGGCTCACTCTCCCTACAGCGTATGCTATATCTGGTCGAGTGTGTGCGAGATATATTAGTTTTCCCACGATCCGTTGGTATTGGTCTTTGTTTGCTAACTCGGCTCCTTCCTCCATATATAATTTTTGATTACACATCATAGGAGTATCCGAAGGCTTGCAATCTATCATTCCTGTCTCGGCTAGCAAGTCTAGGACATATTTTTTCTGGCAGATGAAAATCCCTTGTTGTGATCTTAGCACTTCAATCCCGAGGAAGTACTTGAGCATGCCTAGATCTTTCATTTCGAACTCCATGAACAAGTTTTCTTTCAGTTTCTTCATTTCCTTCTCATCATTTCCTGTAATAATCATATCATCGACATAAATAATCAAGCAGGTTACCAGATTGTTCCTCTGTTTGAGGAACAAGGTATGATCAGAGTTACTTTGTTTGAACCCGTATTTTTTCATGGCGATCGTAAATCTTCCGAACCATGCTCGTGGAGATTGTTTTAGTCCATAGAGGGACTTCTTTAGCCGACATACTTCTCCGTCTTTGAAGTTCTCTTGGAACCCAGGTGGAGCTTCCATGTATACTTCTTCCTTCAATTCTCCATGGAGGAAAGCATTCTTCACGTCGAACTGGTGGAGTTGCCATCCTTTATTTGCGGCTATTGAGAACAAGACTCTAATTGTGTCGATTTTGGCCACCGGGGAGAACGTTTCCGAGTAATCTATCCCATATGTTTGTGTGTAGCCTTTTGCTACTAGTCGAGCTTTGTATCTTTCAACTTTTCCGTCTGGTTTGTATTTTACTGTAAAGAGCCAGCGACACCCCACCGGTTTCTTTCCTGTAGGAAGAGTGCACTTTTCCCATGTCTCACTTTTCATTAAGGCTTCCATCTCTGTTTTCATGGCCTCTTTCCAATTTTCTGATTTTAACGCTTGTTCCACACTGGTAGGAGTTTCTTCTGAATATAGGGCAGAGACAAAAGCCTTGGCTTCCTTTGATAGATTTCCGTTGGCTAAGTTAGCCATAGGATACTTTGATCCTCTGGACTCCTTTTCTGGTGAATATCGTCTCGGTGGGATTCCTCTGTTTGTTCTTGGGGGCAGAACATATCTTTCTGACGTGTCCTCGTGTATTGCTTCTTGTGTTGTTTCTTGTACAGGTTCACTTTGTTCTGTTCTTTCATTGTTAGTAGTAATATTATCTGAACCGTAAGGGTTACTCATATTTACTACCTCGGGTATCGGCTCGGGTATCGGGCCGGGAGAGACTTCTTGGGCTTCTTCGGTGGCACTGATAGTGTGATCTTCAGGTTGTATAGGCGGGCTTCCAGGTGACTCATTTGCAGGTGACTCATTATGACTCTCATCCTCTTGAATCGGGACATACTTCAACCAACTCAGTGTGTCAAGATATTCATTCTCCCCCTGACCACTGTGATGGGAGGAGTAATAGTATTCTGTCTCAAGGAAATTCCAGTTCATTGTGGTAAACATGTGCCTAGTTTTTGGGTTGTAGCATCTATACCCTTTTTGGTTCACCCCATACCCAACGAAGACACATTTTTCTGCACATGGGTCTAGTTTCGTTCTATATGATTTGGGTATATGAACGAAGACAGTGCATCCAAACACTTTGGGCTCAAGTGTCAGACTTGTGGGTATGTTGGTGAGTGCACCCAGGGTTTGTAGGGGAGTTTTTAAATTCAAAATATTGGTTGGAAGGCGATTAATGAGGTAAGTGGTTGTTGCTAAGGCTTCAGGCCAAAAGGACTTTGGAACTTTAGACTCGATAAGTATGGCCCTAGTCATTTCTAATAAGATGCGGTTTTTCCGTTCGGCCACACCATTTTGTTCTGGTGTGTGTGGACACGTTGTTTGGTGCACGATTCCTTTAGATTGGCAAAATTGTTGCATAGGGCTGTTAACATATTCTCCCCCATTATCAGATCGTAGGATCTGAATATTCTTCTGATACTGGGTTTGAATTAGGTTATAAAATAAAAGAAATTTATCAAGGACTTCAGATTTGTTTTTCAGAAAATACACCCAGGTCATTCGAGTGCAATCATCTACAAATATCACAAAAACCTGAAGTTTTGCCCCCCACTAATTGGTGCTGGACCCCATACATCAGAATGGATTAGAAAAAATGGTACGTCAACCCTTGTGTTATTTAATTTAAACGTTTGTCTATGGCTTTTAGCTAATACGCATGTTTCACAAGGTGGCACACTTTTAGACGGAAAAATCTTAGGAAATAAAATATGTAGATAACCCGTGGACGGATGACCTAGTCTTCTATGCCACAACCATGCTTCTCGTTCACTACTTCCATGTGCAAGCATAGCTGTGCCATTTTGAGTCACCTCGTCCACATAGTATAGCCCTTGTCTTTCAGTGCCACGCCCAATAATCACCCCCGTCCTGATATCCTGTAAGATACAAAATGTTGGATGCATAAGTACCGAACAATTTAATTCTTTTGTTACATGACTTATAGACAAAAGTTTATGTGATAGAGAGGGAACATATAGACAATTAGACAATTTTAATATGGAAGAGATTTCAATAGTTCCCCCTTGTTTCACATCCATCTTTCCACCATTAGCCGTTTGTATATGGGATTTTCTTGGTGTTGACACTGATGTAAGGTCAGATAATTCATAGGTCATTGTATCAGTGGCACCACAATCAAAGATCCATTTGTTGGACATTTGATTATCAATTTGTGCCATATTAGCTTTACCTACACATGTATACTTTTCAAAATATTGATTTAAAGGAATATTGTTTTGAGGATTAGGAAAAATATTGTTTTGATCTTTTTCAGATGGGTGGCTTTTATTATTTCCAAAAAATTGGTTGGTTTTATTATTTCCAAAAAATTGAGTTAAGCCACTATTGTCATTTGTTTGACACATACTATTTTTAATTTTTTTACCATGTTGTTTTTGAAAACTAGTATTGGGTTTGGAATCAGGAATATCACATTTGCCAAGGGTGTAAGTGGAATTTATGTGGTAATATAAGGGTTGTTTGGGTTAGGGTTTTCTCCCTTAACCCCGGTACCTGTTTCCATTGTGAACCCGCCATCACCATTGTTGCCTCCTTCGGCTGCGACCGATACACCACCAAATCCACCACGGTCGCCATCGCTAGTGTTGGTGGCGTTCGTGTTGCCCACTGCGGAGGCGGCCTTCCCTTTGTCGGTGTTCGAAGCTCCTTTCTTGTGGCCATCGTTCCACCAGTCGGGGTATCCCACGATCTTGAAGCATTGTTCTCGGGTGTGCTTTGTCATGCCGCAGTGAGTGCATTTCAGGTTTGTTTTATCCTCTTTGGGTGTCGATCCATGTTTCTTACCTGCAAAATCAGTTTTGCGGTACCCTTTTGACACGAACCCTAACCCGCCCGGGTCGGTGGCAACAAGTCCGGCTGTGATTCCTTGTGTTTCACTTGGAATTGTTCCAAGAATCCTCTAATGAGCAGCTTCTTTTCGGACTGCAGCGTATGCCGCCTCCGCGGTAGGAAGAGGTTCCCATCGAAGTATTTCCCGTTTGATTGGGTCATACTTCCGGTCAAGGGCATTTAAAAATTGAAAGAGTTTGTGTTCTGACCTGATTTTTGTGTATACTTTGATATCTTCTGGACATTTCATGGGATTTGGATCTATTCTTTCAATCTCTCCCCAAATCCCCTGTAGTGATATCCAGAATGTTTCCAGTGTGGAACCATTTTGTTTGATCTCGTTTGATTTGACATGGAGATTGAAAGCTTGGAGCTTGTCCTTTCCACTGCTGTAAGTGACCGCCAATGCTTCCCATAGTGACTTGGCTGTGGGAAACTCGGTAAGGTTGCTTGCAATCTCTGGTTCAATGTTCTGAATGAGCCATGAGAACACGATCAAATCATCTTGTTCCCACTGCTCTGGACTCTCACCATTCTGACTTGGGGATTCTGTGGTCAGATGGTTGAGTAATGGTTTGGATTTTCCACCAATTGCGACTCGAATCATTCGGGTCCATAATGGGTAGTTTTGGCTGTTGAGCTTGAGATTAATCTGCAAACTTTCTGATAGTTTCGGGTGTTGGGGCTGAGAATTTTTTAACAGCTTTGCGAGTTGCAGAGACAACTCTGCATTTGAGCTGCTGTCTTCGGACATGGTGGCTTGATTGTGTTTGGGTGTTTGTCGGTTGGTAGGTGATGAGCAGCTAGTTTCTTAACACTGCTCTGATACCATGTTAATTGGTACACAAGAGTATATGACTGGAATTGTATTGATTTGAATAATTTACATGATAGCTTTCTACCTCTATTTATATGAGATTACATGTGGGCATCCAAGGAAAGAATTGAATTGATATGAGTTGTATATTGAGCTGTAAATTGAAGCTGTGAAATAGCTGTCAATTAGTCCCTTAATTAGAGGAGATGATGATTTTATAATCTGATCCTTATTTTCTAACATATCTATCTATTGTGTTTACAGCAGGAAGAGAGTTCTGATGAACCAGGTAGTGCCATATTAGCATATCGCCGCTTTTATACCGACTCAAGCGGTAATTTTTATCAACCCGAACCCGTTGCATATTATGTAAGTAATGTACACAGCTTAAATCTTATAAAAGTGAAGTGACATATAACATCGCCATGTATATAACATTTTATTGTTTTTGTAAACTAAACTGGAGCAAATGGTCGCGCTTCAACAACAACACCCTGAATTATCAGAGAAGCAAATTATGCGACAAGTCTTGGGGGAGCGGCCCGGGTGGAAACGTGGCATCAAACCAATGCCAAGCGTGCCTTAACAACCTCCACCTCCACTTCATAGAACAGATCAGCGGATGTTTCACAGGCTGAGGTTGAGGAGATGATATCAACGAGACTAGCAAGCGAACAAGAATAATGGCAGTCTCAAATGATGACAAATATGATGACACAAATGCAGAGTCAAATTCAAACCCAAGTCCAGAACGCCTTGAGGAAAAGTGGTCATTCTCAACAAAGTGATGATGAAGATGATGGTGAGTCGTCATTTTGATTTGATGTTTGTTATGAATATTTTGAAACATTTTGGATATTTGTTTGTATCACTTGTTAACTCTAAACAATCGTTAGCTTTTATGTTATCGTTTGTAATTGCAATTGATCTGATTGTTGGGATGGTATTATTGACATTTAAAAGCAGGTTTTGTACCCAGAAATACTGGGTGGGTTGCTACGAATGCAGCTAAATTTTAAAAAAAAAAATTGGTTTTTTGCGGCGATATTTCGTCGCAAAAAATATTAATTAATATTTTATTTTTTTTTTCAAATTTAAAAAGAAAATATAAATATATTGCAGCGATTTTTTCGTCGCAAAAAAATTTTTCAGAAATATTTTGTTTTTTTTAAATCCAGGTGGGGTCCACTAATGTTTCGTCGCAAATTTCGTCGCAATAAACCTTTTGCGACTACTAATTTACGGCGACTTAAAAACGACGAGAGTTTCGTCGCAATAAACATTTTGCGACGAAAATGGTATATATTGCGACGATTTTTATCGCCGCAAAAAATGATATTTCTTGTAGTGTGAAGCATGTATAACTTTGCATTTCGTGATAATATCAGTTAACTTCAATAACCATCTCAGACTGGGCTAGCCGTAGACAACTTTGATTGTCTAATAAAGACTTGGGTTCGAGCCCTCTAGGGACACATCTCGGGGTGGCCTGGCCACAACTTAACATTGATTAGGAGTCAGACCAAAGTTATAATCTAATGTGATCTCTTGAGATAAAGATGGTAGTTCGAATTTAAGCCCTTAACTCTAGCTGACCCTATGAGAAGCTTTGCTTCATGTAGATTTTTAAGGCGGGGATGATACAGACGAGTTCACGAATACAATAGTACTTATTTCTCATAAAACTTCAGTAGTTCAAGGAATAAAATCAGTTATTAACAACCTAATTTACACTCAAATTCATCCACAAGGCCAATATAACAAAATGAAACTACCAATACAATCAATTGTCTATCCCAATACTATTCTTAATTATATGCAAAAGAATGTTTTCCTACTATTTTTTTTTGTTAAATTTACAAATAACTAACATTCCTATAACTATTCAAAATGGTCTATTAAGATTCTTGAAATCCATAGACTCAATACACTCAACTTTTCCTCTATGCAAATTCCACTCCTTCAACAACTCACAAGCTTTCTCCTTTGTTTTCAATGAAGAACCAACTTGCAACAGCAACAAAAGCTTCTGAAAACCTCCTACTTGAAGTGCTTCAATAGCTACACCTTCTTCATCTCCAATACTCTTGCCATATCTACTCAATCTCCAAAGATTCGACACCGAAAACTCCGTCGCGATATCCGAAACACGCAACAGTTTTTTCACCAGCACCGGGACAGTTAACACATTGGCGTAGGCTCTCGCGAGCCCTTCGTCCATGCTGCAAAGACCCTCGAGTACGCCTAACGCCTTCTCGCATACGCTTTTCGAGCAGTCTACGAGCATTTCTATGAGCTTTTCGATTAAACCGGTTTCGAGAAGCTTCTTTATTAGGGTTTCCTTTTGATTAAAAGATGTTGATGGAGTGACTAGATGGTAAATTGTTAGTAATGAAGCGTTTGTTGTTGTTGGGTCAATTGGCTCTTTCATGAGTTTTGCTAATGCTTCTATGCTTCCTTCTATATTAGCAAATTGTTCGAGTTTGGGTTGTTCGGTTGAGAGAAGTTCTTTAAGTACCAACACCGCGTTCCTTCGGCCCGATAAGGTTCCGAGCTTTAAAATCTTTACTATTGCGCGTAAAGATTGGTTTGACCCGAGACCAGACTTGGCCTCTTGGTCAAACGGAAGAATCAGAGTTAAACCCGACAATATTTCTTCCAAAACCGAGGCGTTTTCTTGATCCTCAGAAAACGCCTCAAATGTGTCGGTCAGCACTTTAGCTGACCCATTTGACACAATGCACCTTTTAGTCCTCTCACTTTCTCTCGCTAAATCTTTAATCTTCACCACCATCTCCCTAACACCTTCCGCATCTCCCTTCGCCCCCATCGCGACAATCTTCGATAAAACATGCAACACTTGAGACGAGCTAGGCGGGGCTCGAGGCGTGGGGATGCGATCAAACCCATAGGACTTGTTCTCAACGCACCAATCTTGAATCATCCTTGTGATCGTGTGGTTCGGGACGGGCTCAAGGCTCGTTAAAACCACACCGGTCACGGGACAAGTGTCCTTTCCATCATCATATATCCACCTCTCCACATTTTCCCTGTCGTAGGTTATTCCGGTCGATAACGTCACCGGATCTTTCATTAGTTCTAGCGATATCGGGCATCGAAAAAGCTCTGGTACCGTCACCTCTACCGCCTCAACATCCATCAGTTTCTTGATGTTGTTAGCATTTCGTGCTGCTCTTCGGTTCCTATACGCTGAAATCATATTACTACGTTGTTAATTATCTACAAAGAGTCAAACAAACTTTAAACTTTTGTAACGTTTTGTAGCTTTTTTGAGAGAAATTGAGATGGAAGAATAATGAGGAGGGGAAGTTGTGTTGTTGTATGTTTATAATAAGATATATAGAAAGGTGAAAACGCGGATGTTGAAGTTTGAAAAGGTGGTGGGTTGATGATGAAAATGATTGAAAAGAACGTATGACGGTATGAGATTAGGAAAGTGTAAAAGATATAAAATATTATACAACAGAGATGGGGATGTGAAAGTTGAATGTTGACCAATTAGGGAGCTTGAAAATTGAAGTTTGAAAGGGTAGATTTACAAGTAATTTGAGAAAGGAGCGGTCAACGGAGAGGTGTTTGAAGGGGTCGGTGTTGACTAGAGTACTGTTTGTTCATGTTTCATGACTCATGATAAACTTATTAGTTACATGGTACCGAGAGCATTTAAAGTAGATTTTTTATTTTTATTCATATAACTATATTAAATATTTTTATTCTTTCTTTTTTTTAATTAAATAATAACTTTTATACCCTTATCATTACTTCTTTCACTCTACTCCACTCATAATCACTTTAAAAAATACTAAAAAATTTATAAGGATTAAACAGTGATTCTTTAATATATCAATTAACAATAGTATTTTCTCTCTCATTCACTCACAACCACTCAAAACCATTCCATATAATATACCAAACATACTTATATTTTAAGAGACTCCACTGTGAATGCTCTTATATTATTATAATGAGTTTAAAAGTACACAAGTGTAAGTGGATGATCTAGACACAATTTAGTTTAGAGCAAGGCTGTAACTTGTGAAGTGGTATTTGTACGTGTAGAATGTGTTTATTCTCTTAATTAATAGTTGAAAGTTTAAATCTTATGATAGACAAATTAAATTGATTTAAAAATAGATTAAGAGCGGTCTTAAGAAATAGTTAAGGTTTATTATATGGTTTGAGATTTGTCACTAATAACAAATTTTTTTCTAAATTTTTATCTAAATTTTCAGTACAAAAACTTTATGGTTTGTTTCATTTTAATCTAAGGTTTCATATTATCGGACTGAAAATGAAACAATTATTTTAGACTATAATTGAAACTAATAAAACTTTTAACGTTAAATTTATATTCTTGACCTTTTGAAGTACAATAATTATCTTTTCAAATATCAAGCAATAAAACCATATTTAAGTCAAAAAAATTATTTATTAAGAATGTAGTGAAAACTGAAAAGAGTTTCTCTTAAAAGATCTTAAGGCTTTTGCACAAGAAACAATTGAATAGATTTTTATTTGAAACGGTAAATACTGAACGTCAAAAACCAGAAAACCACTGAATATAACTTTCAAAATGAATCATACAAATTACTTATAAATAAAAGTTCAATAGAATATTTATATATTTTAAATTTTTATAACAAATAATATATTCGGAGACCTTTTTATCGGGCGGAATACGTGTATTGAGTTGCCCGCATTTTGCGCGTGATTTCAGTTTTCCTCCGCGCCTACTCACGCGCATGTAACGCGCATTAAAAAAATCCACAATCTCAATTTAGTTTTTCAACTTACTTTTTTTATAATAATATAATGAAGAGTAAATTACCGTTCGTATACCTGAGGTTTGATGATTTTAACCATTTGCATCACTACAGTTTAAAAATTCTCAAATACCCCCTAACGTTTTATTTTTATTCTTATTTGCATCCAAATGACTAACGACGTTAAATAATTCTGTTAATATTTTATGAAATGACAAAATTACCCTTTATCTCTTTATCTCTTTCTCTCTCTATCTCTTAACCCTTAACCCACAACCCCACCCACTCCTCACGCTTTCTCTCTCTTAAAAGAAGAAAATTTGATCATTGATAAAGGTACCCCTGATGTAAAGATAGAGGAAACAGGGGATGTTTTCATAGAGAATAGGTTAACAACGACAACAACGATGAAAACGAGCACAAGTATCAATTCGTATTTGTTCATGATTTGGTGGATTTGTTGCGGAGCCAGAGTCAGGTAGCTTCACTGTTCATGAATTTTTTGTTGAACCTCCATTAATGGAAGATAATTTCATCATTAAAGAAAAGGGAATAGGTCAAGATTTAAGGGAATTAGAGGTCAAACAACAGGGTGAAATTGAAGATGAACAGAAAGAATTGAGTGAGAGTTTTAATGTTCCATCGGATGAAAAGGTTAACGCTTTTGTAGAAGAAGAGTCTTTTTCGGGTCAAATTCTACAAAGGGTTGATGTTTCTGATACTGATTCAAATCATTCAATTGATTTGGAAGAAGGTTCCAAGGATTTTGTTGCAGATGCTTCGAATTGTGATGAAGTTCATGACTTACATGAGAAAAGTGAGTTAAATTTGGGTGAAAGTGGTGTTTTGAAGCAGGAACAGGATAATTTGTTGGAAGAGTTTATCATGGAAATGATGGTTTCTGCTATGGTTTTGATTTGTCTCAGGAGTCTGAAATCGATCCTCTTGATGATCACCCGGAATCAGATGACTCCGGTGATGGGTTTATCTCAATTTGCCCTCAAGATGTTGGTTCTGTCAATGAACCTGAGCCTGAAGTTTTGATTCAATCTTTTGCAAAAGAGATTGATGATGATTACATTGAATTGGAACCTAATTTCAAAAAGGAACCGCAGAGTTCTGATTCCAATTGCAAGCACGAATCAGATTCTGGCTTTGAGAACTCAATGGAATCAGAGAGTGAACAGATAAACTCATGGGACTTAGATTCAGACGAAGAAGATGATGCTGATGTTCTGGGTTTCAAATCGGCGAAGTTATAAACATAGATCTTCTGAAGAAGAATGACAACAATCCGGTCCCGCCTGAGGCGCACTGTGACATCTCACAATATCAAGCAAAGAACATTGAGGGTATACTTTCACATTTGTGTGACAACTCAGATGATACAGATGGATTTGATGATATGACTGACAACGAGTCATCAGAGGATGACATCAGCTATTCAAAGTGTACTTCAGAAAATGAAAACACAAACTGCATCAAGGAAGAAAAAGAGAATCACTATGATCTACATGTGGTTTCATGCTCATCTTCTGATGAACAAAGTTTTAGAAACATTCAAGATATTCCCAAATCAGAAAGGAAACCTAAGATTCTTATTGTTAAAGATCATGTGGTGAATGTGATAGTGTTGGACGTTTGTCACTAACAAGACTGTCCATTAAGCTCGTTAACTCACTGGGGGTATCAACGATCCTCACGTATGTTCATAGTCCATTTATCGTGTTAACCGAATCATTTTCGTGTACTCGTTCCGAGTGTGTTAACTATCCTTACGTATTTATCATTTTTATATGTATAAAGTTTTAGTTGAATTCTCGTATACACGTTCGTGTTAGTAATAATAATAATAATAATAATAATAATCATAATAATAATAATAATAATAAATAATAATAATAAATAATCATAATAATAATAATAATAATAATAATATAATAATAATAATAATAATAATAACAAATAATAAAATAAATAAGTGCAGGAGAGTATTTTGTAATTTATAAAACTTCAAAAGAAGTTTTAAAATATAAAATAACAAATACTAAACCTCAGGACCAAATCTGTAATTTAATTTTAATTGTTTGGGAATAAAAGAAACAAATCGAAACCGCAGGGACCAATTGTGTAATTTTTCAAAAACCCAACCTCCGCCCCCGTGTTTCCGGCGCCCTGTTCCGGCCGAACTCCGGCAACAACTCCGGCGACTCCAAAACCGATTAAAACTTGATTTTTACAGCCCAAATTACACCGAATCGTTTCGTGAACAAGAATCGAACTCAATGCACACACAAAACGCGTTGAAACGGTCGATTAACGGCTATAATTTTTTTCACTTTATTTTCGAAACGTTCAATGGTTAAATCACCCACTCAAACACTAATATAATCAAATTAAAACGGCCAACTCGAACTTTATAATCCTATAAATTGAATACCAACTGCAATCCCAATCGAAACACACACACACACTGAATCCGATCACCATCTTCACCCTCATTTATTTTTTAAGGCTTTTTAAGCGTCTAAAAATTATACAAAAATCCCTAAAAATTATAAAAATAAATTTTATAAACTTCCCTTATTTTAAATCTCACAAAATTATTTTCCGTAAATTTATTTATTTAAAAACCTTAAAAATCTTTATAAAATATTATTTATAAATATTATAAATAATCATTTTTATAAAAATAGGCATTATATCGTAATTAATTATAAAATAATCATGGAAAATCATAGAAATTATACATAAATTATTTACAAACGTAATTATAAGTTATATATGTAATCGTAAGCAATGTTAAATAATATTTCAAAATATTACAACGAATTTATACATAATATATCTAAATATTATCAGATATTAAACCCAAAAAACTAAATTTATAATCAAACTTGAATACATATATCTAATCGTGTACGAGTCAAACCGAACCGACTCGAATTCAACCAAACATACCTATTCGCGCTGAATATGTTTTAAAGGCTTAGTTATAATCAATAATAGGTATTGATCGTGTTTGATCGTGCATTGCTTTATTCTGTGAAGTCTTTGTGCATTACATCAACTCAAGGTGAGTTTCGTGGCCCATTTTTATGCTTATACAAGTTTTCAATGTTTTCAATCAATGGGGGAAAAGTATGCTCACCCGTTTTCAATGCTGTACAATCTTACATACAATTTTTCATACTTGGAATCAACGTGATACTGTTTTTCATACATACATGGTGTTATTCTATGGATCATCTCCCGGTTTGGGAACCCGCGGTTAGGTATTGGTAGTACTACTGGGTTGACACCCCCACCCATCGACGATTAGTTAATTTGTGAGTTACCAACACAGCTGCCAGCAATCAGGCCATGGGTGAATATATTCCGTCTAATTTATATGTATAACGTCATTAGGTTTGGTTGTCTAAAACACATGTTATGTGGTTTTGCTTGCTTATAACAGTATGATTCCACATCAAATTCTATACAGCATCAACTACATGTTTTCAATTTAAACCTGCGGAACTCACCAACATAATTGTTGACATTTTTGAGCATATCTTTTCAGGTGATCATAATCAAAGAGGATAGCTAGAGCCGATGCCTTAGCAGAGACCCTCAGGATACAATAGACTTGCATTAGTGTTGTATTTCATTTGCCTTTGTATATGAACACTGTGTATGTTGGATTTAGAATTAATAAGACTATGATAGTCGTGGAACTGACTAACCACGACACAAGTCACCATTGTGTCAGGCGACGTCATGACACGAAGATTTTTGCATATATTATGTCTCTATAAATAAACCAGGTGTTATGACGACCCCGTCCGTCGCATCCTCGTGTTTCCGCTATAAGCGAGGGTGTGACACGCACGGACTTGACCTCCGATCGGAAGGAGAGCTTGCCGATGCATCAGCTCTGATCGTCTTCCGGTGTCGAAGCCTTGGCGGAAGATCTCTTGGAAGGGGCCGCAGTTGTAGATGCGGAAGCCACGGTCGGTCCCGGCGGCGAAACAGCCGGAATCTTGGTTGAAGGAGAGGTGGAGGAGGTTGGGGTGTTGGACCGAGATAAAGAGAGAAAGAGTGAGGAGTGGGTGGGGTTGTGGGTTAAGGGTTAAGAGAGAAAGAGATAAAGAGAGAAAGGGTAATTTTTTCATTTCATAAAATATTAACAGAATTATTTAACGTCGTTAGTCATTTAGATGCAAACGGGAACAAAAATAAAACGTTAGGGGGTATTTGAGGATTTTTAAACTGTAGGGATGCAAATGGTTAAAATCACCAAACATCAGGTATGCAAACGGTAATTTACTCTATAATGAAATAACTATCACGAACCATTCAATTTATCGCTCATTAGTAATCTCATGGCTTCTTAAATATGAGGTCGTAAGTTTTAAGTTTTGTCTAGGGCAATATTCATGGTGAATAAGAAGATTGTGTAATTGTAAGTTTTCTTCTTAAAAGACGGGTCATATCATCATGCTTTTTCTTTGGGTGGAATTGTTCTTCGTTTGTTAGAGTCGTCACATGTGACCGGGGCTTTGTTGTTAAAAAAATAACTATCTAAAATAAAATTACTCTAACCTTTTCTTATCAAAAGCTTATGCTATTCCTAAACGTCCCCATAAATACTTGCTATCAAGTTTAAACCTTTATTTGTTGTTTTGCTCAAACCAACGTTACTATTTGTGTAATTAACTTACAAAAAATTAAGTGTTTGCTTAATTGCTTTTATTTTTACATTTTTACAACCTACATTTATCTCTATATATAATAAAAAAAAACAGGTTTAGCCAAGTGTCCACATTTTAAGCCAATCGAGTACACGTGTCAAAATTTTAAGTATATAATGTCACATGTCAATCAATTAAGCAACCTATACATTCTAATCCATTTAAAAAAGGGCGGATCTCTTATAGACCCGTTTTCTAAATGGGTTGTCTTATAACCCTTTTTAATTCCTTCAGAAACCCTAATTCGGACCTCTTTCTTCTTCACCCGTTTTGTGTTTTGGGCGTTCTACGATTTTATTTGTAACCCTATGTAAGGCCCCGGATCTCAGGAAACCTCACAGTTGGTCATTCACAGCAAAAGCATAGATTTAAGGCAATCATTTACTTATATACGTATATATATATATATATATATATATATATATATATATATATATATATATATATATATATATATTGCAGCGGAAAAATACAGAAATTTCAATTCATTACAACGTAGTTAAATTAAAATATAAACATTGTCGTTAAACATCAAAAACTCTTTAAAGTCCTCTTAAATTCCTCTTAAATTCCTCTTCATCAGGGATGCCAGTCTTTAGATGCCAAGAAGCTTCAGATCCATGCTCCTATCCCTTAAGCCCTAACGCTCACCTATCAACTGATATGCATATAAAAGTCAGCTTCGCTGAGTGAATTCTAGGTTTACTTTGTTAAATAACTTTTGTAAAAGGTATTAGCTTTAACAGTTGACAATATTTACCATCTATCAGAACACCAATACACACGGGCTATCACCTTATCGATACTTTATCATTTCTTGTCAATTATTACTCTTCTTTATACGTCAATTCTCTCTCACTATCGGTGCGTATGATAAACACGGGACTTTACCGACACGCCCATCCAGGCCTTACTGTCGTACCCAAACAGGCCATTATTGTCATGCCAATCCAGGCCTTACTGACCTGCCTGTTCGAGCATTTACTTTATCAGGGTGAGAGCACAACGAATGCAACCCTCCTTTATCAATTGCTTGCAAGGCTTTACTTTATCAAGGTACACGTTATAGGCTCAATAACCTTTCTTTACGTTTCACTTTCATGTTTAAGATATATATAATATAACACAACACATTACAAGACAATTCATCACTACAAATGTCATATCACAATAAGGAAAGCACGTTATCAATTCATTAGAAACCCCCTTTTCCCATATAAGATAGTGTATAAAACTTTACTTTAAACGAACTGATCATAAAAGTATGTATTTTAGTATGCATATCGCCCCAAGACATTTAAAACATGTATAAAATAGGGGATCTAGAACTCACCTGAACTTAGCAAAATAGCCTCTATTTAAGTAACTTAAGCTATGGTCCGAATGCACAAGCTGCACGAAAGTTAATACACAAAAACGTCATTTTCTTTCCAATTTCGCTACCAGTTTCGCTACCAGTTTCGCTGGCAGTTTCGCTGTCACACCCCAACCTTGACGGCGGAAACGTCGAGGTGTGAGAGTTACGATTGTTCACAGCCACATAACGCTATATTTAATGTAAATATTCAAATTAATAGCTTCAAAAGGAATTACAAACATAATTCTCAATATGCAATAAGTTCCAACATGACAAAACATTTTATTTATTTAACTAGGTCCACGTCCTAGTTTTATTGCAAGCTTCAAAAGACCACTTTAAACTTGAGGGTTACCTGAAACATGATAAAATTAAAAGGTCAACTAAAAATAGTTGGTGAGTTTCCAAGGTTTCCATACATAATATAAAAGATTACAAGTGGCAATTCATGTCATAGGTTATAAGCTAGTAAGGTTATAGAACACATATCTTTACAATCAAACCTCGACTTGATTACAAGTATATAAGATTGTCTAAGTGTATTTGGTTCCCTAGTGCACAAGCATACGGCTCCTAGGAGTCGGCAATACATCGACTTTAGCACCAAATAGGCTTGTCAGGCCCAAAGATCTAAGACGTCGCTAGGCTAGCAATAGTTAATGATCGTAACAAACTATGTATCTCATATAATCACTTACATCACGCAAATAACCATGTCAAAATATAAAGATGAATTGCAAGTGCTTTATAAGTCTCAAACGTTTATAAGTGTATGATGTATAAGTATCATGTTTCATCCCAAAATAGTGTGAAATAAAGTAAAAAGGGACAAGGAAAACTCACATGAAATAAATAAGATGATGATAAGATGATGATTGGATAATAAACAACGTTCCCACAAAAATCCTCACAAGGCACCTAAGTATGAGTACATTTACAAGATTTAAGTTTAATTATATAGGTTTAACGTTTGGATGAAGACTAGAATTTTAAAAAATTTTCTTTTTAAGACATGCCAAAATAATTGTTATTTGTTAACAATTGAAGATCGTTTATATTTCCTTGAATTATATATATATATATATATTGTTATTCAAAGGTGTAAATAAATTACAATAATAATAATTTAAAATGTTGTATATACATTTTAAATAAAAATTTTAGAGCTTACTATTTTAAACAAAATTTTGTTAACAAGAGGTTCCATAATAATCTACTAATTATTATTTTCGAATCATATTATTAGAATTTATTCAAACCATCTTTTCTTAAAATGTTTTATAAATAAAATAAACGTTTTTATTTAAACTTAAAAAATATTTCAGAATGTCTTTGAAGGGTTTTTAAAAATTTAGAATGTATAAAAGTAATTTTGATATATTTTAAAAATTTTTCAAAAATTTAATTTAGGCTAAAAAGCCTTTAAAAAATAGATGAGGGAGCCCGGGTTTGAACCCGGGACCTCAAAGTGTGCAAAGGGCTCGGGAACCAGTAGACCAAGCATACAGCCGCGGTGTAGAATGGTTCCAATTCCTTTTAAGCAAGGTTACAAAGCAATCCCAATCCATATGAACCCTAGAAATCGAGCGATCCCAAATTGAACACCCAATCGATTCTGATAACAGAAACATTCATGGGGCTTTTGTTCCTCAACTAAATCGAGTTCATTTCCACATTTAATTACCTGAATTCATGAGAAATTGGTAGACAATGAGCTCAAGAACGATCGCGGCTACGATGGCAATTTGTTCAGGTTGAAATCGGTGATGAAAATCAAATTCGTTTTACAGAAAGCTTCGAATGATGGTCATGATCGAAAGCCCTTTGTCAGTTGTGGGTTAGAGGGTTCGAAAAGAGGTTTACGAGTGAGTTGCAGGTCCGCGACCGAGAGGGTGTTTCGAGATGGAATTCGTGTGTGTTTCAGATGCAATGGAGTATATCAACAGCTTAGAAACGATTAATAGTTCGATAGTGCGGATTTAATTTAATTGTTATTGCGGTTTTAGTGCGATTGATTGCTGGAAAAGGTCCCGAAAACATGGGTGGAATCGTGGGTCGAAGTTGGGTGGAGAAGAAAGTGAGTTGGGTGTTTAGAATTTACAAAGATGGTCCCTCAACTTTCCCTTGTTAACATTTTATGTAAAAAAACTTTGTGTTTAAAGTTTCTAAATTGTCATAAATGCCCCTTAACTTAATTAAGCTTTAAATTTTATAAATTTTATTTATAACTTATTAATTGTTTAACCTTTATAAATTTTTATTTAATGAACATTTATCATAATACGCAAAAGTTGTAATTACTTGTATTATTACTTTTATTATTATTATTATTATTATTTTTATTATTATTATTATTATTATTATTATTATTATTATTATTATGATTATTATTATTATTATTATTATTGTTATTATTATTATGTAATAAATTAAGTTATTAACTTAAATTAACAACCCATATAGTTTGACAGAAAAGTCCTTACAAGCACATAACGACGTTAATTTTTTTTAACAAAAATACGAAAGGTTACATTCGCTACCAGTTTCGCTGGGCAGCACTTCTGCCAGTTTCGCTGGACAGATTCGCTGCCATGAGCGCCCAACTTTCGTTGGAATTTCCTAGTTTCGCTAAGTCTATAGGTCAACCTAAGCACTAGCGAACTTACCAACGAAACTGTAATTTCGCACCAGCGAAACTGTAGTTTCGCTAGAAATCTCCTAGTTTCGCTGGATGCACGCACAGTTTCGCTGGATGAATACTCAGTTTCGCTGGATCGAGGCCCAGTTTCGCTGGACGAACGAAAACTAAGAACCAGCCCGTTTTTAACCCAAAATCTTAACTTTTTACGTTCAAATCCTTGGTTTACCATCCATGAAGCCATATCTAACCTTTTTACACGTTTTCATACGTAAAAATTTGACCTTTATGTGTTTCTTTGAAACTTTTCAAAACCCAAAACCCTAGAATCCGGGTTTGATCTACAGAAGGGTTTAGAGGTCGATTCTTACCTGGATTTGTTCCTCTTTTCTTAGGGTTTGATGCTCCAACACCCAGATCTTCAATCCTTCAACCTTTGAAGCTCCAAATCTTGAGTTTTCTTCACTTTCTCTCTCTACTTTCTCTCTCTATGAATTTGGGGGCTAGGGTTGCAAATGCTGGAATAGAGCTGATAATGCATGTTTAAGGGCTGATTAAGGGCCCTTAAACCCATCAAAACATAGCCCATTAAGGTTAATTTAGTCCATAGCCCACTAATTTGCCTTTTTTTCTTAAATTAACCCTTGAAAGCCCGTTATTATTAAATGACTTGCTTCGGGAAATTTCAGGCGTTACAAGTCTCCCCCCTTATTTAGGTTTCGTCCTCGAAACCTGCCTCATCATTAAACAGATCGGGGTACTGTCGTCTCATTTCCTCCTCGGATTACCAGGTGGCATCTGACCCCTTTCGGTGTTTCCATTGCACTTTGACTTGCTTGACTACTTTGTTTCTCAACTGTTTCTCATTCCGGTCCAATATAGCCACTGGTTGCTCTACATAATTCAGCTTCTCGTCCACTTTGATGTCGTCTAGAGGCACAACTTCCTCATCCGGTGCTAAACATTTCCTTAAATGCGAGACATGAAAGGTAGGATGAATCCCACTTAACTCGTTGGGGAGGTCCAACTTATAAGCTACACTCCCAACCCGAGCCACTATCTTGAATGGCCCGATAAATCTTGGACTTAACTTCCCCCTCTTTCTAAATCGAATAATCCCTTTCCATGGCGAAACCTTCAACATTACTTTATCCCCAACTCTGAACTCTATTGGTTTCCTCCTCTTATCGGCATATGAGTTTTGTCTGTCCTTTGCCGCTTTCATGCATGCTCTGATTGTTTCCAATTTCTCTGTCGTGGCTTCCACCACCTCCAAACTCCTTAGCTCTTTCTGACCGACATCACCCCAACAAATAGGAGTTCTGCAGCGTCGACCATACAATAACTCATATGGGGGCATCTTAATACTGGCGTGGTAGCTGTTGTTATAAGAGAATTCTGCTAGTGGTAAATGATCATCCCAGTTACCGCCGAATTCGATAACGCATGCCCGAAGCATATCTTCTAGTGTTTGGATCGTTCTTTCCGATTGCCCATCGGTCTGCGGGTGGTATGCGGTACTAATATGCAACCTCGTGCCCATTTCTTCATTGAACTTTTTCCAAAACTTTAAGGTGAACCGCGTATCTCTATCTGAGACAATCGATACGAGCATACCATGCCGCGCCACAATTTCTCGGATAAACAGTTCAGCAAGCTTTTCTGAACTAATTGCTTCCTTGATTGGCAGGAAATGCACACTCTTAGTCAGTCTATCAACTATCACCCATATCGCGTCGTGGCCTTTTGTCGTGCGGGGTAATTTGGTGATAAAGTCCATGGTAACGTGTCCCCACTTCCGTTCTGGTACCTCTAATGGCTGAACATAACCATAAGGTCTTTGGTGCTCAGCCTTCACTTGTAGGCACGTTAGACATTTATTTACATATGCAACCACATCTCTCTTAATCCCAGGCCACCAATAATCTTTCTTCAAGTCGTGGTACATCTTATTTGATCCTGGGTGTATTGAGTAGCGGGTCTTGTGCGCTTCATCCATAATCTTTTCTCGCAAGTCGCCATGCCTCGGAACCCATATCCTGCCGTGGAAGGTCTTAACACCCAAGGTGTTCTCTACCAATTCATCTACTTTTCCCACCATCCTTTCCTTCTTGATTTGTTACTCTTTTAAAGCCTCCATTTGAGCTTTGCTTATCAACCTCATAACAACTGGGGTCGCTACTAGTTGGCACGCCTTAACCCGGATTGGTTCATATCCTTCCTTTCGGCTCAGGGCATCGGCTACCACATTTGCCTTACCTGGGTGATAATGGATTTCACAGTCGTAATCCTTTATCAGCTCCAACCACCTCCTCTGTCTCATATTTAGGTCTTTCTGCTCAAAGAAATATTTCAGACTTTTGTGGTCAGTAAATATGGTGCACTTAGTTCTATACAAATAGTGTCTCCATATCTTCAATGCGAACACTACTGCGGCAAGTTCCAAATCGTGAACCGGGTAATTAACCTCCGTGTCCTTTAGTTGTCTGGACGCTTAAGCTATAACCTTTCCTCTTTGCATTAACACACAGCCTAACCCGCAGTAAGAGGCATCAGAGTATACCGTTAGGTCTTCATCTCCCTCCGGTAGGGTTAGTACAGGAGCTTTGGTTAATCTATCCTTCAATTCCTGAAAGCATCTTCCTGTTCTTTCTCCCATTCGAACACCACATTCTTCCTCGTTAACCTTGTTAATGGGGAAGCTATCTTTGAGAAATCTTTGATGAACCTTCTATAATAGCCAGCCAATCCCAAGAAACTACGGATTTCGGATGGCGTCCTTGGGGAATTCCATTGCGTAACTGCTTCAACTGTTGCTGGATCAACCATAACTCCCTCGGAATTTATAACGTGCCCTAAAAACTGCACCTCCCGTAGCCAGAATGCACATTTAGAGAACTTCGCATACAGTTTCTCCTTTCGTAATGTTTCTAACACCTCCTTGATATGACAAGCGTGGTCTCCTTCGTTCTTTAGTATATCAAGATATCATCAATGAAGACTATTACTGATCTGTCCAACATCGGGCGACACACGCGATTCATTAAGTCCATAAATGCCGCAGGAGCATTGGTTAGCCCGAAAGACATAACCAGAAACTCATAGTGGCCATAGCGCGTTCGGAAAGCCGTCTTTGGGATATCTTGCTCCCTTACCTTCAGTTGATGATATCCGGATCGGAGATCTCTTCGAGAGAACCAGCTTGCCCCTTGCAACTGGTCAAACAGATCATCTATTCTGGGTAGAGGGCATCGATTCTTCACGGTCAGCTTATTCAATTCCCTGCAATTATACACATCCTCATGCTGCCATCCTTCTTCTTCACAAACAACACATGAGCACCCCATGGAGAAATGCTGGGCCTAATGAATCCTTTGTCAAGAAGTTCTTGCAGTTGTGATATGAGCTCCTTCATCTCGGACGGGGCTAGGCGGTAGGGTGCTTTGGCAATGGGCTGGGCTCCTGACAGTAAATCAATCTGAAACTCTATCTCCCTATCCGGTGGTACTCCGAGCAGAGCCTCGGGAATACGTCAGGAAAGTCCCGCACCACTGGCACATCTGACAACACTTTCGCTTTATCTTTAACATCTTTGACACATGCCAGATAAGCTCCGCACCCTCGCCTCATACATTTCTCCGCCTTGATCATGGAAATGATCCTTGGAACCTTGCAATCGTTATCACCGTAGATCGTAACCGGCCTACCATCTGGAGCCGTTAATCGGATCTTCTTTTGCTGGCATACTATGTTAGCATCATGGGCAGCTAACCAATCCATCCCTAGTACGACATCGAAACCTCCTAAGGGCATGGCAAACAATTGTGCGGGAAAGTAATGACCTCCTAGTTTAATGTGGCAATCCTCTAACACTCTGACTATTCTAATGGACTTACCATCGGCCGTTTCTACTTCGAAGGCATCATCTATTTCCTTAGTTTGGATATCTAGTGTAGCACAGAAGGGTACAGATACAAAACTCTTACTGACACCACTATCAAATAATATGGAGGCACAAACATCATTGACAAGGAACATACCTGACACTACGTCCGGGTCTTTCCTTGCCTCCTTCTTGTTCATGGTGAAAGCCCTTGCCCTGACCTTGGGCCTTCCATCATCCACCTTGTCATTATTCCCGCTTGTTCCCGAGTTTCCCGGCTTAGCTTTCTTGCAATCCCTGCTGTGGTGCCCCGACTCATGGCAGTTTAAGCACTTGTTTATTTCCAGGCATTCTCTAGCCATGTGACCAGTTTTCCCACACCGGTAGCACCCATAGCTACCCACCCGGCACTCTCCGGGATGCCTCCTCCCACACTTCCACATTCCTTAACTTCCTCGACCCCCTTCACAATCACTTGTTTTGTATCCACCCTTGCTTTTTTGTTTCCCGGTTGGTAGTTACCATTCCCATACCTCTTCCTATTATTATTCCAAACCTTCTTTGTTTCACCCACTGTCACTAGCCTGCGATAATCGTACAACCTTCCACTGAGGTCCACCGCCGACCTAAAAGTACTAGGTCGGGCAGTGACCATGTCTCTACGAATGTCCAGAGGCAACCCTTGTATGTACCTCTTGATCCTCTTGGATTCAGGAGTCACCAAGTCAGGCACCAGACGTGCCATTTCATTAAATTTTATAGTGTACTCCTGATGTGTCATGTTTCCAGCCTCCAAGCTCACAAACTCTTGTTCAATCTTGTCAAGCTCTCTTTTCGGACAGTACTCCTCTATCACCAACCTCTTCATTTCCGGCCACTTCATCCTCTTAATAGCCTCCTCCCCATAAGACTCAACGATATTATCCCACCAACACAGTGCTGGATCCAAAAGGGAATGGGAAGCAAACTTCACCTTTGGTTTTCCCGGCACTCGCTGATCCTCAGCACGACTTCCATTTCCCTTATCCAACGCTGAGCAGTAGCAGCGTTACCAGTGCCATCAAATGTTGGGGGTTTACACCTCTGAAAAGCCCCGTAGCTGCACCCCTTTGCCACCTCTTCCTCCTCAGAATCGTCATTGTTATCCAGACGATCTTCCTCATCGCTCATTTCCCAGTCTTGACCGCTTCCTTCTTATCAACCTTCTTTGAAGCCGTACCCTTTTTACCGTCGCCCTTAACCTGCTCCACAACCTCCGTAAGTCGAGCGGGCATCACTCCAGATAGGATCTGGTGCACCTCTTAGGCAATGGCTTCCTTTACTGTTTCCGTTCAGCTTTGCATGGTCAGTGGTAGGCCCCTTGGCTCCTGTTTCCAACCAACCTCCTCCTTAACCGGTTCCTCAACCGGCTTTCTGGTTGACCTTTTTGTCGCTTTCGTAGTTTTACTTGCAGTTTCTTTGGCCTTAGTAGGGGGCCTTCCCCTAGTGCTTCTCCGGGTGACCATAGCTGGAACTGCTTTCTTTGGTGCCATTCTTTCTACTTCCTATAAGATTCAGAGTGTCAATATGGTCTTTCAAGGCAAGTTCAGATCACGATAAGTTTTGTAAATTTTTAATAACAGTGACCAGTTGTGATAACTACTTACAGAACTTCTCATGTCCTAAACTTTCCTATCCTGAACCACATTAACACTAGAACCTACTATACCTATTCTATGCACGTATAGGTCACACGATTTCAGATAGGCACCACAGATAATGTTATCATACCCTACCCTTGATTTTAACTTAAATAAGAAGGCACTACCCATCAGAATAATACTTACAACATATTTTATTACCTCTTGGCATGGAGCTTCTTGGACTGGCATCCTTGACACTTGGTCCCATTGTCTGTTTAAGTTTAGGTTTATAAAGTAGTTTTCCCAAATCTCTTAAACATTGGCTCTGGTACCAACTTGTAAGGCCCCGGATCCCAGGAAATCTCACAGTTGGTCATTCACAGCAAAAGCATAGATTTAAGGCAATCATTTACTTATATACGTATATATATATTGCAGCGGAAAAATACAGAAATTCAATTCATTACAACGTAGTTAAATTAAAATATAAACATTGTCTTTAAACATCAAAAACTCTTTAAAGTCTTCTTAAATTCCTCTTCATCAGGGATGCCAGTCTTTAGATGCCAAGAAGCTTCAGATCCATGCTCCTATCCCTTAAGCCCTAACGCTCACCTGTCAACTGATATGCATATACAAGTCAGCTTCGCTGAGTGAATTCTAGGTTTACTTTGTTAAATAACTTTTGTAAAAGGTATTAGCTTTAACAGTTGACAATAATTACCATCTATCAGAACACCAATACACACGGGCTATCACTTTATCGATACTTTATCATTTCTTGTTAATTATTACTCTTCTTTATCCGTCAATTCTCTGTCACTATCGGTGCCTATGATAAACACAGGACTTTACCGACACGTCCATCCAGGCCTTACTGTCGTACCCAAACATGCCATTATTGTCATGCCAATCCAGGCCTTACTGACCTGCCTGTTCGAGCATTTACTTTATCAGGGTGAGGGCACAACGAATGCAACCCTCCTTTATCAATTGCTTGCAAGGCTTTACTTTATCAAGGTACACGTTATAGGCCCAATAACCTTTCTTTTCATTTCACTTTCATGTTTAAGTTATACATAATATAACATAACACATTACAAGACAATTCATCGCTACAAAGGTCATATCACAATAAGGAAAGCACGTTATCAATTCATTAGAAAACCCCCTTTTCCCATATAAGATAGTGTATAAAACTTTACTTTAAACGAACTGATCATAAAGTATGTATTTTAGTATGCATATCGCCCCAAAATATTTAAAACATGTATAAAATAGGGGATCTAGAACTCACCTGAACTTAGCAAAATAACCTCTATTTAAGTAACTTAAGCTATGGTCTGAATGCACAAGCTGCACGGAAGTTAATACACAAAAACGTCATTTTCTTTCCAATTTCGCTACCAGTTTCGCTACCAGTTTCGCTACCAGTTTTGCTAGCAGTTTCGCTACCAGTTTCACTGGACAACACTTCTGCCATTTTCGCTGGACAGATTCGCTGCCATGAGCGCCCAACTTTCGTTGGAATTTCCTAGTTTCGCTAAGTCTATAGGTCAACCTCAGCACTAGCGAACTTACCAACGAAACTGTAATTTCGCACCAGCGAAACTGTAGTTTCGCTAGAAATCTCCTAGTTTCGCTGGATGCCTGCACAGTTTCGCTGGATGAATACTCAGTTTCGCTGGATCGAGGCCCAGTTTCGCTGGACGAACGAAAAATAAGAACCAGCCCGTTTTTAACCCAAAATCTTAACTTTTTACGTCCAAATCCTTGGTTTACCATCCATGAAGCCATATCTAACCTTTTTACACGTTTTCATACGTAAAATTTGACCTTTATGTGTTTCTTTGAAACTTTTCAAAACCCAAAACCATAGAATCCGGGTTTGATCTACAGAAGGTTTAGAGGTCGATTCTTACCTGGATTTGTTCCTCTTTTCTTAGGGTTTGATGCTCCAACACCCAGATCTTCAATCCTTCAACCTTTGAAGCTCCAAATCTTGAGTTTTCTTCACTTTCTCTCTCTACTTTCTCTCTTTACGAATTTGGGGGCTAGGGTTGCAAATGCTGGAATGGAGCTGATCATGCATGTTTAAGGGCTGATTAAGGGCCCTTAAACCCATCAAAACATAGCCCATTAAGGTTAATTTAGTCCATAGCCCACTAATTTGTCTTTCTTTCTTAAATTAACCCTTGAAAGCCCGTTATTATTAAATGACTTGCTTCGGGAAATTTCGGGGCGTTACACTCTAAGTGTCAGAGATCGAGGAGTCTTTTTCAATTTTCTTAGTCAAGGAGTTTTCCTCAGTCATGGTGTTCATCGTCAACATTATAAAAGAAGCAAACTCCACTACGGGTTGCTATTTCCTCGTCGTAAACAGTCGCCGACGACAAATATTCTTTCTGGCGTAGAGATCGATTATTATGTTCAGATTCGAGTATGTACAACTATGATATCCTGAATGACATACCAATGGATGGTAGGTATCGGTGGGATTGATTGAAGCCATAATCATCCGATGAAGCAGGTGAACACTAATGAAGCTAAAGTCACAAGACGATCAATGCTTTTACTTCTGCCCTTTTCTTCTTCTTTAACTCTTAATTAATTATTATTACCGGAATTTTTTGCTGTCACTGAATATCCATTTTCGTTTCATTGGATTATGACAGTTAAAGGAAATCATGTTATGTATAGGCATATCAATTTTTAACTATACGTAAAAGTGCTTTCATTTCCTTGATTTGTGTCCTGCACCATTCTATAAGCTTCTGTTGCAGATATCACTATTGAGCATTCATCCCTGCTCTCTGGCCTGCACTTCTGATACATCACACTGTTAGTAATTTTAGTGGCCTATGTGTATTCTTTCAAATGGATCCATGTCATAATCCACTTCCCCTTTTAAGAAGCCATATCTAATGTTGGTAAGTTTTAAGATCTGTATGATGATACATTTAATCTCACTTACTCTCATAGGTTCAAACAGGATAAGAATTTTCTGAAGATGAGCCATTGTCCGTAACGACAGTGAAGGTATGTATATGATATAAGATTTTTAGTGCTCATACTAGCAATTATCTCAATTGTAAGTGATTTTAGCTTTTACTTATTTGCATATAATTTCAAAATTTTCACTTATTGTTTATGAGCACATTGCTTTTGCTTTGTTTATGTTTGTGTTTGAATCGCTTTTGGTGATTAAAGGCATGCGTAGATTTAGCTTTTAACCACAAGCACATTTGCGTAGGATGTTACTTAAATAATGTTCTTCTTTTGTTTAGTTGCCTTTCTTGTTTTAAACTCTTCTTTGTTTATTAATGATGTTAATACGAAGGCAATGTGTTTAATTAATCAGCAGTATTAGTTATTATTAATAGAATTCTATTTTTACAAACAAATGAAAACATCCATAAACCGCTCAAATATACGTATTATTGATATTAGTTTTAAAAACTATGCCAGCATTTGAATTATCGAAGTTTATTTCGACAATATCAATTTTTTTCATTTCTAGGTTCAAATTTCTATTAAATTAGCAATACTATGCTTTCATGTCTATGTCTATATGGAAGAAATTATAATTATAAATACCTATTAAAACATTTGGTCGGTGGGTGCAAGGTTGTCTTCGAATTTCGAAATTTAGCCACTGAACTTTTACAGTTTTCAAACGGGTCTTAAACTTGATTTCACCCAATATTAATTGCATGCCTTACACGTATGCCCACACCATATTGATTGTGTTCCACGTATGCTAACACCAACTTTTCACTTTTCTTTTGTTCATCACTGATTGTCTTTCTCTGTCATATTTGATATTTCACCGGTGATCTTACACGGCGTTGCAAACTTTCGATACAAGAGAACGATAATAACAACAAACTAATTCTCTATGCGTGAAGGGTCATGACTCCGATTCTACTTTTGTACAGAGGCGATATCACACGCGGCGGTCCATAGCTCTTCGCTTGCACGACGAACTACCCAATCGCAGGCGTGGTGATGTCCTACAGTTTGACACCGTGATCAAATTGTGCATCCATCAGACGAGGAACAGTGATGCTGCATTCAACGATGGCTACCACCACCACAACATACATAGTCGTGCATCATTGTAGTCATTCGCCACTATGCCGACGCCTAATGGGCAGATCTCTTTTCCAATGCCATTGCTTGTTGTTGTTCGCTACCGTGATCTAACCTTGCGGGGGGCCAAATACGGTGAACTCTTTCCCAATGTCATTCGCACCTACGAGCAACATTATCGTTGCAGTGAGCAAAGATCTAAACACAGTCTTTTGGTCATTGGCGGTGGTGGCTAGAGGTGGCGCCTGGTGGTGTGCAAGGCCAGTGAGAGTGGTGACTGTTTGTGTAACAACCAAGAAAAAGGAACCATTGTCGCTAGCGGTGGTGATAAGGCAAAGAGAAGCTGAGAGGTTCTAAACATGGGGCAGATATATAATTTAATATTATATAATTTAATCCTTGAATTCTTTCAAAAGGGCATATATATAATCTCGATTTTGGTCTCTGTGTTTTGCAAATTGACTCCACTTGAGTACCAAAGTTTATTTTGTCTCCATTTGAGTACCAAAGATTGAAAAAGTTCTCTGTTTCAGTCCAAATTTCTAACGGTGTTAACATTTTCTGTTAAATTTTGTAAAAAGACCAAAATACCCCTAAGCGCTATAAAAATCACCACCGCCACCACACACCACCACCGCCACCACACACCCACCGCCACCACACACCACCGCCACCACACACCACCACCACCACACCACCAACCACAACACAAACGGGTCGGATCTCGGGTCTAGAACACAAAAACGCCTTGATCCACTGACCCATCTGCTTATTCTGTTGGTCAAGCGGTTGCCCCTGAACCGATTGTCGTTGCCGGAGCCTGTGTCGGCGGCGTGCAGCGACAGAGATCTTGGCGACGGTGATGAGAGGGTGGTCGGTGAAGGTGGTGGGGACGGAGAAAGTGAGGTGTGAGGGGATGACGAGGGTGACGTTGAAGTTGTCGTGTGAGATGTTGCGGAAGAGCTCCATTCATGGGTTGAGGTGACCTAGGCCGAAGAATGGGAGAACGAAGATGTCACCGGAAGTCGCCATTGACGAAGATTCGAGCTTTCATTTCTTGACGTGAGTTTGGTTATCCATGGGGTTTTGCTGTGATTTATAGAAACAGAGGGTGTGATTTATTATATATGAAAGGATTTAAATTATTGATGATATTATGTGATGGAAAATTGGGCCAGGAGAACCCAGAGCGATGTGATGATCAAGGCGTTTTTGTGTTCTTGATAAGAACATTTTGAAGGAGGTTGACAAATTGGGGGAAATTGAAATCATTGAAGCGATTAAACAAGGTTATATGATTACAGATTCGCAGTTTTTGAATGAAGATCACTGTGGTGGATCTTGCTGTTTGACCGCCATAATCAGGGATAACAACCTTGTGGTGTCGAATGTGGGCGACTGTCGCGCGGTGGTGAGCGTTGGCGGGGCTGCTGCGGCCCTCACCGACGATCACCGCCCCTCGACTTCAATATTCTAGAAGGGAGTGGCCTGAGGGTGGAGTGTGCCAGCGGTGGTGTGTGGTGGCGGTGGTGTGTGGTGGCGGGTGGTGTGTGGTGGCGGTGGTGTGTGGTGGCGGTGGTGTGTGGTGGCGGTGGTGTGTGGTGGCGGTGGTGTGTGGTGGCGGTGGTGTGTGTGGCGGTGGTGTGTGGTGGCGGTGGTGTGTGGTGGCGGTGGTGTGTGGTGGCGGTGGTGTGTGGTGGTGGTGGCGGTGGTGTGTGGTGGTGGTGGTGGTATGTGGTGTGTGGTGGAGATGGTTAGGGGTATTTTGGTCTTTTTTAAAAAAATTTAACAGAAAATGTTAACACCGTTAGTCAAAAGGACTGCAACAGACAACTTTTTTAAAATTTAGTACTCAAACAAACAACTTTTTTTAAAATTTGGTACTCAAATGGAGACAAAATAAACGTTGGTACTCAAGTGGAGTCAATTTGCAAACACAGGGACCAAAACCGAGATTTACTCTTATATTTTTATTAAATTTAAACTGATTTATAGATTTATCTATGTATTTTTTCCCTACACTTACTAGCATTGTATTGAAAACTGAATCTAACCCGACTGGCTGGTCGAACATGAAACTAGACTCCGGATCTTCAGTTCGATGCTTTAAACATTTTGATGTTGAACTGGTAGTTGGACAACCATAACTTCATGTGTGTTTAAGGAAATGTCAACCAAGATATTTTGATTTATTTGTAGTTGTTTAGTTAAGTTGGAAATGTCAACCAAGATATTTTGATTTATTTGTAGTTGTTTAGTTAAGTTTAATTGTTTAATTATTATTTATTGATTCTATATATTATTAGAAAACTATTATAAGTTGTTTTTTATCAAGTACAAACAATAGCATTCAATGATATCTTCCATTTTTTACAAGACGTGAATAGGATTTACTCGCCTTAAATTTTAAATTTATTTAGATGATTATGTAGTGACGCACATGTTTCACTCATATTTTTATTTATACTTGTGTTCTTATGTAAAGTACGCATACGAAAGTTATTACTCAATACTACCTAACACTTGCGTCCCGTTAGATATTCAAAATTAACCACGCGACAACGCGCGTGGGTTCCATCACTAATTATTATTATTATTATTAACTACTAAATGAATAAAATAAAAAGGGGCCGGTACGTACGTACTTGCGAATGAAACGTGATGTGTGAAATGGTGGGTTGAGTTTTGTCTTTACGCGTGAGAATGATTACGTATCTGACATAGGAGATTGAGGAGATCTTCATCTTCATAAAAGGTAAGGTACACCCTCCCTCCTCCATAATCATCACATCACAACAAAACTAAACTTAAACTAGGGTTTTATAAAACTCAAAAACCCACCCAATCCTTCTTCCTCCATAATCACACCACAACTAAACGAAACTAGGGTTCTATAAAACTCAAAAACCCACCCACCCTCAATCGCAGTTTCCTTCCAAAAATCATCTTCAAGACGTACATCTTTCAATTCGTACGCTGGTACGCAAGCATCTTCAACGACGCTGATGGCGATCTTAATTTTCTAAACACGCCGTCGGTCGGATCTAGAAATTAAGCCATGCTGCAGTGATCGCAAGTTAAATTCACTGATGTATATATGTTCAATTTATGTTGTTAACTTATCGATCATCAGCTGGTTTCTGATTTTGTATACGCATCACTCGCCGGAACAGAGCTTTCCGCACAGGTATGTTAAATGTATGTTGTTACGCCTTCTTACTAGTATTTTACTAGTTGATATTAAAGTTTTTGTTGTGATGCTATGTTTTGTGTAGTTATTTGATGATTGCACCATTTAAATAAATCTATGGTTTTGCTCTTAGGTGATGAACAAAAGTGGGTTTGGGTCAAATGGGTCATAAAACCAATTACTCTACATCTTTACAACAAACTTCACATTGTTTCAGGTTGTGTTTTCAAATATCAAGAGATAAACTATGCTGTTACACTTGAAGATGTTGATGCTTTTGCTTTGAAAGCAAATTTGCATATGGATTCTGAAGATTTTCAAGCAAAGGATACTAAAATACATGTTGCAAAACTCAAAAAGGTTGAAGCTTTTATAGACGATTAGACTTTACTGTATAGTTACATATATGACATTCAAATATGTTTAGATATTTATGGGGGGCTTGATCAAATAATTTAGGTATCGAGTGTTAGACAGCTTGAACTCTATGCGGCTAATATACTTGGTATTAACATTTGAATTTGGTTCTATTTGAGTTTTTAAGAGGACTTCAACTAATAGAGTTTCACCTACAATTTGAAAATATTGGCTTCAAAACACATTTTTATCCCCGCAGCCAATGTTTTTTGAACCCCGCAGTCAACCGGAAGTCTTATCGGTCCACTGGTTGGACCAAATATAAGAACCACATAAAGTTATAATTATTTTAACGAATATATGTAAAGAAACACTAAAAATACAAAAATACATGTAAAAAATGGTTCGCCCAGTCCAACTATTGGTTCAACGTTAAAACGGTTTTTAACACCGAACTAGACTAGATTAGAGTCCGGTTGCCTTCTGGATCGGCTCGTCCGGTTCGATTTTCAAAACAATGCCCACAACAACGTAGGAACATAATAGATTGACATATGGCAACATGACATGTGACCTAATAGCAGGCTGACATTGAAAATACCATCCTACCATTACTATATATAACATGTAAATATCATACTACCACTATTATATATATATATATATATATATATATATATATATATATATATATATATAGTATCATCCTACCACTATTATATATAGCATTGTTGACATTAGTACATTACTAATGTTATGTGGTTTGATTTATAAATTATTTTTTATTCTTATTATTTCTTGTTTAAGTTTCAACGAAGAAGACGGTTTCTCTTGCCATATGTTTTGCAATGCCCTAAACAAGACTAAGGAAAAATCATTATCAAAAATTGATTTGTTTTTTAAACATGCTTTTACCCATTGTTAGTTGTATACTATTATCAAGAGTTACTAGATTGAAGTTGTAATCCTTGAAGTACATCAATGTTGTAATCCTTGAAAATAGTAATACTAGATAGAAGTTGTAATCCTTGAAGTACATTAATGTTGTATACAAAAAATGTTTTAAGAAAATTGTATATTTTTACATGATCTATTTCACATGCAAATTACTTTTAATATTTTTTAATTTTTACGTTCTTATATAGTTGAAGATTATTAATATTAACTCTTAGTGTCTTTATTTTTTTAACCCATGTAGTACATGGGTCGGTTTTTTCGAGAGATTTATAAATATTCATTTTGTATTAATATGTTATTTATCTGTGGGAAAGTAACTTTTTTCTTTACATATTATTTTATTTTTATAAGCTTATATATTATTTGGTTATTAATTGTAACTAATTGTTTATAATTATGTTTATTTTAAAATTAACTTTTTCAGCCCGTGTAACACACGGGGTGTTAGGCTAGTTCCTTATATACAAAACTACGCCATTGTTGGTGTGTAGTTTGTTATAATACATAGACAATTGGCATCATATATTGAATGCTCTGAATGAAGAAAAAAATCCACTTCTCTACACATGCGAAACGACACAGGACCAATATGACAACTTGAGTGAAAGATTCATTTCAAGAACAACCATATCATTGTACTATGATTGCTATGTGATCAATGTAGTTGGTTGGGTTTGACAACTCACACTCAATCACACTCAAGTTATGTGTGACACACCACGACCACATCTAATGCATGAAGTTTATTCACGTGGAAACGCGATAACGTATAAGAGGCAACGTCAATAACCACGCTCACGTCTCAAGGGCCACGAGTTTTCTCACGTTCAGATGGGGCGGTATTCCACTCCCAACAACCCTGTTATATGAACCACACTCACCCTCTCACTGGAGTATAACACATAACCTCATAAACATGTTTTTATTTCTTATGTTGAAAAAATAATTGAATTAGTTGTTGCTAGAAAAAAGTTTATTGATTTCAAAATATATGTACATAGGACTAAGTACCAATACCAAGTTATTGTATATAACTTGAACATTTCATGTGCATTTCTTAAAACAATCTATCTATTATAATAAAAGAGTAACTTATTATGACATATGTCAGCACCATAATTCTTCTCTCCAAAATTTTTCCGCATCTCTCTTCTACTAAATAATTACCTTAATTACTAATAATATTATTTAACATTTTTTAGATTAAATATTTTTTTATAAATTAAGAAAAGGATTTTTATTAATGTTGTTTCTAAATAAACACATTTTTATAAATAATATTTTTTTCTAAAATATCAAACTTTTTAAAAAAATATGATATATTATAAAATTAGTGTTTTCAAAAAGTAAATTTTTAAAAACCAAAAATAATTTAATTTAGGAGTTATGATAATGAAATATTTTAAAAAATGATACTTTATACAGTTTGTTTTAGAACAAAATTTTATTTTTTTTAAAAAAAATTAAAAACAAAGTTAGTTGATATCACTGTTTTATTACTTATACTACTTACTCATACGTAATTTCAGTAATATCATACCTTAAAATATCATTTTTTTTCATAAATTTTTATTATAATAATATTTGATTTATTCAACCCGTGTAACATACGAGTTTTCTAAAGCTAATATTTTATAAAAAGTAATTATATATCAACCGGATGGGAGTAGATGAAAACTTGAAATATTTTGAAATAACTTTATAACAGTTTTAATATCACCTTCTTGATATAAGCATTATTAAATCAAAACTAGTGTTTTTAAACCACGCGCGTTGCGCGTGTGATGAATGGGCTCAGAACCGGATTTCAGTTATGGCTGCTAACCATAAATGGTAGCCACGCCAAAGCAACCCAATACCATTTTTTAATATCATCATAGCCCGACACTATAATACTAAACACAAAATGTTCAATAGCATACAACATGTACATCTATCAGATGAACACAGTTTCATCATCATCGACTTGAAACAAAGCACCGATTCATGCTTCCGAAAGCAGCATCACGGGGTAACCTCAAAGCGAACATAGGGAAAGGGGTCTCAGACGAACAGTCGCCATCATCATCGAACTGTATCACCGACATATGAACCTCTTTCACGGAACCACAAAGGATGAGGGTTGTTTTACCCGTAATAACCGACCAACAACTTCCACGCAAAACACGCGATAAACTAAAACAGTAAACAATAAACTGAAACAGAGGTACCAGTAAACCCATACCGACCTCGGTAAACAACACGTCAACACCCAACATAACCATGGTCTCAAGCGAACATGCATCCCCGACACCGACCTCGGTTTCAAAAAGGAACAGTCTCAGATGAACCATTCATCATCATCGACCTAAAAGAGACCAACCTTGATTGCCCTCCACCTCAGCGACGGTGTTGAAACGAAAGGCAGGCCAAGGGGCAACCGGCTACACTCAGACACGACCAATGGCGGTCCATAGGGACCACCGACGGCATCCAAGGGCACCAAGGAGGTCCACAGGGAACACTGGCGAAAATAAACCACAACAGAAGTAGATCTGAAAGCCCTAAAAGGTATCAGATAGAAAAGAAGAGAAGGGGAAACCACCAGGATCACCGCCATGACGACCACCACCACGATCAGCCACCCTCAAGCGAATAAGAGAGAAAGATAGACGGAAACGATTGCACGACAATCCGAGGACGGTGACAGCGACACAAACGCGCCCAAACCACCGCTGTCACACCCCTCTCTCTCTCTCTCCTACAGAGGCGGTTAGTCGGCAAGTCGGAGACGGGCGGCGACGCACCCTCTCTCTCTCTAAACAACCGGCGACCACCACCAAGAACGACCTAGACCATCAGTTGACCAAACGACAACCGCCACCTGCTCCACCTCAACCACATAGGGGAGGCGGAGCGGCAACAGAGTCCACCGCCACCACCACAGTGACCATCGGCGAGAAAAAGCGAAATCGATAAAGCGGTGACCGCCACTGTCACCTTTGCCACCGTCGGCTACCACCACCAAACCCAGAATTCACTGTTTAATGAAAGCAAACAACCTTTTTTTTCCATATAAACAAAGGGGAGGATGTAAAGTGCAAACCCCTCAAACCTCTGTGGCCAAATCAGAAATACAGGAAATATTACTGCTTCTTTCAACTTCTTTTTAAACATATAGGGAAATAAGCTATATTCCTACATAATATAAGGCTATAACGCGTTCAGTAAAAGATAAACACAAAGACTAAATATCATGTAGCTTGTAGCTTGTAGAATATACATTTCATATATAACAAGTGTTTATTAAATATACATTTCATTATTTTAAATCAACATCGTAAAATTTAAATACGGGTCGTATAGCTTCATACGCGTCGTATCTATACGACCCTATAGGGGGGTTGTATAGCTCTATACGTGGCGTATAACCTCTATAACAACCCCCTGATTTTTTCCTCGTAGTCAGTGTCGAAATTAGCTATACGCGTCGTATAGCCCTATATGTGTCGTATATGGGGGTCGTATAAGGCTATATGGGGCGTATAGCTCTCTAACATCCCCTCTGAATTTTCCTCGTTTTCAATGCATTCGACCCTACACGTCGCGTATGTTAATATATGAACCGATTCCTTACTCACACGGGTTCCCTCCAACAATTTGTATAATTTAAACTAGTATTTTTGAATTTGTAATATGCAACTAGATAGAATAGTCTTCCTAATTTGTTGTATTCGGTTCCATATTTCAAGGAACATTTTGTGTATATGTATCAGTTCCATTCTTAATGAAAATCACTTTTGGTTGATAACTCTCATATCGTATCAGCCAGGACCCTCCCTCCCCACTGATTTCTTGCGTCCATCTCCTTCTTCCCTTTCTCGCTTTTCTCAGCCACTTTCCACCATGTCTACGGACCCTACCAACACCACCGAATCCTCATCTTTCCAGACCCTCCCCCTTACAACTCCCTCTCTCACTGTTGTCAATTTCCCATCCTCACTAAAACTCCTTTCCACCAACTATTTGAGTTGAAAAACTCAGATTGAAGCCCTTCTCCATGGTTTGGATCTTTACAAATATATTGATGGTACCCACCCTGCCTAGAAACCTACCATTTCTCCCACTGGTGCATCAACTCCCCATGCTGCCTATCATGCCTGGTTTCGTCACGATCGCCTGCTGTTTGGTGCTCTAGTTGGCAGCCTCTCCCCACCTATTGTTCCCATGATCACCAATGCTTCCTCTTCCTTTGAGGCTTGGAAGATCTTATCCAACACGTACGCTAATCCCTCTCGTGGCCACATAAAACAACTTCAACACCGCCTCAAGCAATCCACCAAAACATCCGATCAATCTATCACAGACTACATGCAATCCATTAAAACCATTGTTGATGAATTGAGTATTTTGGGCAAGAAGATGGATCCTGAAGACCTCACTGATGCTATTCTCAATGGTCTCGATTCTAAAGCCTACAAGCCTGTCATCGATGCTATCCATGCACGTGACACACCCATTTCTTTTCATGAGTTACATGAAAAGCTTATTAATCATGAGCTCTCCTTAGTCCAACACCCTTCTACTCCTTCCACTCTACATCAACCTACTACAGTTTTTGCTGCCCATAATCGGCCCTCCCCTAAACACTGGAATAATCGGAATCAATCCCATACCTCCCAAGGCCTTCTGCCTACCCCTACACAATCTGCCACTCATGCTCGCAAATTCATGGGAACATGCCAGTTTTGCTTTACCCGGGTCACTCTCTTACTTCTTGCTATGCCTTCAAAAGCAAACATCCCACCATTTAACTACCTCCCCTGTCGAAGCCCAACGCTAAACCACAAGCACGTGCTATGCTCACCAACCTCACTCATAACCCAAACCCCAATTGGCTGTTTGACAGTGGTTCATCTCATCACGTAACCAACGATCTTAGTGCTTTATCTCTCCACACACCTTATGATGGTACCGATGAACTTGTCATCGGCGATGGTTCGTCGCTAACTATTACTCATGTTTTTTAGTATTAAATTTTAATAACTCTTCTTTTACCCTTACTAACGTTCTTTGTGTTCCTTCTATATCCCGGAATATCATTTCTATTTCTCGATTATGTATAGATAACAATATACTAATCCAATTTTATTCCTCTCATTTTTTTATCAAGGACTTCCGCTCCAACCAAACCTTAGCTCCAACCAACCTTACTCAAGGGAAAAGCTAGTTGTGGGATTTATCAACTCCGTTCTTCCTCATCACCTTCTATCTTTCACATGCAATTCAATAAGCCCACTTTTTGGCATCATCGACTTGGACATCCGCATTCACAAGTCATGCAGCTTTTAGCCTCTATTGTTCCTACTATTAAGTTTATGAAACATAATTGTAACTCTTGTTGCATTAATAAAAGTCATAAGCTTCCGTTTCATGTTTCTTCTCTTACTACTAATTCTCCTCTGTAGTTAATTTTTTCTGATGTTTGGTCATCCCCATTACCTCCTATGATGGATATAAATACTACATATCTTTGTAGATCACTTCACCAAATACATATGGATTTATCCTTTAAAACACAAATCAGATTCTCTTAACACATTCATTCGTTTCCAACACTTAGTTGAAAATTATTTTCAAACAAAAATCAAACAATTGTTTTCTGATAATGGAGGCGAATACATCAAACTTGCATCTCATCTTGCTTCTTATGGCATCACCCATCTCACTTCTCCCCCTCATACACCCGAACATAATGGTTATACCGAAAGGCGACATCGCCATATTATCGAAACGGGTCTTACCCTTCTTTCTCACGCCCACATGCCATTAACATTTTGGCCTTTTGCATTCATCACCGCCACCTATCTCATCAATCGCCTTCCAACCACTACACTTCAAAATGACTCTCCATATCATCGTCTCTTTCATATTCTCCCCAATTATGATAAACTATGAAGTTTTGGTTGCCTTGCCTATACATGGCTACGTCCTTACACTACCCACAACTTCAACCTAAATCCAAACCTTGCATCTTTGTTGGCTACTCCGCCTCTCAAAGCGCTTACCATCTCCTTGATCCCCTCACCAACAACTCTATACTTCTCGCCATGTTCATTTTGTTGAACATCTATTTCCCTATACCACTTTAACCAACACCCCTACCTCCCCATCTCCTAACCTCGATACCTGGCTCCATCTCCATCTCATTCCTGTCTCCCAGCCTCACCCTTCCACCCCTTCTCTTTCACTGAAACTGCTGGCCCACCTCCCACCCTACACTTCGCTTCATTACCTCAACCAACAAATGTTGCCCTACTCCCATTCCATCTGACACGCCTCCCATTCTCCCTACCAACAGCTCTTCCACATCCTCTAGCTCACCGATCACCCTCTTCTCGCTCCCAAACCAACTCGACAACCAAAGCCCAATCCAAAATACCACAACCCTGATTTCCTCCTTTATCACTCTATTGCCCAGCCTTTTCCCGACCCACTACCATCACTCAAGCTCTCAAACAACCCAAATAGCGAAAAGCCATGCAAGACGAGTATGATGCGCTTCTTCGCAACCACACTTGGTCGCTTGAACCACCAGATTCTGCTCCTAATCTAGTTGGGTGTAAATGGGTTTTTCGGACCAAATTTAAACCCGATGGGTCTGTTGATCGCCTAAAAGCACGTCTCGTTGCCAAAGGTTTTCATCAACGTCCCGGCATCGACTATAGCCATACCTTCAGCCCTGTTATCAAGCCTGCTTCTCTTTGCCTTATTCTTTCTTTAGCCGCTTCTCACAACTGGTGCCTTAGACAATTGGACGTTAATAATGCTTTTTTACAAGGCAACCTTACCGAATCTGTCTACATGTCCCAACCTCCCGGGTTCGTTGATCCCTCATTCCCCAACTATGTTTGTAAATTACATAAAGCTATTTACGGTCCTCGCCAAGCCTCCCGTGCTTGGTACGACGAACTCAATCCTTTCTTACTTCAAACCACTTCAAACCAACTATTTCTGATCCTTTACTTTTTGTCCATCACTCTACAAGCATCTCCAATTTATATTCTCGTGTACGTTGATGATATTATCATTACCGGACCCAACTCTTCTCTCGTTACTTCCTTTATTACTGCCCTATCCAATCGTTTTTTCTCTCAAAGACCTTGGTAACCTTTCTTATTTCCTTGGAGTTGAAGTTCTTCTTCATTCCGATGGCTTGTTCCTTCCCAATCCAAATGCATTCTTGATCTTCTCACTAAAGCCAACATGAGTGATAGTAAACCGGCTTCCACCCCTATGACTACTTAGGTCCATCTCACTACAATTGATGGCTGATGTGTTTTTGATATATAAACTTTAGCAGCAAATTTTACACAATTAAGCTTTAAAATTATAAAATGATTTTCACCTTATGACTAACTACACACACAATAGGCAAGTGTACCTATCGAATAGTAGTATAGCTTTTGGTAAGAACAGGTATCGATCCATGGACACGAGAGCTCCTGATACTAAGTCTTTATCATTATCTAGCCGATGAAAGAGGATTTGTGAATATTATCATTAACTAATTTTAACTAACAATAAACTAATTGAAGAAAGTAGATAAAGATGAAGATAACCAATCAGAGGAAGGTATCACTTAGACTTTGAATCCGCTTAGCAAAACAATGACGACATGTATGAACCTATGGTGAGATCATTTTCTACACACGAAACATGGATATAAACTAGACTCTTGTCAAAGTTATCTATTATATAACTCTTTGGAAAGCTAAGACGATAAACACACAATAGCCACCTAAAGTTATGCCATGAAGAACTAATGATATATTATGCCAATGTTAAATATGATTTGGACTCCCGTCAAGGATACCAAACCCACAAATCTTTGGAAAGTTAACACGATGAACACGTGGCAACCACCTCAATTCACGTAATGTAACAATACCTATATATATCCTTCAACTTATGAATATCCTAACATGAATTTATGAACCATAATTTGCGCATTATCTATGGTTTTTACATAACAAAGTTAGGAGGTATTCATAACAAACACAATGGTTTTCACAACACATGTATAAGGATGCATACTTGTTCAACTTTACTAGATATTCAACCATCATTCACTATTTCTAGTCAAATGCCATAAACTACATACTAGGTATGCAATTCATGAATAAATGTTCCAACACACATGGTTTTCCAACATAATGTGGTTGCAACACCCACAGATTCAATATTTCATCAAGTTAAACAAGAACACACCACCATTAAAGGACATTCATAGCTTTGTAATGAGCATTGACATAAACCCACCAAGAGTTTCATACAACATGTCAAAGTATGCTAAGCTTCATCTAATCTAAGTGATTAAGAGTATTTAGCCCATGAGGCTTACAAAAGCCATAACCAAACTCATAGAAATGGAAGAAACATGTTAGGTCTAGAGATTTTCAACCAAAGATGAGTGAGGATAGGTTGTGTGAAGTTGAATCTTTCTTTGAAATGCTTGATCTTCAACCTCTCTTGAGCTCTTGAGAAACTTCCTTCAAATCTCCTTCAAAGATGAAGAAAAACTAGGGTTTGATCTTCTAAAATCGTTCCCCTAAATGAAGAAGAAGAAGGTTAAAAAGGGGCTTGATGCGTGTCATGGCCATGACCCAGTTTGTCATGGCCATAATACGCTCAAAAAGGGGGGTCTGCAGCTTGTTATGGTCTTGACAGCTCCTGTCATGGCCATGACAGCCTCTAAACTTCCAAACTCTTCATGAATTCCTTGGCTTTTTCTTTTGAAATCATCAAACCACCATTCGAAGCTACAAAAATCAATTAATCACAATTAAGTATCGCTAAAGATTAATTTAAAACAAAAATCAATTAAAATGGGAAAAGATATGTATTCTTAACATGTGTAATTTTTCACATATCAAATATCCCCACACTTAAGGTTTCTTGCCCTCAAGCAAAATGACAAAAGATTTGACAAGATTCCCATTGGCATTAATAATATTTATAGGTAGTTCACAAATAAGCTAAAGATTTAAATGCATAAGATTTTAAGAAATACACATTTAAAAAGGAAACCAACGAGTCAATCAATTTCCAACGTGTGAGAATATCTAAATAGATTTGACAGTTTATGGAAAGAAATTTATGCCTTAACTTGCACTTCTCACAATGATTCGCTCAACACTCGGATGTATATATGGAAGTAGGTATGTAAATCACTCAAAGCACATATGAAGCAACATTATCATAAGCTTGATTAGGGATCAAATTCTCCACCACATAACATAAGAAAGTTGCACAAATCAAGAGGTCTTTAAAGGTCGTAACGGGGCTAGGGTTGAAGGTGTGGATTTTGGTGAAAAAGTGGTTAAAATGTTAAAAATCCGGAATCGCTAGATGCTTTCTACGAACAAATACAAACATAAGAAGAATACACAAACTAAAATAAACTATATGAACATACGTATAATGAGTTATCATTTCTCATTATAACATACAAAATTTGTTCATTTTTAATTGATTTCTCCTAAAACAAACAAGAAAATAATTCACTAATCTTCTTTTTTTTTTTTTCTGTTTTTTTTTTTTTTTTTTTTCTTTTTCTTTTTCTTTTCTTTTTTTTTTTTTTGAATACACATATACTACGCTAATAGAACAATAACACAATTGTTCTAAACATAATTACAACTATATATAAGTTAGACAACTAACAAAATCCGGATTTTAATACAAAGATTAAAAGGAAGGAGGCTATTTGGCTAATTAGGTTATTCACGGTGGTAAAACAAAAAAACATGAGGTTTAGGCTCAACAAGGGCAACTAAGGGTGATGATCGGGCATGAGAAGAGAAACGAAAATGGAGTAACAAGGTGAGTTTTCCTAACGCGTCAATCATTTTCATGCAACAACTTAGTTCATGATTTTGAAATGAATCACCTAAGCAAGTTCTAAAATGTTACAACATTCGAGCCACTCCATAATTAACAAAAACGTGAGCATGTGATATATAGTGAATAACCAATGCTCGAAAGGCACAAGAGTTTTTACTCACGGAAACGGGGTCGTAGGAATCGATGCAAACTTTGGCATAAAAATCTTTCAATCAACATGACAATTATTACGATATTTTCAACATTGTTTTTGCATTTTCGTTGGATTCTCTTAGAAATGTGATTTCCAAAATTGAGCTTATGCTTAAAAATCTAATGTTTAAGCAAAATGAACACTATAAAAAAATTATGCCAAATGAGGAATTTGTTGGAAGCAAAAATATATAGATCGGTGGTTTTGATGAAATCAAACAAAAATCCTTAGCATCCCCACACTTGAACGATACTTGTCCTCAATGTGTCAAGATAAGTAAAAACAATGCAAGTAGATGCAATTAACATGCAAGTGAGAATGAAAAGAACAAAAGAACTCCCCTTATCAAAAGATTTCTGGTCGCGCGCGATCAGATTCCAAAAATAAAACAAAGCAGCCGCGCAATTCATGTAACCAAGAGTTTAATAAAATTAGTCCTCCATGAGATCATCTCCAGAAGGCTGGGGCGGGAAAGGATGTGGTTCCCGTCCGGCTGCACGAGCAGCCTGCTGCAACTCCTCAACTATCCACTGAATGGAATCTGACATCTGAGAAACGGATTTGACAAGTATCGCTTGAGTTTGAGCAATTTGATCAATGCATGTCGCCAAGTCTACATGTGGAGGAGGGGCTGGTGCTTCTTCTCTAATGGTAATCGCGGATGGTTCTTCGCGACGTAGATGAGCAGGCTGCCATGGATTTCCATCTTCATCAATAAACTTCCATCCTTCATCACCAAAATGTGCAGCCAAACTCATGTTTTTCGCATTGATGTGCTAATAACCGTTGTAGGAAATAAAGGTGTTAATCCTGAAATAACATCATTAGTCATGAAATCAAAAGACAAAGCCAACTGTGTAATGAAAGAACCACCACAGATGTAACTAGCGGGCTTTGTTCCGATGCACGATGAGAAGAATTGTGCCATAGCGTAAGCCAGATTACAAGGCACTTGCTTGATTAAAGATACAGGAAGAACAAATCCTTACGAGTCACACACCCGTGTTGTTTTTCCTATCACAGATCGAATGTGAAATCACACGGTGAAAATAACGATGAAGCGGATCTTTCAGCTGTGTACTCATCAATAGCTTTGGGGAATGATTGCCCGTGCCAATTTCACGCCAGAAAGCAGATAAAGTTCCCTGATCAACCTTCTTTAAACTTTGAAGAAATGGCTATCTTTTCAGCTCAGATTTAGTATAAATACCAAGCGCGCCCCCAGCTGAGCAAAAGAAAGCTTGCGTTCCTCACCACCAATCGGAAAGAAATGGCATTCTTATCATGTAAGTCAGTAACCGGGTGAGCAAACCGATAAGTAGCACAGAATTCCAACACTAGCTCTTTGTACTGAGGCTGACGAATCGAGAAGAAACGTTGCCATGGTTTCATGAGCATAGCGTCAACACGAGCCTTCTCTCCAAGAGCTTCCAAGGTGGACATGCAAATCGTACGTGATGGTTCAAAGTTCCTTAAGCGAATGGCTCATATCGCTTAGCCCTCTCGCTGTCTTGCTCAAATTGAAGAAACCGATGAAGATCGTCATTCGCCATCACCTGCAAAAATGAAAATGTGAGATAATGATTTAAACAATATATGTGTGTATATGTAGACGCATATATATATATATATACACATACACACACATACATCAATAGTCCATGTCAAAATATTATAAACCCAGAATTGATGAACCGATATCACACAAACTTCAAACAATAACTACCAAACTCGTGAGACACATTATACTAACTCCAATCTTCAAGACACAAAAATGAAGTTGAAACATGTTTAGGACACTACCCATGATTTTATCCAAAAAGCAGATGAATAACAAGTCCAATTAGTCATCCAACAAGTAGAAATGAACTTGCTATAACGATGGTACTACACACCAAGAGTGGAACAATATGAATTTGCAATTGTCGTATGAGCTAATGTGATGCATTCAAACAAGAATCATTAAACACACCTGCACCAAATTAAATCAAAACAACCCAAGTCTCATCTCAACAATTGCAACAAAAAGATATATATTCGTAACCTATTCAACCCCAAAATACATGTGAAATATCATACTATGGTTCATTTCACCAAGCCAAACCAATTATCAACAAAACCTATCATGAAAATGTTTTGAATCTAACACAAATCGCATCATTCTTGTAGTCTAACAAAAATAAGAACTAACAAAAGGAAAAATAAAAGAAAATAAAAGAGAAAAAAAAATGCTAGTTAGATACCTTTGTAGGAGAAAAATCAAAGAGAAGAGAAGGGAAATGAGTGGAATTGGGGCTGCTGGGGTTTGGTTCGGTTTTGTAGTCGCGATGTGGTGTGTCTCGAGTGGTGAGGGTGGCGACGTGGCAGGGAGGTGGTGAGGCTCGAGATGTGGCTGCCGACAGTTGTAGAGGTGCGGCTTCGAGATGGCTGTCGCGAGGTGGTGGTCGGAGGTTGTTGGCTGCTGTCGGATGGGGCGACGATGGATGGTGGCTCTTCGGTGTGGTGGTCGGAGGTGGGTGGAGGTGGTGATCGCGGTGGTCGCGATGGTGAAGGTGTTCGGGTGGCTGCTATTGTTTGTGGAGGATGGGAGGAAGGGAGGAAGGGAGAAAGAAATGGTGAATGGGGAAAGATGAATTAGGAGATGAAAGAGGAGAAGATGATCTGAGATTTAGGTTATTTCTTTTTCATTTTTTTTTTACCTGAAAGTTTGACTAGGATATGCCATGACAAAAATGGTCATAGTCATGACAGTAGCTTTTGAGCTCCTGACAATGCAAATGTCATGGGCATTACTTTGTGTCATGGTCATGAAATACATTTTCAATTTTTTTTTAATTAATAAGAAAATTATCTTATCATCTAAATTTTTTATCATTAATTCTATTACAATTACCTAATAAAATAAATATTTGAATTTTTTTTTTACTTTTAATATAAATATTAACGGGTTATACAAAAGATAATGATTTCAAAATTTAGTTATTGGTTTTTCGAATGATTAGCATAATCACTTAAGAAATACTTACCGAGTGACGCCGTAATTAAATCTCGAGTTTCATCATGCTATAAGAAAAACAACGATTTCCTAAAAATCAAAAACATTATAGAGCCCGTAAAAAGAGAACATACAATACCATAATGCATTCAAACCCTCGGGTTGCCACCCGGAAGCGCTTAGTTTATTAACGAGTCTTTAGCTTGACTCGACCCCGCATTAATTGTTCTTGGGGTGAAGATTCACAATCTCCAATTCCTCATCCACCGGGCCTTCGAGTAATGTTTCAATCGATGACCATTCACTTTGAAAACTCTTCCGTCGGATGTTCTATTTCAATAATGCCATATGGAAATACTTGTTTCACAAGGTAAGGACCTGTCCATCGTGATTTTAACTTTCCTGGAAACAACCGAAGTCTTGAATTGTAAAGCAAGACACGCTCTCCTACTTGAAATTGTTTGTATCCTTCAAGTGATTGTCGTGTGATTGCTTTGTTCGTTCCTTGTAGATTCGAGAGTTCTCGTAAGCTTGATTTCTCAATTCTTCAAGCTCATGAACCTGCAACCATCTGTTTTCACCTGCACATCTTAAGTCAAGGTAACTGATTTTAAAGCCCAATATGCTTTGTGCTCAATTTCAAATGGTAGATGACAAGCTTTTCCGTAAACCAACTTAAATGGTGTTGTGCCTATTGGTGTTTTGTAAGCGGTTCGAAAAGCCCATAAAGCTCATCTAGCTTATCTGACCAAATCTTTCGGTTTTGCCCCACTGTTCGCTCCAGAATGCGTTTAAGGCCTCGATTAGTGACTTCCACTTGTCCACTCGTTTGTGGATGATACGCCGTTGAAATCTATGGGAACACCATAGTGTGATAAAGCTTTTTCAAGTAAAGAATTACAAAAATGAGTGCCTCGGTCACTAATAAGGCCTTGGGGGTTCCAAACCGTGTGAACAACTTTCTTAAAAACTTTACAACACCCTAGCATCGTTTGTGGGTAATGCCTGTGCTTCCGCCTATTTTGAGACATAATCAACAGCAACTAGGATGTATTTGTGTCCTCGTGAAGATGGAAATGGTCCCATGAAGTCGATGCCCAAATATCAAATACCTCACATACCTGAATCCCGTTTTGGGGCATCTCATCACGGGATGAGATGTTACCTGCTCGTTGGCAAGCATCACAAGCTTTAACCAACGCATGTGCATCCTTAAAAATGGTGGGCCAATAGAATCCAGAGTCGTAAACCTTCTGGCGTGTAATTAGCCCCATGATGTCCACCAGTGGGTCCTTCATGACAATGGCGAATAATGCTCATCGCCTCACTACCATGCACACATCTTCTCACCACTTGATCTGCACATACCTTAAACAGATGCGGGTCTTCCCAAAAGTAGTGCTTTAAATCAGTAAAGAATTCTTTTTCTGTTGGTAGGTCATTCCTTTAACGAGAACCCCACCCGCAAGGTAGTTTGCAAAATCTGCGAACCAAGGATGATCATCATCATCTCTTGAACTGCAAAAGAAATTCATGTGGAAAATTGTCATTTATGTTGGATTCCCGGAGTTCTTCTAAAGACGGGTTCTCGGACGAGAAAGATGGTCAGCTGCGACGTTCTCAGCCCCCTTTTGTCTTGTATCTCTATGTCAACTCTTGTAAAAGCAAGATCCATCGAATCAATCTCGGTTTGCATCTTGTTTTCCAAAAAGGTATCTGAGAGCTGCCATGATCAGTATAAACAACAGTTTTCGATAAAACAAGGTAAGAACGAAATTTATCAAAAGCAAAACCACAGCAAGCAATTCTTTTTCAGTTGTTGTGTAGTTCTCTTGAGCATCATTAAGGGTTTGCTTGCGTAGTAGATTGGATGAAAATGTCTTTCCTTTCGTTGCCCTAAAACTGCTCCAACTGCATAGTCACTAGCATCACACATTAGTTCAAATGGGAGATTCCAATCCGGGGCTACCATTATGGGTGCATTTATTAATTTCTCTTTCAACAGATTAAATGCAACCAAGCATTCATCATTAAAAACAAAAGGCACATCTTTTTCAAGAAGTTGGGTCATAGGTCTTGCTATTTTTGAGAAGTCTTGATAAAACGTCTATAAAAGCCGGCATGACCTAAGAAACTTCTTATTGCTTTGACAGAATTTGGTGGTGGTAATTTCGAAATGGTTTCCACTTTTGCCCTATCTACCTCTAGCCCCGCATTGGAAATCTTATGACCTAAGACAATGCCTTCCTTCACCATGAAGTGGCATTTCTCCCAATTCAAAACAAGATTTGATTCCTCGCATCTTGCAAGCATCCTTTCCAAGTTACTTAAACAATGATCAAATGAATTTCCAAAGACCGAGAAATCATCCATGAACACTTCATTGAGTCTTCGATCATGTCATGAAATATGGCAACCATACATCTTTGAAACGTGGCCGGTGCATTACATAACCCAAATGGCATTCTTCTGTATGCGAAAGTGCCATAAGGACATGTAAATGTCGTCTTTTCTTGGTCCTCGGGTGCAATAGGAATTTGAAAATATCCTGAAAAACCATCAAGAAAACAAAAAAACATGTTCCCAGATAAACGTTCTAACATTTGATCAATGAAAGGTAAGGAAAATGATCTTTTCTTGTTGCATCGTTGAGCTTGCGGTAATCGATGCAAACTCTCCAACCCGTGACGGTTCTTGTGGGTATAAGCTCATTCTTTTCATTCGTCACCACCGTCATACCTCCTTTCTTTGGTACCACTTGAACCGGGCTAACCCATGGGGAATCGGAAATCGGATAGATTAAGCCCGCATCAAGTAGCTTGATTACTTCCTTCTTACAACCTCTTGCATGTTAGGGTTAAGGCGACGTTGATGTTGCACCACCGGCTTGTACTCATCTTCCATTAAGATCTTATGGGTACAAAAGGAAGGATGTATTCCTTTATATCCATGATCTTCCAAGCCATAGCTTTCTTGTGCGTCTTTAACACCTCTAAGAGCTTCACCTTTTCATCATTGTCAAATCGGTAGCGATAATGACGGTAATTTGGAATCCTCATCCAAGTAGGCATACTCCAAATGAGATGGTAGCTCCTTGAGTTCCAATGATGGTGGTTCCTCAACAGATGGTTTAGCCTTATTTGCTTCATCTTTCCGATACTTCAAATACTTTTGGACTTGAGGATGGTTCATTGGTTAACGAGCAAGCTAACTCATCAACAACTTGCACGTGACAAATGTCAAAGTTTCCCCATCAAGCAATTGTGTGTCCAAAGCATTTTGTTCACAACTTTCCTGCAGATAATGATCCACATATGAGTCAATAGTATCAATAAAATATAATGAATCATCATGATTTTGTGAATGTGCATGGAATTTTAATATCAAAGACTACCTCTTCTTCATCTACCCTTAGAGTTAATTTACCATTGCATACATCAATTAAGGCTCTAGAGGTAGCTAAGAATGGGCGACCTAAGATAAGTGGTACATTTTTATCTTCATCCATGTCAAGAATTACAAAATCAACCGGAAACACAAATTTATCAATTTTAACCAACATGTTCTCAACTATGCCTCTAGGGTACTTTACAGATCGATCGGCAAGTGGATGCTCATTCGGGTCGGTCTAGGCTCACCTAGGTCTAATTTGAAATACCGAGTAGGGCATCAAATTGATGCTAGCACCTAAGTCGGCCAATGCATTGCTAACAGATAAACTACCAATTAAACAAGGAATAGTAAAACTCCCTGGATCGGTCTTTCTTTGGTAGCTTGTTTTGCAAAACCGCCGAGCATTCTTCATTCAACGTCACATGCGAAAGCTCCTCGAGTTTCTTCTTGTGTTAGAATGTCTTTAAGAAACTTGGCATACTTTGGCATCTGTGATAAAGCTTCAACAAATGGTAAGTTAATATGCAATTGCTTAAAAAGTTTAAGAAATTTACCATATTGTTCTTCCATCTTTTCCTTTTTCAATCTACGGATAAGGAATAGTGGGCTTTGTAAACTCTCAATGGTTCTTTGACTTGTGCGGTACTTGATGGGCTTTGCCTAGTATGTTGCACCTCGTCTTGAACCTCAACTTCCTCTTCATCAATTGGCTGATGTAGAAGCTAAGTTATCGAATGAGTGGTCTTGCACTTCTAGTCGTGACCGCCTTCACATGAGCTTAGGATTAGGCTCGGTGTTACTCGGAAGACCACCAGGTTGCCTTTCGGATAATTGCCTTGAAATTTCTCCCACTTGAGCTTCTATACTTTGCATTGTGGCTCGATGGTTTCTCAATTCCATTCGTGTTGTGGTGACGAGCTTCCGAACTTTGATGACGACTTTCGGCTGTAGATAGAAATTGTGCCATCATCTCTTCCAATTGGGTTTCTTTTCTGGTTGTGAACCACTACTTGATCCTTGATGTTGGAATTGTTGATATTGATTTTGATTTTGGGAGCGGAATGATTGTGAGTTTGTTGTTGATACGGTTGATAGCCTTGTTGTTGATGGTTTTGATATGTTGGTCTTGGTTGAAATCCCGGGGGGTGGTTACTACCACTTGCCTTCCAACTAAAATTTGGATGATTTTTCCAACCCGCATTATATGTGTTACTATATGGGTTATTTTGAGGACGAACTTGACTTCCCATATAATCAACTTGCTCCGGAGGGTTGAACATTTCCCTTTGTTGACAATCCGAACTCATATGTGGTCCCCCACATATCACAAACTACTTGGGCCCTGTTTACCTGCATTTGATTCATTCGATTGTAAGTGCTTCAACTTGTGCAGATAAGAATGATATGTATCAACTTGATGAACACCCTGTCTAGGTTGCCTTGTTCTTGGAGCTTGCCATGAACAACTGTTGTTAGCCAAATCTCAATCAATTCATGTGCCTCCTCGGGTGTTTTATCCCAAAATTCACCTCGTGAAGATGCATCAATAATGACGACTTTCCGACATAACCCGTTGTAAAAATGTTTGGATTTGAAACCAAGGTTCCAATCCATGGTGTGGACACTTCCTCATTGAATCTTTGTACCTTCCCATGCTTCATATAGTGATTCTCCTTCATCTTGCATAAATGATGTGATCAAGTTCCTTAATCTAGCGGTTTTCGATGGTGGAAAATACTTCAGAAGAAATTTTTCGGCCATTTGATTCCAGTGGTGATGATGGACCAACAGGAAGTGTGTTCAACCATTGCTTTGCTCTATCACGTAATGGAAAGAGATAATCGGAGTCTAATTGCATCATCACTAACTCCATTAATCTTGAGTATCACATATCTCAAGAAAGTTTGCAAGGTGAAAGTTTGGGTCATCATCCGGACGCCATCAAATTGACAAGTTTTGGATCATTTGAATTGTGCTTGACTTGATCTCAAAGGTTTGCTTGCACATTCGGTCGTACAATGCTAGGTTTGCACCTTCTAAAGATGGTTTGGCCAAATCATAGATTGTTCTTCTATCTTCTTGCCCCGCCATTGTGTCTTCGGTGTGGCTCTTCTTCACTTTCTGTTCCGTTTGTATCCTCCTTTTCCTTTCGGTCTCGTTTGAGTACTCTAGCCGTCGCTTCACCTTCGATTTCTTGTGCTACTTTGTGGGATCTTGCCCTCAAGTTTCTCCTGATTACTTTTTCGGGTTCAGAATAAGGCTCTACAAGATCATCAACGGTGAAGATGCGGACATAAGCTTCCTGAAACACAAACACTACCAAACGTTAAAGAAAGATAAAGGTAACAAAACTAATTAATTAAATTAAAATAGTAAATACAAAGGATTGGCTAAGTAATGACGGATCTTTCTCAGAATTGCCGTGTCCCGGCAACGGCGCCAAAAACTTGATGTGGTGTTTTGATATAAACTTTAGCAAAAATTTTACACAATTAAGCTTTAAAATTATAAATGATTTCACCTTATGACTAACTACACACACAATAGGCAAGTGTACCTATCGAATAGTAGTATAGCTTTTGGTAAGAAACAAGTATCGATCCATGGACACGAGAGCTCTGATACTAAGTCTTTATCATTATCTAGCGATGAAAGAGGATTTGTGAATATATCATTAACTAATTTACTAACATTAAACTAATTGAAGAAGTAGATAAAGATGAGATAACCAATCAGAGGAAGGTATCACTTAGACTTTGAATCCGCTTAGCAAAACAATGACGACATGTATGAACCTATGGTGAGATCATTTTCTACACACGAAACATGGAATAAACTAGACTCTTGTCAAAGTTATCTAATTATATAACTCTTTGGAAAGCTAAGACGAAAAACCCAATAGCCACCTAAAGTTATGCCATGAAGAACTAAGATAATATTATGCCAATGTTAAAATGATTTGGACTCCCGTCAAGATACCAAACCCACAAATCTTTGGAAAGTTAACACGATGACACGTGGGCAACCACCTCAATTCACGTAATGTAACAATACCTATATATATTCAACTTAGAATATCCTAACATGAATTATGAACCATAATTGCGCATTATCTATGGTTTTACATAACAAAGTTAGGAGGTATTCATAACAAACACAATGGTTTCACAAACACATGTATAAGGATGCATACTTGTTCAACTTTACTGATATTCAACCAGTCATTCACTATTTCTAGTCAAATGCCATAAACTACATACTAGGTTATGCAATTCATGAATAAATGTTCCAACACACATGGTTTTCCAACATAATGTGGTGCAACACCCACAAGATTCAATATTTCATCAAGTTAAACAAGAACACACCACCATTAAGGACATTCATAGCTTTGTAATGAGCATTGACATAAACACCACAAGAGTTTCATACAACATGTCAAAGTAGCTAAGCTTCATCTAATCTAAGTGATTAGAGTATTAGCCCATGAGGCTTACAAAAGCCATAACCAAACTCATAGAAATGGAAGAAAACATGTTAGGTCTAGAGATTTCAAACCAAAGATGAGTGAGGATGGG